>PVLA01000759.1:0-461031 GCA_004027455.1 Hydrochoerus hydrochaeris
GGCCAGGGGCGTGACCCAGGCCAAGCAAATCCCACAAATCTGTTCTGCAGAGGGAGCAAACAACTGGAGTCACTGTTTTTCTAGTTCAGGTTCCTCCTGCCAGATACCAACATGTTGCCCATTTGCTTGTGCCCTTCCCATGGAGGTGTTTTATTCCCAGTACTGACTGTGGATTAATGAATGTCCCTTCACTGGCTCCGTTCTCCACTGGGCTCACCAACCCCCGACTTCAGCATGGCTGTGGCTCCTGTGAGTCACGGTGGAACGAGTTTGGGCGGTCTGTGGGTTGCGGCAGGTCGTGCCTGGTGCGACTTTTGGCGGCTCTGCAGGTCGCAGCGGAAAGCACTGTGTCAGCTAATTTTAGCTGTTCCAATTGTAGCCCCAAGACTGCGTGTTTGATGAGTTTTTTCGTTTTAATTTCTTCTTGTGTCAAGAGGACCCATCTCCCTCTGTCTGGATCTCTCCAGCGTTTTTTAATCTGGCATATGAGTTGTTTCTTTCTGGAAGGCTCTGTATTTTGTTGCTCACTGATCAGCCATCTTTAGCTCCTGGAATGTCATCTTATTAAAGAGCTTTTGCACATCAGAAGAATTCTCCAACAGAGTAAAAAGACAACCCACAGAGTGGGAAAAAATTTTAGCCAACTGTCCCTCAAAAAACTTCTATCCAGAACATATAAAAAATTGAAAAAAATCAGATACCCCAAATTCAAAGACCTAACACAAAAATGGGCATTTGAGATGAAATGCACTTCTCAGGTGAAGAAAAACAAATATCAAATAAATGTATTTTAAAAAGTTCAGCATTATTAATCATTTGAGAAATGCAAATTTAAACATTGAGATTCCATCTCACTCTGGAAAGAATGGCTCTCTTCAAAAAAAGCAACCAACAACAAATACTGGTGGGATTGTGGGGGAAAAGGAACACTTTTCTACCATTGGTAGGAGTGTAGACTGGTGCAACCACTGTGGAAATCAGTGTGAAGAGTCCTCAAAAACCTAGGATTAGTGGTTCCATTCAACCCAGTTATTTCCCTTCTGGGTGTTTTCCTAGAAGGATTAGAAACATCATACCTGCCAGGGATTTAGCTCAGTGGCTCAGGTGCTTTCCTGGTAAGCACATGGCCATGAGTTTGATCCTCAGTACCTAATTTAAAAAACAAAAAAACTCTGTAAAACATCATACCACTGTGACATATGTTCACCCATGTTTATAGCAGCATAGTTTGTAATAGCCAGATCATGGAAACACCCTAAATGCCCATCAACTGAGGAATGGATAAAAAAGATGTGTTTTTATACCATGGAGTACTATTCAGCTATTAAAAAAGGATAAACTTGAGATTTTCATAGATAAATGGATGCAACTTGACACCATACTCATAAGTGAAATTAATCAGACTCAAATATGTAAATATATAGTATCCCTAATATAAAAAATTGAAAGAGTAAATAAGATCCAAAATGTACAGCTGATATTGGGAAATGGGAAGAAACTGTTCAAAATGAAGGAGAAGCTGAGATGGGGGAAAGGAGAAAAGAAGGAAAGGAAAAGGAAAAACAAATAAATACATATGTATATATGCACGAGACAGTTAAGATAGTTACTGCTAATTTCTATTAGTTCACTGAAAAGAAAGGTTTATGTGTATATTGTTGAATCAATTTTCATGCCTATATCTTGTAATGTAATCAGCTGCATTGAAGATAACAATAAACAGTATATTAGCCATTGTTACTCTCCTACCATCTTGTTTTTATATCATTATTTTTGTTTTTTCTCTTAGAATTTTAAAAAATCATATCTAAAAAATCCCTATTCTAATTAATAAAGCCTCTAGAATTGACTCAGAAAAAAAAATAAAACACTTTCCATAATATCAATAGTTAACACCTATTTTAAGTCCCTATCCCACAACAAGCACAAATGAGACAGTGGGAAATCAAATTTAGGCTCTACAGTCCTGCAGCTTAAGGTCTGCCTAGGAGACAGCTGCATGAACAGTCACAGTTCCACATGGCTGATTATCACTAGGAGTGCACATCAGGAAAATCTAACCTGAGCTGGAGGGGAGAAGACTGCAGCTTCAAAGTTGTGGCAGGCAGGATTCCTAAGGGGTTCCCCTCCCTTTGTGCAATGCCCTCACCTTGAATGGGAAGACTTGCGAGTTGCTTTACACTATGTCAAAGGCGTAGGTATTTTATAGCAATGATTCAGGCCTCTAAGTCGTTGACTTTATCAAAAGGGAGACTATCCTGAGTGGTCCTCACTTAATCAGGTGACACTTTTTAAAAGGTCTAGAGGTGAGTGAGTCTCCCTGCCTCTCTTCATGGCCCAGAAGCAAGTTTTTTTACATAGACTATATGGCTCTAAGCAAATGAATTCTGGTAACAAGAAGAGAGTGTAGAAGCAAATGCTTCCTTAGGCAAGTCTCCAGAAAGGAAGCTCTCCGGTTTTCCATGTAAGATGTTTCTTTCCATGGTTTATTTATTTTATCTTCTTGGTTCACTGAACCTGATGCTAAGTGGTGCCACGAGTCTGGGACCATGCTGGCCATGAGGAGAGACTGAAGCACTGTGGAGAAAGGTGCTATGCTTCCAGGACCTTGGGAGAAGCCCCTTGTGCTAGAAAAGAGTAAAAGACCATGGGACGTGTGGGGTATTGTTCAGACACTTCAGTGCAGATGTCTTGTGTTCTGGGTGAAGGATTTGGGGATGACAATGAGTAATGTATGTACCATTGTTGCCCCCTGATTGATATGTTTTGAAATTTTGTTGTAAAAGTGGATTTAAAAAAAAATAGTAAAAATGGTAGAAAAAAAAAAAGACCCCAGAAGAATGAGCTCCACAGGTGCAGAGGAGGAAGTGTGGCTGAGATGGTGCCGAAGAGTAATGAATTTTATTTTGACTTAGTAGGCTGTCTCCTCAAAGGAAAGAAAAGGCTTGGGCAATGTTTTTAGCAGACAGCTGAATGAACACAGCAACAGGAACTTGTGATCTGATGGTAGCTAATCATATCAAAAATCTTGCTTACTTGAAATTTGGGGATGATTTTCAAGATACTGAGCTGAAACATTGAGTTTTCCAACCAATACCTCAACAGCACAGTACTGTGTCTGCCAGAATGTTTTAAATTATTACTGAGAGAAAATTCCATTCTAGTGCTTTAAACAATAAGCAAATTTATTAACTAACCAAGCAAGTAATCCTGAGGTAAGAGAAAAAAATCTTTGTTAAAAATCTTCAGTAGACTTCCCCTAAAGTTTAATTGGCCAGGATTCTTTCTATCTCATGCATATATCTAAACCAATGTTTGTTCGCTTAGAGGCTCACCAACATAATGAAGGATCAGAATTATTTTATTTTCTCTTTGTCTTTTCCTTGTTTCAATAGTTTGTTCATAGTTACCTTTCCTCATGGTCACAAAATAGCTGCCAATGTATTAGGTACAGTTTCACAATACAGTCTTAACAAGTGCTATTTCTTTCCATGTGTCTTCTCATTGAGATTCCTCGCTGAGAAAAAATCTTTGTTAAAAATCTCCAGTAGACTTCCCCTAAAGTCTAATTGGCCAGAATTCTTTCTATCTCATGCTTGTACCTAAACCAATCAGAACTCTACCTCCTGGGCAGTGTTCAGCTCCTACATCCCTAACTCTCGTGGTCTGAGGGAACTGGAGTCCAGTGAAAGGAGGAAGGAGAATGAGCAGTAGTGGGAAGACAGGCTGCTAACAGCATCATGTGATGATTAAATAGACTGTCTCACACTGGGGACAGAAGCAGTCTCACCAATGGTAGACAATGACAACAGGGACAGACAGATACGTGACTGGCAGAACCCGCCTGCGGTGAGAGAGCAGGGGATAATGGTGAGGTCAGGGATCCAGAAAGGCCGCTCTAAGGAAGTGAAAGGTGTGTGGGAAGTTGCCTGGGTCTGCACACAGGCAATCACTGGGGGGAGAGGGAGCAGGCCTGGCCGATCCCAGAACAAAATAGGAGGCTGGTGTGGCTGAGGCCAGGGTGCTCTGACAGCCACAGGTTTTCCTGACCAGGGGAGAGAGTTTGAGCCATGCAAAGGCACTGAGAGTTTAACAATTCAGTCTGGCTTCTATGCAGAGAATGGATAGAGAGGTAAGGAGCTGATGGCAGCTTGTCTGGGAGGTGACGGAGGGTGGGAGCGAAAGTGAACAGACAAGGTCTGAAGGGCTTTGCTAGTACCAAGGGAGCATACAGGGTGAGTCAGCCCCTAGATTCCCTCCTGGGTGCTCATGAGGGGCAGGAGGTGTAACTCCCATCGTGGTTCACTAAGTGCCACGTGGGAGGGAGAAGGAAAAAGACACAGGAGTTCAGAAGAAGGTCAGGATCTAGGGCAACATGCTAAAGAAGGTGACATTCGGGCAGGGCTGCAATGACCAGCAACACCAGCAAGAAGGTGCAAATCTGGAAGGTCTACCCAGCGGGAGGAGCTGAGAGCCACAAGGTGGGGCAGGCAGAGAGGACCGAGGAGGAGGAGAATCTGCACAACATTGGAAACCGAGTAGCTGGGGATGAAGGCCGCATGTTCTCAGAGTCAGAATCAGAATTACAAGTATCAGGCTAGGATAATAAACAAAAGGACAAAAACACAGTCTTCTGGAGACCAGGGACTGAATGATATGGTTTACATCTTGAATGTCACCCAAAAGCCTCATATATTTACAGCTGGAACTTTTGAAAGGTGATTGGAACCTGGGGGTGCTGTATTCTTGGTGAGTTGATTCATTGAGGAATTGAGCTGAAAGCTCTGCTAGGAGGTGGGGCCTGGTCAAAAGAGGTGATCACAACAGGTGCCACCAGGAAGTTTATCTCCCCCTCTTCTCCTTTCCTCTCTGTTTCTTAGGATGTGAAAAGATATCTCACATGATTCCCCTCAGCCATCCCACTTCTGCCTTGGAGTCAGCTGACTATGGACTAAAACCTCTAAAAACTGTGAGCCAAGGGGCCAGGGATTGTAGCTCAGTGGCACAGCTCCTGCCTGGCAAGCATGAAGTCCTGGGTTCAATTCCTGGTACTCACAAAAAACAAAACAAAAAAATCTGTTAGCCAGTATAAACCTCTTCTTTACATTGTGGGCACTGGGTATTTTGTCTAAGCAGTGAGAAAGTGATTCAGACAGGGTCACATACAAGAGAGTTCCGAATGCCAGGCTAGGGTAATAAATGAGGACAAAAACAGTGCTTAAGCTGGCCATGTGGTGCACTTCCATGATCCCAGCTGTTGGGGAAGGTCTGAAGTTTGAGTTCAGTATGGGTGAACTGGCCTAACCTTGTCTCAAAATGAAAAAGAGCCAGGGATGTAATTCAGTGGTACAGCACCCTGAGTTTAATCTCCAGGAATGGAGGGAAAAGATTGTTTCAATAAAGTCTAGTTTAACTATAACTTCATGTGGTTTTCTTAGGAATAAACTAATGTATTATTCAAGTTGTGGGGATTCACTGGATGGGAGTCAGCATCTGTCCCTGGTCTCACTGCTACCTGTGTGTTATTTGCCAGTGATTTCTAATGTCTTTTACACTTCTTCAGTCATTGAGCATTGGTCCTGGGAATCCTAGAGAAAATATGGTCCCAACTTTCAAGGGGTCTAAGAATTGAACAGATGAAGAGTTAAACTGCAATAAATATTTGGGAAGAGGTGGTACAAAGTGGAAAGTATTCTCTCTGCTATAGGAAACCCTCCTGGACCTTGTCACAGTCTGGAGGAGTCCACATTTGTAATCCCAGGGAAAAGTTATCGGAATTCCAGTAAGCAATTCCAATCTACCATTTCCAGGGTAATCTATGGCCAGAATAAAGACACTAAGGCATACTTGTAGCTGTGGGGAGCCAATGAGGTCCAAAATTGAGCTAGAACAATGGCTAACTGGAACAAAGGCTTCAACCTACGGCCAAGCCTATGTTTTATTAATTTGTCAAAAGGGGAGTGACTCGGGGACGAGTGACAGTGAGAAAGGTGGGAAGTTCGTGAGTGTCGTGAGCTGGGGTAGGTAGCAGACCTGAAATCACTTCTGCATTGTGCAAAGGGAGAGATGCGGAAAGTGTAATCTGTGTATCACAGACTGGGGCAGCATCTAGTGTTTTGGGGTCAGTGCTTCAGTTCTGATGTGTAATCGTCATGCCTTGAGATGTCACGGCTTCTTTCTTGAAGCTCATTCTCAGTCAACAGAATGGTATCACTTGGCCTGGCTCACACATGTTACTTGGGAACTACAGGCAGGGTATCACTGACCTACTGCATTCTTTGAAGGCTACAGGTCAGCACCTCAGCTAGACTCATTCACATTGCTTAAAGCCAACTGAGAGATAAAGATAAATCCTAGCTAGCTCTGTACATATCAAGACATGGAAATAGAGCCAAGTTTTGCAAAAATGGAGACAATCACTGTTCTTTCAAGGAGAGCTGTCCTGGTGTCCTCCACACACTACTACTTGGTGTGTGGACAGAGGTGGTGACACATAAATGTCACTTGAGAAGTGGGCTCTGAAGGCTGAATAGAAATTCATGAGGCAAAGTGAGGTGGAAATAAAAGGCTTCCAAGCTCAGGGTAGGATCTGTGCAAAGACACACATACATCTTTCCAATTTTTTACACTTTTGATCCTACAAACCCTGTACAGTGATGAGTTCTTCCAGTTGCTACAAAATAAGAGTTAGCATTAAGTGTTTGTCTCTCATAAATGTGAGTTCTGGGCACCAAAAAGTCAGGATAGTTTTAAAGTCACATTGGTTAGGCTCACTACCTATTATGAAGTTGTCTGTAAGGAATTTAAACTCTTCAAAATGTATAAGATTGTCATATTGGTCAGCTATCCCAGGACAAAATACCTTGTACTCACAATTTAAAGGAGAGGTTTATTTTGGCTCACAGTTTCAGAGGTTTCACTCTGTGACTGGCTGGTTTTTCCTCAGGGAAAATTTACCAGCTTTCACTTTTCCAGGGCAGAAAGGGAAAGAACCTTAAATGTGCTTTTAGAGACTAGTGACCTCATCAGTCATCCATCGGGGCCAAGAAAGACAGAAGTCACATGCCACCAGCATACTTGGCTCCCACTTTGGACATTTTATTTGCAGGAAATCAGTCCCTTCCCAATATCTTGAATGTTCAGAAATTACCTCTGATACCCAAGGTCATTCGTCTTGCCTCAGAAATGTGTTGAATTGTTTATTTTATTCAAGATAAAAATCACATGTGGAGACCATCTGTGAAACCAAGAGAAAGTGAGCCAGGAACTCACTAAAGGCTGGAAACACTATCTTGTCACCTAACACCTGTGTTTGACAAAGGTGTGGACTGCAGTGCAGGTAGCGCCCTGAACTGCCAAGGCCACCCTGGCTCCAGAAAGGGATCCAGCTAGGAGTCAGAAAGGAGCAGCCTGACAGAGAAGAAGCGTTTTGGGGAACTGACCCATCTGCTATACTTCCTCTCTACCCTACCCTTTGCCTCCACCCCCAAAACCAGTCTCTCGCCTTTCTCTCTGAGTAGTTGTGCGTCAGTTCCTGGAAGGTGGAGACATTTCCTGAGGCATTTGCAACACTGATAGCTGTCCAAAGGGGAGGTGGAACCCCTTTCTGCACACCAGGCCAGGAAGGTTAGGACTGGCCCTGGGCCATCCTGCTGTGGAGACAACCCCTCCAAACCCTCTGTGTATCGGCAGCTTTCTCAGCCCCTGCCTGGGCTCGACCTGACCATGTCCCTGGCTGAAGCCATCAGCCTCTGGAATGAAGGGGTGCTGGCAGCTGACAAGAAGGACTGGAAAGGGGCCCTGGATGCCTTCAGTGCAGTCCAGGACCCCCACTCCCGGATCTGCTTCAACATCGGCTGTATGTACACCATCCTAGAAAACATGCCCGAGGCTGAGAAGGTGAGCGGTGGGGGCTCTGCCTGCCTGCTGGTGCCCTCTAATTATTGCTCTCAGCCCCAGCTGCATTTTAGAGGCCTTGCCTCTGGGGAGCTTTAAAAGCACAAAAAGTGTCCAGGCTCCACCCCCAGAGGTTCTGATTTAATTATTCTGGGGAGAGGCCTGGCAGCCACAGTTGTAAAAGCTCCCCAGGGTTGCAAGTTACATTCTCCTTTCTTCTCCATGTACTAAACTCAAAACATCCTGCAAGTATTCTTTAACACCGTTATGAAGACTCTCTTCATTACATTTGCTTGTACAGATACCTGCTGGACATAGGATCTCTGTCTCCCCACTGTGCAGCTGATTGTAGGCACCTCTGTGACTTTCCAAGAATTTTGGGTGTGTCAGCTTTGCCTGCCCAAGAGATTGCGGCGAGGCACTTAGGAAAAGTAGGTTTCATCCCAGGGTGATGCTTCTGGCCATAATGCAGTCATTTGTTTAAGGGTTCTGACATTTTCAAAATGAAATTGTACTGTGATTGATTACTGATGTCTGCCAAAACATGGTGTGGGGCATCTTAGCATTTTTTATCTCTTAAATATCCTAATATAGAGTCAAACATTCTCAGTAACCACATTTTTGGATTGATTTTTGTAATGTGAATGAGGCATGGAGTTTGGAGGCAGCAGAAGATCTAGTGTTGAATTCCAACACCAACTCCCTGGCCTTTAGTAGCAAGCCATATAACTTCTGGCTCCTAGCATCTTCCCAATGAGGATTAAGTGAGACAGTAATTATTAAAGGGCTGTACAAGTGGACATTGTTGTATACACCTGTATAATCCCAGCTACTTGGGAGGCTGAGGGAGGAGAATTGGGAGAACAAGGCCACCCTGAGCAACCCAGCAAGACTCTGTCTCAAAATAAAAAAACTAAAAGGCTAGAGATGTAGCTCAGTAGTAGAGCACTTGCCTAATATGTTCAGTATCCGCTGGTGTTTCACACATCATTGCATAAAAGTTCTTATTCTCACCTTTTCTGCTAGCTTTGCAAGGTAGACTGACTCCCCCAACACACTGGGTGACTTATTTTGTTCACCAATCATCCTGTGTTGCAGGTGAACGAGCCCTGGCCACATCCCTTTGGTGGGAAGAGATAAGTGACTTGAAATGCACTTGCGTGTGACAAGTCAGTTTCAGGCTCCTGACAGGCATGTGTGCTGCGTCCACCTCCAGTTGGAGGAGGGAACAGCTAGGCCAGTGGGGACTGCTGCTTCCGCCTTGGCCTGATCCTGAATCCCGCAGCCATCACACCCCTCTCATGCTTGCCTCTGCCCTCCCCCTCCTGGGTCTCCCTGCAGTCCCCTGCTGAGGCCCTCTCATTGTCTTCTGCCTGGCTTTGTGCCCTGCTGGAGTCCTCAACTAGCACTATATATATATATATATATATATATATATATATATGTATGTATATATATATTTTCTTGTCTCCTATTATTTTAACCATGAGCTATTTTACATTATAAGCAAATTGTTTTATGTTATTTGAATTTTAATCCATTTTATTATTTTGACTCTGCCAATGATCTTGAGAGACAGATAGTAACATCTTCACTTTACAGAGGGGAAAGTTTTGCAGAGGGAAGGTGTCCTGCCATGTGCTATGCGCGGTGAGGATGTGACGACCCAGGAGTTCTGACCCGTGGGGGTCCATGCTGTTCTCCTGTTTCCTGAAGGCCAGCATCATTCTGGAACCCCTTCTTGACTTGCCCTCTCTCTTATCTCTCACCTCCTCACTGGCCATGGCCTTCTCTCCACAGGCCTTCACTAAAAGCATTAACCGGGACAAGCACCTGGCCGTGGCTTACTTCCAACGAGGGATGCTCTACTACCAGACAGAGAAGTAAGTGGTACAATGGTGCCCACACTGGGGAAGTTTGAAAGAAACTCCAGGGCCCTTGACGCTGCTAGGCCTGGTGTTAGAAAAGTATCTTCCAGCCTTCGTTGGGAAGGAAGCCTGACTAGAATGGCCCTTCTGAATGAGCATGGCAGGCAGAGGCGCACAGGGGAGAGAAGGCAGATGAGCCCCCAGTTGTAACTTAGCAGTGGGATCCTCACAGAGTGCCTCACACACCACCGTGGCCCTGCTATTCAGTCACCAAGGAGCCCCACTGGCATCCTTGAGGAGTCACAGGTAGTGGCCCCCCACTCTGATGTACTGAGCTGCCCCAAAAGAGGATTATCTGGGAACCACATCAAACCCTGGCTTCATCCCAGCAAAATGTACTTTCAAAGCCTGGTTTGATACATGGGATGAATATAAGTCAGAGAAATGAGAATACAAACTATTACTGGTATAAGAATAAATTAATAGGGCAGAGGATATATCTCAGCAAAACAAGCGACTATCTAGCAAGTGCGAGGTTGTGATTTCAATCCCCATTACCAAAAAAAAGAATAAAATAATACAGATAAATTATATATATATATATATATATATATATATATATATATATGAAGAGATAGTGCACAGTAGATGTCAAAGTCTAAAAACAGATTTCAAAACAATACATATAGAAAATCTCACTGCTTTCACAAAATAAAGACTACAAACCAGGGATCAAACTTCATAGGTACTATTTTCTGGATGATGGGATGATAGAGAGATATATTTTCTTTTATCACCCTATCTGCATCTTTCGATGTATTCACAATCAACGTGAACTAATTAGAAAAAAGATAAATTAAAGTTAATTTCAATTCCCACTCTTCCCTCTAATACCCAAAGAACAAATCTATAAATAACAAAGAAAAATATTATGTGAGAATTTTAAATGTTTTCAAATGGCAAACTGACCCTGCATAGAAATTGTTCCATCAGTGGGCAGAAATTCTGGGTAAAAGGAATTTGGATCTGGCTAATAAAGAGCTTTCTAACAGCAAAACTGGTCTGAGTACGGCATGTGTTGGGGTGCAGGTGGGCAGGGCTTTGAAGGGGTGCAGAAAAGCTGCAGTGGATGGGCAGGCAGGGGAGGGGCTGGGCCTTGAAGGCTTTGATCCCAGACTTTGGTCAGAAATACAGCCTGTAAAGCCAGGTTCTCAGCTGTTGCTAGGAGCAACCACAGGCACTCAGAGAGCATCACAGATGTAGATATAGTCTATTATCTGAATGAGTAAGGGCAGAAACAAAGTCTTCCCAAAAGAAAAACTATAGACACAGAAGCAAGCAGGAGATAGTGCCTGGAATTGGGGGAAGATTAAAGGGTGTTCATCTTTATCGGCACCTTGCCTCTGCCTAACTGCCTGTCTCCCTGCTTACCATCCTTCTGTCACTCACCCCCTCCTGTATCTTCTGTATTCTCCAGATGTACAGAATGCATTGGGGAGGTCAGGCACAAATCCCAAGGCCTGTTTTGAATTTCAAAAGGCAAGTTCTAAGGGCAGCCCTTTAATTAGCTCTAATAACCTATAATATAAAGAGACAATAGAAAAAGAGGGACAGCTCCTAGAAGGAATTCCCACAGGAAAATGCAAACAAGTTCCAGAGCCCGGAAGGCTGATTTTTAATGAGCTAGAAAGATCTAGGAGTAAGACTCCAGATTCAGCTACTCTGCTTCATAATAGTTAAACCCAAGAAAAAAAATCCATAAGATTTAGTTTTGGAGTTCAACAAGTCTCTAAGAAAGAAAAAATCATGAGGCACTCCTCTCTACCACAAGCTGGCTCCTTTTATTTTGTGCAAAGCATAGGTACCAGTATTGCTCCTCACATTGTCCTCTCAGCTCTTTCCTCTTGCATGACTGTAGCAGGGCTTGTTAAATGGCTTGATCCACGGGCTCCCTCCCCAGAAGTGACACAACCACACACATCCTTGCATGTACAATTTCAGGGGCTATGGATAAGAAAGTCCACTCGTGAACCTTAAGGACTCATTTTTGGGGCAAGGCACCATCTACTAAAGTACTAATCTCCATTTATATCTAACTACCTCCTAAATCTGTACCTAGGATCAACCCAGAATGCCCTTCGCTTGAAACCTCATCAGGGTGACATCTTAAACCTATTTCTCTTCATACCTACTGGCACTGCCCTTGTTAAACCCTCACTTCTCACTGGTACAACTGCAATCACTTCCAAATTGATTTCCCAGCCACCAGGCTTGTACCCTTCATTCATATGCCAGAGTGATCTTAAAAACTCTGTGTGATGACCTTGAGAACTTCCAGTGGCTCACATGAGTACAGGATAAAGGCCAAGTCCCCTCATCTGCTCCTCCACGGTCCAGCTGCTGCTACCCCCTCATTCATCCTCCCTGCCTGCACTACTACCACTCAACCTCAGGCCAACGACCACACCCAGCTCCTCTGCCTCCTTTTATAACATCTGTCTAGTCTATGACAGATATTTTTTACAGTTGTCTCTTTCACTACTACCCTATAAGTGTCTTAGGAAAAGAAATCTGTACACATTCATGCTTATATCTCAGTAAATAGATATCAGTTATTCAGTATGTGCTTGTTTAATTAATTCAGTGGAAGTGTGTACATCTCTGCTTTAAGGAACTTACAGATTTGAAGGGGGAAACAAGTCACTGAGACCGTTAACAGTGATGCAAGGCAGCATGAGGCATATGCTGTACGTGCTGTTTTTTGATGAGTGCACCATCGGGACCTAAAGAGGTCACTTCCCATTGCGAGGCTTGGGATCCCTCTGGGGGCAGTGGGACTTGAGCTGGGCAATAATGTCTCGGATAATTCTTCTCCATGTCTCTCACTCTCCTATGCTGCTGCTGTTCCAACAGAACAAAGTTACAGCATATTTCCAAGAGGCAGGTGACATCTTAGGAGTGACCTGGCAAAGCTGTCCGTATCCCCAGCCCTGTCATCAGGAAGGGGAGAGGGTGCTAAATTGCCTTTTAGATTCAGTGCCTCTTGAAATGAGGAATCTTAGAATGGCGAAAACAAAACAGTGGTGAAACCCTGCAGACTGAGCTGGTTTATGAGACAAACCAGAAAGGGCGGGAGCTGAGCAGCGTCCCGAAGGCCCTGGGCATTGGGACTTGCCCCTTGTTGTGATCATTTTCTCAGAGGCAGGCAAATGAGCTGCAGTATTCCAGGCTGCACAGGGCACTGGTAGCTAAGGAACAAGCAGAAACTTTAGGGGTTACTAACGGACCTCCTCAAGACCTATTACAAAAATGATGTCATGAACCCTTTCAAACAGGGACCTGTGAAAAAGCACAGCAAGGTTTATATTTCCATGGGGCACTGCTGCCTGATAGAGCGGGGTCGGTACAGCCAGGGCACCCCACAGGGTGTCACTGGGCGTGAGCAGAGAACCAGGGGCAAAAAGGGCTGCTTGGCTGGCTCTGGTGGCACCAAAGAGAACAATTAAGGGCAACAAGGAGTACTGTCTGTGCCCACTCGTGACACTCAGGGCTGAACGCTGCTTTAGATTTGCACACTGACCTTGCTCGGATTTATGCTGTGTATCAAAGCGACCCCCTTGTCCACCATGACTTATGGGTGCACCTCGGGTCCAACAGTTGGAGCTTTCAGTAGAGACCTGCAGATGAGCTCAAAGACGTGTTTATAAAAGCACGCTTTGAAGCGACATCTCACAGCGTTTCGCCACACAAAGCAAACCTTGAATAATTTCTTTGTGCCTTCTCCCTCGCACGGAGCATAAGTCTCTCCCACATCTTGTTGGGCTAAAGGACTTATAAGAAAGGTTTTGCTGGCCTCATGCAAAGCCAGGTAAAGCCAGGTGGGTCTCTGAGTAACTGAAATCCTCCATCTGCCAACTTGGCAGAGAGGAGGTACATTTGTGGATTAATGCCGAGTGCACTTTGAACACACTCTCTGGGACTTCCTGCCCGCTTACACACAAGCTTTGGGAACAGCTCAGTGGAGTCAGAGGGGAGGGAACAAGACACTTTGGCTTCTACCTGCTCCTCCTTCTTGGCTCAGTGAACTCATCCAAGTACCCAGCTTTTTGTTTAGAAACCCATGATGCCTCTCCTCCTCAGGATGACCTGAAAGATGTATGACTGCAACTTGAATCACTCATTGCTTCTTAAAGAATGGCCTGCTTCTAACCCACTGCCCTTGTTAAGAGCAGGTCTACCAGTGAAGGCTGTCTTCCTGCTTAAACCCAGGCTGTCCTCTCCCATCACTTCTGTAGCCACTGTGGCAGCCTGCATGTGAGCTACTTCAGACCTAAGGGGACAGCAAGTCCAGCCTCTCCCCCAAACACCTGGGGTCCACATCCCCTAAAATGCCCTCAGGGGACTAGCCCTTGTGGGCAGCTCTAAGCCTTTTGAGGATATTGAATAGGTGTAGCATCTCAAGCTTTAAATAAGCATGTGATAAATGATTGGTGCTTGGGTTTAATTAGTAGTTTTAAAGTTGAAAAATAAAGGAACTACTGTGTACACTACACACTCCCTGAGCACCTGAGTACATGATCACATTTAGTTCTCACAGCAGCCCCGTAAGGCCTGTACTATTTTCATCATTCTCTTATTCTAAAGATAAGGAAACAGACTTTAGGGGAAGTGAAGTAATTTGTCCAGATGTAAGGGAAGTAAGCAGATGTAAATGGCAGAGCCAAGACTCAAGCTCAGTTGGTTTTGACTGTAGAAATTGGATCAGGACCACACAGTAGCAAGCTCCTTGCATTACATGCTCTTTGAGCATAATATGCCCCTTGAATACAGTAAAATCCCACATTATGAACCAGGACTTGAAGCTATAGCAATAACTTGCTGGAACCTCCTGGCTAGTGTCAGACCTGCTGGATGTGGTCCCTGGTCCCTGGTCCTTGGTCCTTGGTCCCTGGCTCCTACCTTAGGGTGCCTTCTCACACAACTCTTCCCGAGGATCCCTAACAACCTGTGTCCAAATTCCAGGTTTACTTCCAGGAAAAGCCCTAAAGAGATCAGATAATGGCCTCAGGGTTTTTCACTTAGTTGTGTCAGGTAAGAGTCACAACCAAGCAGCCAGGCCAGAAGCTGAGTAGAGTAATAGGTTGAGTAGCTTGTTTTCACTGTTCTTCACTCCCTGTAGTTCAGCAATGGATGCCTCCTCTCAGCACAGATGGAGGTCAGAGTTGGGCCACAGCCTTGGTCACATCCCTCAGAAGTGTGAAGCTAGGTCCTCCTTATACCCCTTGAACCTCATTGATGTGTCCAGCCCCTGTTCTCTACCTTGATTCCAAGGACAGCAGTCCTAACACTTGCTGGGTCAGGCTCGTCTTACAAGGAGCAGGGGGCGGGAGGATGTAAGGAGCCTGCAGTTTTCTGAATCAGCTTAGAGACCCTTAGGGATACAAGGTGGGCAGGTGTGGTTCTGCTCAGAGTCCTCAAAAGAGAATGTAAGCTGATTTGAAGGGGATAAACTAGGTTGCCAGAAAAGTGGGAGTTGTGTTCTGTCCACAGAAAAGAAAATCCCTGTGGCTATCTCAGCCTGGGGTCCTGCAGGGGGCCAGGCTGTGACACAGCCTCATGGGGGAGGTCCACATAGTGTCCATGGAGTCCTTGGTTTCAGGGTTGGTGAGAAACTAGAACAGGTCACAAGAAATTGAAAAGGCTTTTTCTCCCAGTGAGATGGATGAGGAAGAGAGAAGCAGAGACACTTTTATTCTCCTCTATTCCTCCACGTCCTGGACTGGTTCATTCTCTTCCTCTGTCCTGCAGATATGACTTAGCCATTAAAGATCTTAAAGAGGCCTTGACTCAGCTTCGAGGGAACCAGCTGATAGACTACAAGATCCTGGGGCTGCAGTTCAAGCTGTTTGCTTGTGAGGTAAGAGACAGGGTCAAGGGGCTGGGAATTTAACTCAGCAGCATAAGCGCCTGCCTTGCAAGCACATGGTTGTGAGTTTGATCCCTGGTATCAATAAAAAAAAAAAAAAAAAAGGAGAGAGAGACAGGGTCAGCCCTGGCAGGAGCAGATTTTGGTTTGCTGACACTTCCAGGGGCTTGCAAAAGTGACCTTGCCTCTTGTGCCTTGAGGTCAGATTTTTCCTTAGAAGAAGCTTCAGGTGGACTGGTGGTATAATTCAGTGGTATACTGTATGCCTAGGGTTCATCTCCAGCTCCACAAAAAGAATAAAGCAAGACTCTAATGCCTGTAAGAACATAGAATCATTAGTTGGTGTGACTCTGAACAACAGGCTCAGAAGGCCATGCAAAATGAGTCCACTGGGCTCTCCCATGGGAAATGACACAAATATGTTCCCTGAAAAACTATTCCTACTAATTTGTGCTTCACTTGGCAATTCAGGTTGGCTTGGCATCATACTGACAAGTCCAAAATCCCAGGCTCACTGTTTATATAGCACACACTGTAACCTTGCTATCCCCAGGTGGCAGGTCATACTCTTCAATAGTAATGGTTCTCAGCCCAGTCAGTACTTAGTTGATACCCAAAGACAGAGGAAAGATAATTTGGCATAGATCTGTTACCTCTTGTTCAAAGAACAGTTCAGTGCACAAATTTAGGTAAGAACTTCCATAGAAGGAAAATTTTTTTCTGTATACCAGAAAGGAATGTGACTGGTTTTGCCTTAGCGGGTCATGGACTTTCCCCAAACAATCCCTCTGCTCCCCAGCCCCCACATCAGCAGCTTTAAAAAACTAAAATCCTTGTGAACATCATGGATCTTTATTTAGAAGAACTGCTGAAAAAAGTCCCTTTGCTTTAGTTTCTCAGGCATAAGAAGTATTCCCAGGGTTGCTCAGGGCTAAAGATAGAGTCCACAGCTGCCCAGGGCCCTGGGGAACATGTGGTCCCATCCCAGTCCTACAGCAAGCTTGCAGTTTACTCCACTTCTCACAGTCTAGGCAGAGGAGGTTCTGCATTAGGAATTGACTGTGGGGCTTTCTCAAACCTGGCCCCACTATAGGTGGGATCAGACATTCTTAATTGTAGGAGTTGTCCTGAATTCTGTGGGGTCTTTGGCAGCATTGCTGGCCTCTACACACCTAGATGCCAGTAGCACCCCTCCCCTGGTTGTGATGACCAAAACTGCCTCCACTTATACAGATTTAAGTGTTGGGGGACCAAGTGAATCTTGAAAAAAGATCACGCCACAGTGGTATTGAAGCAGAACTTCGGGAAAGAAATATCCTCCAGGTTGCTTGGGTTGAACCAACCTGATGGGACAAGAAATACTGGCTCAGTGGGCTCCTCTGCAAGTGGAGCTTCACCTTTCAGAGTCTAAGATCCTCTAAGCCATGGGGGACCCACGGTCATTCCCCTGCTTTTAATCTTATTCTTCTCACCATGGTGTGACCTTGGCTTCTCAGAAGCCATACCTCGGGGCTGGGGATTTAGCTCAGTGGAATATGTGCCTGCCATACCTCTTGT
The DNA here is from genome assembly GCA_004027455.1 of Hydrochoerus hydrochaeris. NCBI lineage: Eukaryota > Metazoa > Chordata > Mammalia > Rodentia > Hydrochaeridae > Hydrochoerus > Hydrochoerus hydrochaeris. The sequence goes on from PVLA01000759.1 coordinate 17,248, forward strand.
TGAGGAGTCTCAGATTTTCTCTAGTTACCAAGTCATAAAATCTTATTGTGGAAAAAAGTCTCACAAGAAGGTGCCTGAGCACCAAATAGGAAGTTTGGAACCACCTTGAGTTCTTTTCGCACACAGGGCTGAGATAGGGAGCCAACCATGTACAGATGCTTCTCTGCTTGTGGCTACAAGTACAGAAGTTTAATATGGGTCTTGATAAACCCATATTAAACTTAAAATATCCTGAATTAGGCAGGGTGTGGAGACACATGCCTGTAACCCCAGCACTCAGGAGGATCACTGTAAGATCAAGGCCAGCCTAGGCTACATAGTGAGTTTAAGATCAGCCCAAAGTACATAATGAGACCCTGTCTCAAAAAAAACAAAAACAAACTGGGTGTAGTGGTACATTCCTGTAATCCCAGGACTTGAGAGGCTGAGGCAAGTTCAAGACCAGCCTACGCTACAAAGTGAGCTCGAGGTCAGCCTGAACTGCATAGCAAAACCCTGTCTCAAAAACACTAAATAAATAAATAAATAAATAAATCCTAAGTTGAAAATACATTTAATGCATCTGACTGAACCTCACTGCTAGCAGCACGGTATAGCTGTGGATCACTGGTTGTCTGTCCTTGCTTAATGATGCCTTTGCAAGGGAACATCATGGTGCATACTGCTAACTCAGGAAAAGATCAAAACTAAAAAACTGAAGTAACTGTTTTAGTAGTGCTTTTGCACCACTATAGAGTCAAAACATTCTAAATAGAGTTGTATATTGTGGCACATGCATGTAATTCCAGTTATTTTGGAGACTGACTGCTAGTTTGAGACAAGCCTGGGGCAGCTTAGTGAGACTCAAAATAAGAAAATGCAAAAGGCTGGAGATATAGCTTAGTGGTAGAGTGCTTTCACAATATGCATGGGCCTTGGGTTCAATCCCTGCTCCCCAGTCCTAAATCAAGCCATCATAAGCCATCTGTATGTAGCAGGCATCAGCCTGGGGATGCTGAAAATGGGCCTGGAAGGGGCCTTGGTCCCCACCACCGAGCCCTGGCCATTAACTCCATGGAAACACAAATTCTGTCACCCATCCATGTCTGGCAATTTAGTATCTCTTGACAGGAGGCCTCAGCTCTTTGCACATGAACTCCTCCCTAGGGCTCCCTGAGCCTTGGCACGGCAACGCTGCCAGCTTTCCACAGAGCAAAAAACCAAGAGAAGGTAAGATAGAGAGCCAGGTCTTTTATAGCCTGGGCTCAAAAGCCACGCCCTTTGATTTTTATAATATCCTTATCTTCCCTCCTTTGTTTCAGTCAAATAGGTTTTTAAAAATATTGCTAATGCAGGTAAAAGATTATTTGATTCTATGTATAAGCTGTGAAGCATGATAATAAAACAAATACTCCTCATCCCACATTCCAGTGAAAGACCTGCAAAATTATGAAAATTATTGAATTTGCCATTCCCTCCTACCCCAGGGAAAGTGTTTCATGAACTCCATGGTTAGTCTGTGTCCAGCTCCATTGAATTTTGTCCATGGAGTTTCCTCACACACATTGCTATGTTACAGTCTGCTTAATTCATGTGGCTCACGCCAGGTTCTTGGGTGCTGCTGCAGGCAATGTATCGGGAACCCTTCTACCCTGCAGCTTTGCAAAGGTTTGGCCCAACCTCCATGGGCAGGGGCTGAACTGGGAGTGCACACACCTAAATCTGTTCTCAATTCTGCCTGTTCAAGGGGACTTGTACAAGTCATTCTTCTCCATTCTAAACCAACACAGCAGTTTTTGTCCCTTTCTGACCTATTTGGCTATTGGAAAAGCACACATGATGTTGAATTTTACCTTCTATGGTACTTTCTAACACCATGCTTTTGCTTGACCTAACTCGATAGCAAGACTGATCATCTGATATTTAACACAGTCCCAGGAGAGTGAGGAAGGCAAAGATGTCACCAGGTTACATTCCCTGTATGTACCTGTAAACCTTTCCCTGGTACTTAGATTTGGAGTAGCCTCAAATTCTATGCTGTGGCCCCTGCCTTTGTAGGTATTGTATAACATCGCTTTTATGTACGCCAAGAAGGAGGAATGGAAAAAGGCTGAAGAACAGTTAGCTTTGGCAACGAACATGAAGTCTGAGCCCAGGCATTCCAAGATTGATAAGGCCATGGAAAGCGTGTGGGTGAGTGTGGGTGGCGAAAGGGCTTCCCCAGGTTCTTACTGGTTAAAAGGGGGCTTTCAGCCACCGCAAAAAGGGGCTTTTCCTTTTCAAGAGTCCTGGGAAACACTGCTCTTTCACTTGTTCTGAGTAGCCAAGCCCTAAAGCTCATACACCTCTTCTCCTAGGGCACCATGGAAACCTAGCACTGTGAGGAGCAGGATCTTAGGAGCTGAGCAGTGCTGTGCAGCCCCCAAACACTGTGCGGGCAGAGGCTGTGTTTGTTCATCTCTGAGTCCTAGAGCTCGGCACAATGCCAGGCACATAATAGCTGTCAGCAGTAATGCATTGATTAGATGGATAAATGGTGAGAATTACCAAGGATTTGAGTGCACTGGGGAAAGAAATTAACTTTAAATAAGATTTTTAAAGCACCAAGGAGGAGAGGCCTCAAGTCGGTCTCTATATGGCTCTCCATATCAGCAATGCTAGCCCCAGCACAGCACTGTCATGGCTCTTTCTTGGGTCCTGGGCACCCTAAGGGACACTACACAGACAGGGAGAGAGGTACTGTCCTCTAGGAAAAGAGCACTGGGCACACAACACTGGCACATATCCATGTGGCCCTGTAACATAAGGTGGTATTGAAACCAACCGTTCCCACCTTACAGTTGAGAATAATAACAAGGCCAGTCCTTACCAATTTGGAAAAGGAGCTTTTGTGATCATTTCAATGGATCTTACAGTGTTTGATGAGGGGAGCTACACAAGTATTATCACCCTTGTTTTCAAATTAGGAAATATAATCATGAGCATCATAAAGACATCCGGGTAGCTGCATATTCAGTGGTGCTGATGCAGTACTAGCCATACCCCATGGTGTTTGCATGATGGTGAAATCAGGAGATGACACAGTTCTCAGTGTGAGCTGCTAGTGTGAAGCAGCATGGGACTGTGTGTTGTTTTCTGTGTTCCAGAAACAGAAGCTGTATGAGCCGGTGGTAATCCCTGTGGGGAGGCTGTTTCGACCAAACGAGAGACAAGTGGCCCAGCTGGCCAAGAAGGACTACCTAGGCAAGGCCACGGTAAGTGGGGGTACTTGGGCACCTCGAGGCCCCTCTGCCTAGGCTGTGTGGGACCAGGAGGTAGGGACTTGAGAAGAGCTCTCTTCCCCATGGCTCTGTCCCCATGATCACGAGAGGCCGGTCCACAGTGAGAAAGTCTGGCTAAAGCTTAGGCAAATGCTGCTTTCTTCTCCCTGTTGGCCTGGGGTTAGTTACTCTCAGGATGCTGAGCCAAGGCAAGGCTGAGCCAGGAGAAGAAGGCTCAGCAATGGAGAGAGAACAGGTTAGGGGAGAGGACCCTCAAGGCATGCCCTGGCGCCAGGCTCCCTGTCATTCACTTCTCACAGTTGAGAGGACTGACCCCCTGCCACAGCCCCGTGACCAGACTCCTTTGTAGCCTGAACTCCTTGTGAATCCAGGTCTTAAACATTTTGAGATAGGATCTCCAAAGTGAGTCAGCAGTTCCACTCCAAAACTGTGTTTGACTTTGACACATGTCTAGGACTAAAGATGTCCACAAATCCATCAGTGGATGAACAAATAAACAAAATGTGGTATATCCATACAATGGAGAATTAGCCAAAAAAGAGAATGAAGCACTGACACATGTGACAAGGATGAACCCCGAAAACTTGATGTTGTGTGTAAGAAGCAGACACGAAAGGCCACATGCTGCATAATTCCTTTTGTTATATATTTGAACAGGTAAATCCACAGAGATGGAAAGCAACTTGGTGGTTTCCAGGCTTTGGGGAAAGAGGACTGTGGATTAACTGCTTAATGGCACACCATTTTCTTTTGGGGTGATGAAAAATGTTTTGAAACTAGATAGAGGTGGTGGCAGCATAGCATTGTGGGTGTAATAACTTGTTTACTTAAAATTGTTAATTTGATGTTATAGGAATTTCGCTTTAACAAAAACATTTCTTAATAGAGAAAGAGTGAACTAAATTATTGGAGGTGAGGTGAGAACTAGTTTCTTTGGTTCTGAAACTTCCAGTGTATAAGATGAGTAATCTAACCCTTAGCCACCTCTGCTTCTGGTACAAGTGGACATGGATCTGTGGTATGAGAAAGGAGGAAATCTTAAGACAGGAAAACATGCTGCAGACCTCATGCCCCGCCGTTCTCATTGCAGGTTGTAGCATCTGTGGTGGATCAAGACAGCTTCTCTGGGTTTGCCCCTCTACAGCCGCAGGTGAGTGATCCTGCCCTGCTGCCTGGACCTAGTCTCCAGACATGTCAGGAAAACAGCCCTGTAGAGAGCTGTGCTGAGATGTACTCCTCTAAGAGCCTCCTCACCGGCCACTCCGTGCTGGTGAGGGAACTGCCTGCCCATTGAGTCCCAGTGTCCAGGGTCAGTCAGGGTTACAGCCATGACAGTTAGTCTCACATCCTCTTCTTCCCTCTAAATTCTAATAGATCCATTGTCTTGTGAAGCCTTGATCATTCCCTCAGAAAACTGAAATGCAAGCTATAGAAACATCTGCTCCCAAGTACTGAAGAATGAACTGGGGATGGGGTGGGGCTTTGCACCAAGCTACATACATATCCAACCCCAACTCCCCACTTTTGAGACAGTGTCTTAAAGGTCACTAAGTTGAGCGGACTGGACCAGAATTTGTGATCCTCCTGTCTCAGTCTCCCAAAGTGCTAAATTATAGCCATGCACCATCAAGGCCAGCTTGTGGAAGACTTTTTAACAAGGCTGGGCCTTGAGGATTCAGGCTCTCCTGGTTCCATTCATTTGCCTCTGTGTAGGGGATTTTCTAGACAACACTAACAAGGTTCCAGAAGGACTCCCCCTAAATGGGCTTGGAGAGATGGTCTCAGATGAGCAGAACGGCAGTGAATCTAGAAATGAAGTAAGAGCTTCCTCGTGACTAAAGGAGGGTAATATATGAGCCCTAGTGCAATGGAACCACAATGGGCAAGAGCACTGTCCAGAACAGCAGAGGGAGGCATCCTGAGCATGAACACCTACCCTGCAGTCTGCACACTCCTTGACCACTGCCCAGGTCAGCATGATCACTGCTGAACCAGAGTGTGATATCCGGGCAGTGGATAAGCAAAGAAGGATAATGGAGGGCCAGCATCCAGACTCCTTCAGGTATTTCTTCATAATACAGCTGAAGAAAACCCAAGTGCCTTGAGTTTCAGTTCAGCCAAAGCACCACAAGTGGGGAAAGAAGCCCAGATAACTGGACTCCAAGATACTCAGTGTAGAAATAGGGAATACACATTGGAAGAAGATTCTCATCTGGCCAGTGGATCCTGAGTTGACTTTAAATATCTAGAATTGTCACATGATACAGCAGGCATTAATTATAGAACAGAGCTTTTGGAAACTGTCCTGGTAAAGGGACAGAGCTCAAGGTCAAAGCATTCCCTGACACCACATTACTCTGTGACAGCTAACCTTCTCCAGAAGCCAGCTCTGGCTAAGTGGAAGTGCTGTGCTGGTGAAATCACTGCCTGGGGAGTTGGTGGGAGGTGTTATTTTCCAGGGTTTAGTCAGGATGCACTGTGCCTTCTCCCTAGGCAGTGTTCCCATCAGCCAGAACTGCAGCCTCTGATTTTCTGGACTGGAAGAATGCTCACATTACCGTTAATAGTCTGCTCTCTCTCCCTCTCTGCCTCCTCCATTTCTCCCTTCTTCATTTCTCCTGAATGTTCCATAGGCAGCTGAGCCTCCACCCAGACCCAAAACCCCAGAGAGCTTCAGGTAAGTTCGATTCAGATCCTCATGCAGAGTATCCAACTCCAAGCTGGAGTGGATGGCAAGAAGAGGGTGAGGAAAATGAAGTTGGATCAAGTCTAAATCTGTGGACTTTTCTAGAATGTGAGGCTCTTTCTGTTTGCAAGGTTATAACAGAAGGATACAGAGGGGATGGGAGGTTGGCCCTTGTGGAGCTGACCATCAGGGCCTGGCTGCAGTTACATCATGTCCCCATATCAATGTGCATAGTGACTCATGTGAGGGCTTGTTGAAGTACAGCAGTTCACGGAGGACAAAGTCCAAGGTCACAGGTTAGCTTTGTGTCAGCATCAGGGCCGCTCAGGAGATGGGGAGCCTAGAGCTCTCTGGACAGGAAGCTACAGTGGTGTCCCCTTTCCTGTGTGGGCGTTCCCCACTCTATTGGCACATGCTATCTGAAGCAGTATGAGGAAGGACTCAAAAAAAGGAAGTCATTTTTCTGTGAGATGAAAAGCAAAATGCCACAAACTACAGTTTCCTTAAGTATTCACTCCAAGCAACGAAACAAGCCTACCTAGCTCCTTAGCAATGAAACAGGTTAGTGAAAAAGTAACTACAAAAGTGAGTTCTCTGGAGCTGGAGGAGTCTGTATTCCTTACACAGACAGGGTGTTCAGAGAGGGCTGTACCTACATACACATCACATTTTTCTGTGCCTACATACATGTCACCAGAACTAAATACTACCATACACCAAGGCTGTAACTCTTACAGCTTTAAGTGTGACAGCAGAACCAGTGTGTCTTCAAAAGGGCTGAGTGGACAGTGAACAGAGGGAGCCTGAAAAATCACACAGGGCAGCCTGGAAGCCAGCCTCACTCGCATACCCCACCATGGCATGAAGCAGCAGCCAAAGTGTGGAGGAGCAAGCAGGGGCAGGTCTCACGGAGTCAGTAATGGAATGGCTCTGCCCAGCACATAGCCAGGCTGCTGGGAGCCCTTGTGAGCACAACCTTCATGCTGCTCACAGCTCACTTGCTCTTGTCTCCTTCCTCTACCTGGCCCTCGACTTCTACTGCCCCTCCCCCATTCATCTTTGTCACTTAGTTTCTGGCTGTGCCATTCCTCTTACCATTCTCCTCTGACCTGCCCAGCCCAAGTGTGGGACCTGGCTGATTTACCCAGCTAGGAACTTCCACCCCAGCAGGGGTGGAAACTGTAAACTTCACTATCTTGTGTTGCTTTGGTGTTTTTCATTTTTGTTTTTTGAATCCTTGTCCCATAGCATATACAATTGTCTCCCTTTTATCTAGTCTTACTTTCTGGGGTTTCAGTTCCCTGTAGCCTACTACAGTCAAAAAATATGAAATGGAAAATTTCCAAAATAAAACCTAAATTTTAAATTGTGCCATTCTGAGTTGAATAATGAAAGCTCACACTTCCTGCTTTCTCCCACAAGGGACATGAATCATCATCCATTTGTCCAGCACTCTAGGCTCTATGTGTTACCTGTCCACTAGGCACTTAGTGACTATCTATCTATGCAGTCAAGATGGTCTGCTGTGCTATCACAGTGCTTTGTTCAAGTAATCCTTATTTGATTTAAAGTCTCCAAAATGTAAGAGTTTTGCTAAAGAGGAGCTGTAAAGAGCTTCTTTTAAGTGAAGAGGCAAAAATTCTCAACTTAGTAAGGAAAGGAGAAAAAATCATATGCTAAAGTTGCCAAGATCTAGGGTAAGAATTTTCTACTTGTGAAATTTTGAAGACAAAAGAAATTCACACTGGTTTTGCTGTCACACTTAAAGCTATAAGAGTTACAGCCTTAGTGTGTGGTAGTGTTTAGTTCTGGTGATGTGTATGTAGGTACAGAAAAAGACAGTATTGAGGGTTCAGTACTGTGTGTGGTTTCAGGCATCCCGTGGGGGTCTTGGATCCTAACCCTGTGGAAAATGGGTGGGGTGGGGTGTGGTAGTAGCAGCAGCTTCTGTGTTTATGCAGCATTCTCACATGCAGTTTTTTGCCAGCCCCCTTTAGGAGGCCAGGCAGGTCACATGGGCAGGTAGATATGGAGCTGGAGGGCCCTAGAGCCAATTTCATCTCATTATGCTGGTCCCACAGCACCAAGAGAGAGGATGTGGTCCAAGCTAAACAGTGGGCTAGATGTTCTGTCTACCCCCTGCAGGGCTCTGGAAGGGGAGGCTCACCGGGTGCTGTTTGGGTTTGTTCCTGAGACACCAGAGGAGCTCCAGGTCATGCCAGGAAACATCGTCTTTGTTTTGAAGAAGGGCAATGATAACTGGGCCACGGTCATGTTCAACGGGCAGGTATTAAGAGGTTTGGGGGAGGTCCTAACATCATGGGACCTGGCAGGAAATGGCAGAACTTTTAATGAAGTAGTATCTGCTACTTTATTTGCAGATCAGCCAGTTTTTTCGATCTGTCATTTTACAAACCCTCCCACTAGCTCTGCGCTATTGTGTGGTAGGAGCATGATGATCAAATATGACTTTGTCTTCCCCTTTCTGATTCCATTACATTGCACTGCAGAAGGGGCTCGTTCCCTGCAACTACCTTGAACCAGTTGAGCTACGGATTCATCCTCAGCAGCAGCCCCAGGTAACAAAGTGCCTGACTTGTTGCCTCCCACTTTTGCCATATCTCTCTTTGGAGAGGAGAAAAATAGCATGGAAGGAGTTCTGTTACTATCTCTGAAGAAAAACTTGTTGGTCCTGGGCCAGCTGAGTTGGCACTAGCTGCTCAGAGCTGAACCTGGGGACAAGGGAGAAGGCCCAGATATGCTGAGTGGAGGGTTCACTGGGCCCACCCAGCCCTGTGACTCCTGGTCAGCGTGGCTTGGGAATCAAAGCCTACCAGATTATGAGGGTTAGGTCTTCTCACATGTCCTCTTTACTAGGAAGAACAGCCAATGTGTGCAATGCCACTAAAAACAAATAAGATCTATCTTAAGAGTTTTGGTCAGAATGGGCCTTGCCAGCCACTTTTGCAGAAGCTGTCACCACCTTCTCCATCCAGCCCCATCAAAGAGCCTTAACCTGCCAGGCCTAGGGGGCTCTTCGTTGGATCTGAGCAGCCCAGTAAATGATCCAATGGCAGCAGAGCCTATCATCCAATGCTGTGGGATCAGTACTTCCTGGTGCCTTGAGGTTTCTAAATGCCGTGAAATGAGAAGCAGAATTTTCCTCAGTGCTGTCCTCAGTGAGATAAGAATGTAGTGTCCTGCTGTCTCCTGTGTATTTCCAAGGGATAAGACAGCAAGAGCCTAGTAGGTGATTGTTAAGGTCCTTTCTGTTGTGACTTTTGTTTTCATCAGGTTACTCTCCTTTAAATCTGTATTTTTTCTTAGGCTTTCTCAAATGTCATGACCACTCTTTTAACTTTTAGAAAGTCATTTGCACTTGTTTTTTTTTCTATGGGGTTCATAGAGCCTCCTGGCCCTGCCCTGAGAACTTTGTCTGAACATTCTGGCTCTTTTCCTGTCACCTCTAGGAGGAAACTTCCCAGGAACCTGACATCCCACCTCCTCCCAGTTCCAATGCCCCAGGGAGACCCCAGCTGTCACCAGGTTAGTTGCCGTGGAATAACATCACAAGCCTGGTTGCGGAGTATTCCAGGCTGGTTTCTGACTGAGAGTGGCTCTCCTAGGAAATTCTGGTCTCTTCTCTCAATGTGCCTCTCAATTTATTACCACACAGCCCCAAAGCCTCTTTCTTACACTACCTACCATCCTAAACATGAAATCAGAGTCATTTCTTCTTGTCTACTCCAGAACACTCATGGGACATGGTTGAACATGGTTTCTGAGGGATAATGAGTGTCACCTCTCACCAAAGCCCTTGTTAAATACTGAAACTATGTTCTTAAAGAAAAGTTCCAGTAATTGTACGTTTTTACACCAGACGGGCAGAGTAGCCCTTTACAATGTCTGCAGAGCTGTATCTAGAAGAGAAAACACTCTGCAGAGTCCTGGGAGGGTGCAGGGTGGGCAAGAACCAATGAGAGATGTGAAAGGGAGATTTTTCTCCTGGTAAAAAGATCTTCATGATTGTCTGGAGGGGCTTTCCGTCACTATTGCAATTTAGGCAATTTGGCTAGAGATGGAATCTCAGCAGTTTTAATTTGCATCTCTTGAATGACCCAGTGATGTTGAACATCGTTTCACATATTTGCCATTTCTACTTCCTCATCTGAGAAATGTCTACATTCATCTCAGATGCCCATTTTTGGATTGAGTCTTTAAATTTGGGGGCATCTGAATTTTTTCAGTTCTTTGTATGTTCTAGGTATTAGTCCTGTTGAGGAACAACTGGCTATATTTTTTCCCATGCTGTGGGTTGTTTTTTCCACTCTGTTGTTGAAAGCTTTTGCTGTGCAAAAGCTTTTTAAAAAGATGAGATCCTAGTTGTTGATTCTGTGTAGCAGAATCCATAGTTGATTCCATTTCCCATGCAATTGGGGTTTTAAGTTCATGAAGACTGCTTTACATCAATGTTGAGAGTTCTGTTTTATCTTTCAGTCCATTTAGTGTTTGTGTTACTATTTTGATCTCTGATCCATTTTTAGCTTATTATTATTATTACTATAATTATTTTTTGGGTACTGAGGATTGAACTCGTGATCTCATGCCTGCCAGGCAGGTGCTTTATGCCACAGTTAAATCCCAGCCCTTGATTTTAGTTTAGAGCATGGTGATAGACATGGGTCTAGTTTTAGTCTTCAGCATGTGGGAAGCCAGTTTTTCCAGCACTACTTATTAAAGAGGATATCTTTCTTTCAGGGAAGATGATTGGCCCCTTTGTCAAAGATAAAGGTGGCTGAGAGTATTTGGATTTGTTCTATAGATCCTTGGTTTTTGTTGTTATTGTTTTTGCCAGTATCATGCTGTTTTTATCACAGTAGCTCCACAGCATAATTTCAAGTAGGGATTGTAATGCCCCCTGCCTTATCTTTTTGTTGCCTACAATTGTTTTTGCTATTCTAGGTCTCTTCTGGATCCAAATGAATTTTAGCAATGTCTTCTTTAGTTTTGTGGGGTATGCTAATGGTATTCTGATTTGGATTGCATAGAATGGCATGACAACTGTGGAAATCAATGTAGAGATTCCTCAAAAAACTAAAACTGGAGGTCCCATGTGACTCAGCTATTCCCCTACTTGGTATCTTCCCAAAAGAATTAAAAATATCATACCACAGTGATATATGTGCACCCATGTTTATGGTAGCACAGCTTGTAATAGCTAAACTTTAGAAACAACTCAAATGTCCATTAACTGACGGATGGATAAAAAAGATGCTTTTTAAAAAATATGATGGAGTATTACTCAGCCAAAAAAGGACAAATTTGAGACATTTATAGCTAAGTGAGACCTTGAGATCATACATGTAAGTGAAATAAATTGGACAAATATGTAAATACCACATTGCCTCTCTGGTGTGAGAACTGAAAGTGTAAATAAAAACCAAAATGTATAATAGATATTGCAATATTGGAAGAAATTGTTCAAAAGGAAAGAGGAACTATGGAGACGGAAGGGAAAAAGGAAAAAAATAAGAAGGATAAAATGCAAACAAAGCTTTGCAAATAAGGAAGGGAAGAGGGGCTGAAGGGAGGGGAGGGGAATGGGAAAAAAGGAGGAATCAAGATATATCACGTATAGGTACAGATTTCCTATGATGAATATGATCATTATGCATATCTAAATTGTATCAATAAACAATAATTTTAAAAAGAACAGTAGATCATCCACTAAATAAAAAAGAATTCAAAACAACTAAAAAAAAATAGTATACACTAAACATCAGAATGCCTTTCACCCAAATTCACCAGTTTTTTTACATCTTGCACCATATACATGTCCTGCTGCCCTTCATGTAATTTTTTTTAACCAAGTCATTTGAAAATTAAATTGCAGACACATGACACAATCCACACTGGAGTGTGCCTCTCCAAGAATAGTCCTTTGTGTAACAACAATACTGTCACATTTAGGACACTGAACACTAATATTGTAAAATACATATATTCATATCCAAAATATTCCCCATATCCTTGCTTTTTTGTTCTTATTCTTTCTGTTTAGGGGTTTATCAAAGGTCACATAATTACCTCAGGGAAGATTTTAAGAATATAGATTCCAAGGATTTTGATTCTGACTTTTTTCGTGTACATCCCGGATAGGGCTTAGGAACTTGTATTTTTAGAAAAAAAAAAAAAAAAAAACCTAGATTATTCTAATGATCAACAGAGTTTGAGATAAGTGGTTGTTTTTAAAAAATCACATACCCCTATACTAAATATATATTATACTTCTGTCACATTATATGCATACTATGTTAATAAACATATGAGAAAACATACACAATAATGAAAGACAAAGTAAAAGTGGTCTTAATATTTCCTCCAGTGGCCTGTGGCTCATCTAGCACTCCCTGCTTTTTTCACTGTTTCGGATTATACATGTTTAACTGTCCCGAGGGGGCTGGCTAACCCTGTGGATTGGTAAGGAAGAACTGCTATTCAATAATTAATTACCTACTGGCTCCCTAGAAGCAGCGGCTGACCTTATTCATGTATTCATTACCTTCATATTTTCCCAGAGTCAGACATTCCCTGCAATTTACTAAAGGTAATAATCATTTACTAAAGGTAACAATCACCCCAGAGATTAAAGGCTAAGAACCTTGGTCCTGTGCTCTAAGAGGTTCCATTCTGTGCACAGCAGGGGCTAGCCAAGACTTCATTCACCACCTTCTTTTCTTTTACCCTCTACTTTTTTCATTTAGGTCAAAAACAAAAAGAAGAGCCCAAGGTAAAATTTTCCTTTACTTTTTCAAGTGGGAGAAGTCTGCTGTCAACTAGGGGCATTCCTGTCTGGATTAGTGTCCTACTGGAAGGGTGAAATGGTTTTACAGAGCCCCTCACCACTTCCCCACCTTGCACATTCCCTGGAGTTGGTCTATTAAATCTCGCCCAGTAGAATATTTGTTCAAGTGGGAGTTGGGCTGCCAATTTCTCAAGGCCTTTCAGGGTAAATGTGAAGCCAGTCACTTCTTGGCCTCCCCCCTGCTACATGGGATACTCCTATGCCAACACGACAAGCAATGGCCATCCGAGATGTTGCTGAAAGCCTCACTCAGAAGTTTGCTTTGCTTCTACCTCTCAGGAAATACAGCTCAGGGTTCCCATGCCGTACACACTTAAGGTGCACTACAAGTACACGGTGGTCATGGAGACTCAGCCTGGGCTCCCTTACAGCCAAGTCTGGCACATGGTGTCCAAAAAACTGCAGCTTCTGCCAGAACACACTAAGCTGAGGTGAGCTCCTTGCAGGCAGCACTCAGGGGCACAGCTGTGGATCTCATGCTGGCCCAGAGGACAGATGGGATGGTTTCTGTGCTTATGGTCTCTGACTTGGTCCCTGCTCATTACTCCCATTCAGTTATCTGCCTCGGGACAGCAACGAGTTGGTGACCCTTTCAGAAGAAAACATGAAGGATGCTTGGAGCCAAGTGAAAAACTACTGCCTGACTCTTTGGTGTGAGAACACGGTGGTGAGTGCCGTGAGCCCAGGGATGACAATGATTCAACAATAGTCGAACTCCTCCTGCTACCAGGGACTGTGCTTAGTGTTGGGACATGGCAGGTAACGAGTTGCAGCTCTGACCTCTTTTCTCTGCATCCTCACCTGAGGTGCAGGTGGGAGAGGTTTCCCATGGAGAAGAGTAGGCCCAGCAGGCCCAGGAGTCCAGAGGAAACCTTGAGACCCTCCATTGGCTGCTCGGCCTGAATGGGTCAGCATTATGCCCATCATTGCCAAGCAATGGCTGGGGTGAAGTCACAGCTTAAGGCTGAGCTAACTACCATTCTTCATCTTCTTAAATTTCTTGAAGAATTCTTGCAGGTGAAAAATAGTGAGAATTCCTTTCACAGAAATGATTTGGTAACAGCCTCCTCCTAATAGCAAGTGTCTTCTGAGGACTTCCCATGTGCCAGACACTGTGTAGTGTTGCTTGACCGTTATACCCCTACAACTCCATGAGTCTACACCATCTCATTTTATAATTTAGCAGGCAACTTGACTGAGATGTCACAGGCCAGTTGGCTCCAGAGCCTGCCTGAATTTATTACCATCTTGCTGTAATTTCAAGGAAGGACAATGGGAATCAGGAGCAAAGGGAGATGCTTGCAGGGATAGCTACAAGATAACACGCTTGACTTGTCCCTTCAGTTCCAGAGGAAAACTTGCCATGTCTTGTTGTTAATTCCCTCCACTAACTTTGGTCCCTAAAAATGAGTATCTGCTTTCTGTCAACATCCCTTTGCCTTTTATATAACCTTACATAAATGAATTACATTGTACAGTCTTTTAGGTTTCAGGAATCAGTTTCTTTTGATTACTAGTCTTCCACTGAATGGATACTGTGATTTATCTATTTGCTTGGACATCTGCCTAGAAGTTCTTCTGCTATACATGTGATTTTACTTAAAACTTTTCAAAAGTGTTTTTTTCCTTTGATGAGGTCAATCTATTTAGTGGCTATCCATATGTAATGTTCCCCAAATTTCCAAGTCTTTTTGGAACTCATCCAAGCTCAGGGGCCACTGCTAAACACTTTATCTTGGAACAAGTCATGTTCTCACTAACTAGGAAGTTACATCTATTACACATGTACCGTAAGCAGGAATGCTTATCAGCAACCAAGTTTAAACATACAGATTTGAAATAGTACTGTTACAGAATGCATGTTCGGTAAACAATTACTCCCTGCCATCTCATTTAATCTCTTAGCTTCATCAGATGAGGACCCTAAATTTTGAGGTTATACTGCTATTCAGGAGCACACAGCTGGAAAGCAGTGGATCTGGGACATAACCCTAGATCTGTGGACCCCATAGGGTCACTTCTACCTCACTGTACTGCCTTTTAGTAAAGCGGGCACACCATAGTTCAACACAAAAACTATAAATTTTAACAGCATTTTAGCCTACCATGGTTTCTATTGTTGATTTATTGAATCCCATGACTCAAACCTCCAGAAATTGCACCCTTCTTCTGTTTATGGGACAAAAAATGGTAACATGTAGGAGTCCTTAGATCCAAAATGTGTAAGAAAGTGTTCTTACATGTAAAAGGCAAGCTATTTATTTTCATGGCCTCATTATGGCAGTGGTTCCCAAGCTTTAGCAAATTCAGGAAATATATAGAGGACTTCAGATGTAGACTACAGTGTGCCACCCTTAGGAAGGTCTTTTTAGTATGTCTGGGATAGAGGAATGAATGAAAATTTCCATTTCTAGGGCCAGGGTTTAGCTCAGTGGCTTAAGTGCCTGCCTGGCAAGCATGAGGTCGTGAGTTCAATCCCCAGTACCAAAAAAAAATTCCATTTCTAACAAAGCGCCTAATGGTAGTGCTAGGGAAAGCCTATCAGAACTGGTACTAAGAAGCCCTAGTTGGACCACAGACTGTCACTTGTGACTCATACTTTCTCCACCTGAAAAGAAATAACACCCACTCTCCATTTCTTAGGACTATAGCAAGGTTCCAGTGAGTTATTTTAAGACCTACATATGGTTCTTCAGACCTTTTGATTTCATTCATCCAACCATCCAGTAGCCTTAATATGCATTATCAGGTCTATGCTAGGCATTGATCACAAACTGGTCTTTATTAGCTTGTACTTGACATTTTACCATTTTCTTTAGTGATGTTCGGTGTTGAATGGCAAAGGAGTTGCAAAATTAACAAATCTTTTATTATTTCAGGGTGACCAAGGCTTCCCAGAAGAACCCAAGGAAAGTGAAAAACCTGACATTAACAGCCAGATAAAAGAATCTCAGTTTAAAGGGAGCCAAGTGGTAGCACTCTTCAGTTATGAGGCTACCAGACCAGAGGACCTAGAGTTTCAGGAAGGAGATGTAATACTGGTGCTATCAAAGGGTAAGTGCTGTCACAGAACGGAATTCACATGTAGCAAAAATGGGAAGAAAGAAAACACACCAGCAGCCCACAAACCAAATTCTAGCCAGTAATTTCAATATCCTTTCCAGCTTTTGGCAAGAGGAAACAAAAATGAATGTATTTTTGCAGTCATTCCTTGTCTTTTGCTCTACTAATCAGGCAAATAATGACTATACATGACTGGTAAAACCTGGGATATTAATGACGGCTCCTTTGAAAACCATGGATTTCCATTTTAAGTTAACAAATTGGTTAGAATCATTTTGCCTATGCACCTAACCATAAATCTTTGATTTAGTACACTTTCCAAAGAGGAGGGGAAAAAAGGTCAATTTTGTCTTAAAAGCATCTATTTGCTGGGCATGGCAGTGATGCTTCCAGCACTATGGGAAACTTACAAGGATTTCATATTTGGGCCCAAAAGGGGCAATTTAGAAGTTCAATAAGACCCCGTCTCAAAAAAGTAGGGGGGCGAGCTGGGGAAGCTATTTGTAACTACCCTGTATTTTCTGATAACTTTCTGGATTGCTAAGAATCAAACGATAAACAGGGAAACAGGAAGCAGAGGATTCTAATTAGTGGTTCTCAAACTTTACTACCCTGAGCATCACTAAAACCGTTTGCTAAATCGAATTCCTTGGTCCACTTTCCAGAGATTCTGGTTCAGATATGAGATGGGGCTCACAAGTTTGCACTTCTGACCACTTCCCAAGTGATGTTGGTTTGACTGTACTCTGAGGACCACTGTTCTAATTTAGTTTGAGTCTTGTTTCTCTTCCTGAAACAACAGATTCTCATCATAAAGAGCTCTGCTTATTGCACCAGCAATAAAAAAAGTGAAAATCTATTATTAATTATATTAGAAAATTCAACAGATTAAGAGTGGGAGATTTTAATGTTGAAGGGGTACAAAGTATACACAAATATGTACAAGAAAGTAACTCAAAATGAGTAGAGAAAGAGTGTCCTGCAGTGCACTTCTTTCAAGGGAGACTGGAAACTCAATGAGAGGGATCAGGTTAAGGCCTCTCAGAGCCATTTTCTAACTGTCAGTATTAAGGGATCAGGTAAACTGCCCAGTTTTGTGGGAGGGTAGGAGGATGTAGGGTGGGTAGGGGGATAAAATGAGAATACACAAGAAAGACCTCCTGGGAGATCAGAAAAGGGACTGTGCTTCTTACTATGACACATGTAAGACTTAAACAGCAAGTACCCTTACATTTCAGAATTTCACTGGTAACAGCTCAACATGAAACAGGCCTGATTCAGTATACACACACAGATGGAACTAAGGATGAATTCAATTGCATTCAGCAGTTACAAGAATGTTTCATTCCTAAAGTGTTTCCCAAGCTTTGATGTGCATGTGAATCACCTGGGGCTCCTCTTCATATGGACACTAAAATGTGGATGGGGGTCTGAGATTCTGCATTTCTAATATGGTTCCAGGATCTAGGATATTTCAAGTCCATACTCACTGTAAATAAGAATGAAAACTGGTTTATAGTCGGAATTACCAGAGAAAATGTTTCTCTGCCACACTCAGCATTAACTTCAGAATTCTGAGGGGCAGGATCTAGGCACCATAGTTCCATCTTACATCCAAAGGTGGACTTCTAAGCTACTTGTATGGTCTGGTTGATGGGCATATTTACTGACAGAATGATTCTGACCAAACTATTATTTTCTGGACTATTTCTTTAGTAAGACTGAGATACCTACAAAGGCTGATCAAAATATATGATGCTTAAACAAAAAATATTACAGTAAAAGACACATTGCCATTGAACACACTCAAAATATTCCCCTGTGCTTTGAAAAGACTCATCCCATCATTCTCGCCACTTTCTGAAGCAGTCCTGTAAGTTCCCTTTTGTGTATTTTAAAAGGTAAGATAAAAATATGGTGCATGCTGCCATGAGGGTGGAAAGGCAGGCATGTAAAACCGTGGCGTGCCCCATCCACTTTATTTACTGGATCTGGCACTGTGCAACTTATGGCTCTTGCCCAAAGTCAAAACAGCCATGAAAAGTAAATGTTCTGAATCATACAGAGATAGTTACAATGCACTCATGAAAGAGGACTTCCAGAATTGCTTTAGAAAATGACAAGAATGATAGGTTAAGTGTATTTTGAGCAGAATCAGTCCAAGAGAGAGGCCATCTGGGCTGCAACGATGAGACTGCCTAAACCCTCTGGAGCGCACATCGTAACACCAAGTATTCCAGATACAAAGCTACAGTATTAAATGTTTGCCCTGCTCTGTTTTAATCTTACTTTGATCAGGAGTAGTATTTTAAGAGGTTAAGATTGTCATTAAAACATTTTAAACATTCATATTTTTCAATACCATCTCATGTAACTGGGTTATTATGAAGTCTGAGTATCTCCTCACTATTAAAGACTCAAAATGGGAATTGCTAAAATCTTTTTTACACATATGTACTAAACTACTATCAGCTCCAACTTTCAATGCTCAGATAAATTAATAATTAGGGAACTTTCACTTTCATTAACTAAGGCTTGCTCTCTGTTAAAATGCAGATTCTCAGCAAAACTCAGACTGTAACACTTTTCTTAAGCAACACTTTTCTTAAGATTCAATTTCATCTCATTTCTTTTTGAAAATTGTAATTCATTCTTCTGTATTCACAGAATCCAAAATAGAAATTGGTAAGATGGTTAAACTTTACATTTACTTTAAGTTCAAACCACTTTCTAATACTCTCTTTCTGTTGCCACAATTTGGGGTGGGGAATGACTGACAAAAAGATACTTGTGGAATACCCAGATGGTATTTTTTCTATATGTTTGTTTTATTATTATTATGGGGGGCAAGTTTAGAGACAGTTGAGGCTGGCCTTGAGCTCACTTTGTAGCCCAGGATAGTCTTAAACTTGCAACGATTCTCCTGCCTGATTCCCAAGTGCTGGGATTACAGGCATGCACCACCATGCCTATATACTTTTAGTGATTAATGTGTACTTTTCATTTTATCAGTAAACGAAGAATGGCTGGAAGGGGAATGTAAAGGGAAATTTGGCATTTTCCCTAAAGCTTTTGTTGAAGATTGTTGAAGACTGGGAAGCCATGGAATTGAACAGCACTCTTAGTAACCGAGGATGTTTCATGATCTACAAACTTCAAAAAAAGGAAGCTTATTTGTTCTCAAGATTTATCATACCTCTGCTGTGTGTCATGGAGACATGACAATTTGGTAGTGTTAACTAAAACCTAACTTTCTTGTTAAAATTTGACCATTAGACAACCATATAAGAACTCAGAATAAAGATTTCCTGGTGCATGGAGAGGCAGAGAATGAACAAAGTATCTGGAAAGGCATGAGAAGGTTCTCTAGACTGCTGCCATAATCAAAGATGTACTCGCTTTGTGAAAATTCACTTAACTGTCCTTTTAATCAGTCCATGTTTCTGTATATGTGATGCCTCCATTAAAAAACTTATTTAAAAACAAAAAAACGTTATCCACAAAAATAAAACAAGACAACTAGGGGCCAGGCCCCAAAACTAAGTGGAAACACTCTTGCTTCTGTATGATTAATATCATAGACTTGTGAGGCCTCAGGAAACCTTACAGGTCCTCAGAAGGCACACACATATAAAACCAACTTGTTCTTTTTTCTTGCCAGAAGTTTCACTGCTTGAACAGAACACAGAATCTACACTGAGTTAGGCTTCCATAGAAAACAACATTCAATTCCACAGAGAATTAAAATAATAGCAATACATTGCTTTGTATCTTCTCAGAGAGGAACTTTTTAAACAGTTCAACACTGAATACATTCTACTACTTTACACTTATTCTATGTATAGAATATATATAGGGTTAACTTGGATGAAGAATTCCATAAAAACTAGATCTTAGGACCTGGCCTCAATTCCCTCTGCTGCTCATTACGGAGTATGTAGGGGTTTGCTATCAGCTTTTCAAGTGGATAGGTGCTTGTGAAAAGTACAGCAAGGAGTTGAGCTGTAGACTGAATTAAATCTCAGTTAGAGGACAGGCGGTGTGAACACTGGCTGCCAGCATGCTGCGGAATGTCCAGCAAGTCACCAGTGGAAACCTGGGACATGGGACACAACTGGAAGAAAAGTTACCCATGGCTAAGAAGAGAAATTACCATTGGTGTTAATCAGTTATATAGATCAAAGGATAAATTATCTTGAAATTGCCACATTAACAGCTAGAACAGGGATGAAAATGGGCTATTACTTCATTTATATATCAGCCTTCCTCTATTAAAGAAAATCAGTTTCTTTCTATCTCTTTTTCTATAATTCATTGGTTTGGAATGCCAAAAGTGAAAATAAACCTGAAACATATTCAAGGTTTGATCATTTTTGCTTTTGTCTGGATATCCTGTGAGTAGCTGAATTCATTAAGCTGGATTTTCTTCAATACTGTATTTTTTAGGATAGAAAATAAATATATACACAGATATGGTTGGAGAGAACATGGTTTAATTAAAGGCAAAGCTGATTTCAGCAGCTGCAGGTCTTGTACAGACAGACAAAAAAAAGAAAAAAAAAAAAGACCGCCCCCCCAACAACAAACAAATATTCCCCACAAAGTAAGTTTACTACACAAAACCAGTTTTTGATGAAGACTCTCCTCCCCCTCCTCATTACTCCTGCAGTGAGGATGATAAGGTAAGGAACCCCGCTCCAAGAATCAGAAAACATTCCCAACAGCAAATTTTCATGCAGAATGGGGCTGTAGATGGGAACTGGGCACTACTGGGAGGGAGACAGTAAACCTGGTTAAGTTTGTCTAGGGTGCAAGAATCAGTGACGGTTCAAACACTGGAATGTTGCAGCTGCCTGAATGCAGAGCTCACACAAACTAGGTAAAGGCAGTAGGGAAGAGGGAGGTAGGGAAAGGTGGACACAGGGAAGGGGATAGAGAGAAGCACAAAGGATTCTTCATATTGCCATTAGACTGGGGAGGGGGGGTTACCCTTTCAGACCTTTCAAGAACAAAACAAAAGAAAAACCCCAAATACCATGTCAAATTAAAAGAGCAATAATGTAAGCATATGGGGGCTTCGACCACTCTTTCTGAAGAGCAATGAGCATTATCTCACCCCTTTTAATTGCTGGGGTTGCCCAGACTCCAGTGAAAACTGGGGCTCCTTGATGTGCTTTGCTCTACAGCTGTTTTCCAGCTAAGTTCCACACTAACTCCATACACTCAAACACACAACTCTTCCCTCCTGCAGGAGCAGATGGGCATGTGTGAGGACACACACACACACACACACACACACACACACACAGTGGAGAGACCTCCCAGAAAATAACCCCTATCACTAGCACAGCAATTGGACATTTAGATTGTTGCCATAATTTTCCTTTAAAATATTACTTTTCCAGGAAGTGACTAACAGAAATGCTGTCCTTCTGTTCCTACATAAAGAACATCTTCAGTCCTCTTTCTTCCTAATAAATATCAAATAAAAAGTTTATTTTCCTTTCTTTTGCGTTTTCCCAAATGGTCTTCGTTATGTTTTCTTCTCTTCACCACATGCATGTGTCCATGGTGCCCTGAATCTCACTCTTGAAGTTGAGGCTGGGAGACTGCAGCTGGGCAGGGGCCTGGTCTCTCTGTGGCTATGCAGATGGTACTGCTTCCCTCCTCTTCAGACTCTTTTGGGCCCCAATTGCTGGACCCCATGCGGTTGCTTCTTGGCGAGATGTCATACACATTAGGAATAAAAACAATTACTAGCAAAAGGGATAGACACAGGTGTAGGAGGCTGGTAAGTAGGATGAGGGCACAAAAACCAACCAAACAAAAAATAACCACACTGAAAGCTTCTACCCAATAAAATTCGTCAGGCCGTGAATGGACTAGCCTGCCTTCTGTGAGACTGCTTGCTACGCTACTGCAAAAAGTACAGGAATCAAAAACATTAATTTAAAATCCTACAGCAGTCAACTGCTAGTCCAGCCCAGCACCAACACCCACACTGCATCCTCGAGGGCTCAAGCACCTACAGAGTGAAGGACATTTCCTGCTGGAATCCTCAGGCCAGAGAAGGGCCTGCCAGAACCTTCTGAGAGACCCTGTATTCTCCCCACAGAACACTTCCACTGGCTGAGGAGGTCGGTTCCCTATCCTGTCACCACCAACCTCTCACAGGAGCAGGGAATGGGGTTGTCTTTGCTACACACTGACTAGAAGAACACCTGTGTATGGAAGAATTCAGTGTGATATTTTCCTACTGAGAGTAATAACAATAATAAAAGATGTTTAGGAATAATTTCAACTACATTCTCAGTCAGCAAAGCAATCATTAATGGATTCCTATTTTATTCCCCAAAGAGGAAAAAAGGACTGAGAAGTTCCCATTGGCTTCTCCCACCTGCCTTCCCTTCTCAGCTTTCACTTCCCATGTGGCTGGGGACATGCACGACGGAGAAGGTGAGAGGTGGTGACATCAGTTAACTGAGTGAGACAAACAGCAGTTCCTCTCTCCCTCCAGAAGGACCTGGGGGGACGGAGAGTTCCTGATGGATTTTTCTTTTTGTTGCACTGCGGACATTTCGTGCACACTCAGCGGGCTGGTGGAACACTTACACCCTCTTGACAGCAAGGAACAGACAAGAGGGCTGCCACCTGCATGGGACTGTTTGGGCCAGTCCTGCAAACCCAACATGCCATGGTTTACGGAGCCTTCGTTCCCAGGGCTGCACTTGGCCTCAGTGTGGAGGGTTCATGGTGCCTTGTCCCCGCTGCTGCTTCTGCTTCTGCTGCATTAACAACTGCTCCAGAGCGGAGGGCCCAGGGTGCATCATGGAGCTGGACCAGATAGACTGCAAAACAGCCCAGATCTTGTCAGCAGAGGTCAACTGCCTGCCTGATGGGGGATCTGTTTTAATCCCAGCCAGCTATATAGGCAGATATGCCCCAAGCATCTCATTCTACCTTGTGAAATGCGCAGCTAGTGGGTATCACTGTAAGTCTTTTAAAACTAGTTTCCTATCAAAATTATTTTATACTGTAAAAGGCGAAATTATATACTTAAATGAAGTATTTTTGCTAACAGCTCCACGTGGCACCACAGGATATGTTCACATAAAGAGTTTAGGCAAACAAGTCATTTCCTTTTTTTCTTTGAACTGGAATTGAACTCAGGATCTTGCGCTTGCCAGGCAGATGCCATGCAACTGAGCTACATCCCTAGCCTCAAACAAGTCATTTCTTACATTACAAACTTTTCCTTCATTTAGCCAGAAAAGACTTAAATATTTCCAGAAAAAGACTTAAATATTTCAAGACGAATCAAAATTTTCTTAACCTTAGAGTGAAACCTTTTTATGCTTCTGATCCCCTGAAGAAACTTCTTTATCATTAGAGGATTCACAAGCTAAAACACAAATTCTACTTAAGACTCCTGGAAAGACTGACCATATTTCTAGAAATTTATAACATATATGCTATGCATCTGTCAGTTCTCAGTGCTGCAGAAATAAGCCTAGCTTTCTAGCTGAGTCAAAGTAGAGAAACCTTTGCTGCTAGAATCCTGTGGTTCTTGTTCTGGAAACCTACTCACCTTGAGGCTTTCCATCAGTACAGCAGAGGAATCCTCCATGGAAGGGCCATGGCCTGTCCAGGTGCCAATTGGAGTGCTGGCCTGTTGCCAACTGCTCTCAGAGGCTGACGTTGCTGAGAGATAATCAACACCAAACCCACCCATAGCTAAGGGATGAAAAGAGAAGAATTCAAGATGTTCTATTATTGCCAAATAGTGCACCAAGTCCTGGGTAAGGATACAACAAGTTACTTCACTTTCCCAAGATAATTAAACCTAGACCGCACCTGTTTTATCAGTTTTCCATCGATCTGCAGTCCTTCTATCCCTGTTATCTGGAGTCCCAATGGGTCCAAAATTGGAGAATGGAACCGAATTATGGTTATGTGTTGGAGGAGAGCTAGGCAGGCTGCTTGGGTTAGAGGAATGAGGAGACTGGCTGGCTGGTGTTGAATGATCTATTAAATGACAGCAAAGTAGGTCACTGAATAGATGTTTCATAAACATTATAAGAACTATTCTCTAAACTCTACTAAAAATAACTATAGGGCTTTGAAAGAAAGATGACTTAAGGGTCCCCTAAAGAAATCTGCCAGATGTACTAACTTGCCTTACTGCATATATCTATGGCACTATTTTTGATTTAAAAAAATAAAAAAAGTAGATATTTTTGTTAAATGAATACATTATTCTGGCTTTTTAGAAGCCAGGTTAAGTTTCCAGTAAGTATTTATTGGTTGTCTCTATCAGAAACAAAATTTCTTGACTTTTAAGAATTACTATAAAATCAGACTATTATTTATAAAATTGGGATGAAAAATCTGTACTTGAAAAAGTACCATGTTCCTTGCAATTTTCATCTATAAACAAAACTAAAATACAACTAGAACTGTGATAGAACTTGTATTTTTTTCTCTTATAATTCTGTTGGTTGTCTAGGATGCAAAAACATTTAAGCAGGATTAGATGAACTACCTTAGTAGACTTTTTTCTATTTTCTTTTAGAAATTACTTTTTTTAGGGCCAGGGATTTAGCTCAGCAGCATAAGCACCTGCCTGGCAAGTGTGAACTCATGAGTTCGATCCCCAGTACCAAAAAATCCCCCCCAAAACCAGACATTACTTTTTAAAAAATTAATATAATTATAAAATCCCATTAACTCTTTAGTCACCTGGAATGTACAGAAAAGGGAAGGTTTATAATTTTTAAAGACTAGTTAATACCTGAACTGGCAGGAAGTGATGGGGACCATGGAGTCCCTTCAAAAAGGGAATACAGTGATGTTTCCTGGGGGGCCAATGAGGGATTAAGCTCTGCTTTGGAGCTGGCTGTCAGGTTCTTCCCATAAACCTCATTGAACATGCTGTTATTTGGGTATCTCTCCTGAAAAACAAGATAGTCAAGGTATAAACTCACTCTGTGAAAAGAGAAATTTAAGAAAATGCAATATTATGTTCATAGATTCCTGATACATCTAAAGCTTTTCTTAGTGAGACAAACTTTTAGGCTTTTATTTTTTTTAGTATTCTCTCACACTCTTTTCCCCTTTGCTTTCTCTTACTCTTTATTTTGTTCTATATAAACCATCCAGATTAAAATATATGAATAATTCACCTGGTTTAACACAGAACCATGAGGATTTCAATGTTAATGAAAAGTTAAACGGTTCAAACTCATAATGTGCAGGTCACTAGCCTGCCCCAGTCAGAGGGAAGGGGATAAAATCAAGTATCTGGAAGATACCAACATATGGAAAAGGAGGGAAAGAGAAAGACATACTGAAATACAATGAGAAAAAAATACCAATGTATTGTAGAAATACAAAACAAGATTCTTAACTGTTTACCCACCTGATTGAGAGAGAATCCGGTGAGGGACAGGAAAGAAGATGAATGTGACATGAGCTCTGAAGGCTTCTCCAATAAGGATTTCTTCACAGCCCCAGAAAGAAAAGTATTAAGTTATGCCTTCTACTTTCTTTCTTTTCCTTTTCTTGTCTTTCTTTCTTTGAGACAGGATCTTGCTATGCAGTTCAGGCTGGCCTTGAGCTCACTCTGAAACCCAGGTTGGTCTCAAAGTTGCAACAATCCTCCTGCCTCAGCCTCCCGAGTGCTGTGTGCCACCATGCCCAGCTTTTTTTTTTTGGAGACAGGGTTTTTCTATGTAGTTCAGGGGCTGCTCTTGAACTCATAGCCATCCTCCTGCCTCAGTCTCCTGAGTGCTGGGATTACCAGCACGCGTCACCATGCCTGGCCTCCTTGTACTTTCTTAATATTAATCTTAAAATACTATAAAACCAAAATAAAAGAACCCTCCCACTTAAGCATACTTGTACTCAATATGTACAATGTATTATTTTGAAGACATGAATTCAAATCTGTTAATACCATGATACCAGCTAAAGGTAAGTTGCTACACATGAGTCAGAATCCTTTACCAAGTGTATCCAGTTTAGTGCAGAGACTGAGGCGGAATCAAAGACTCTGGAAAACAGGAATTCTGAGTGCATTTTAGATATCAACCTCAGAAATCCACTTGTCAACAGCTCCAGTTAGATGAGTTTCAAAACAACACGCTGAAATGTTCTAGCACTGTTTACTGTCTAAATTTCTACCACACTGATGCCAGATGTGGTGGATCGCACCTGTAATACCAGCATTCAGGGGGCTAGAGGGAAGAGGAATGCAAGTTTGAGGGCTGCTTGTGCTCAACAGTGAGTTCTGAGAAAGCGTGGACCTAGAGAAACCCTGTATCAAAAACGAAGCATAAAAAAACATTGACACTGATGACTTTAAAGAAGTTGTTCAACTTCATCTGACAACAAGTTTTGTTTGTATTTGCCAAGTAGCTGCTTTTGTGGTATATATTAAAATACTGAAAAATTAGGCTTCTATCTACCCCAAGAAAGTTATGAACAAAAAGCTGGATTTCTAATGCTTACTGTCACAAATAGTGTGTTAATGAAACATTTACCTACTGCATTTGAGGCATTTTCACACACATTACACTGTTAGCAGTGTTAAACATAAAATGGGTTATCAACAAGCTTTTTTCTCTGTATTTGTAAATATGAAAGCAAAGTGAAACAAAAAAGTGCTCCACCACCAGCTCCATTCCCAGTGGTAGGGTCAGGAGCAACAGAACTTAGGGAAGGAAACAAATGGGTGGAAAGGCGACATCTTCAGTTTCCCAAGCTCTTCCAGCTGGAAGCAACAGGAAAGGCTCGGCAGCTTAGGAAGCAGTGTAGCCACCCGGGTTTTTCATGCCTTCTGTACTTCCAGCCACCACCCCATTACCATTTAAATTTTCAGGGGATCTCTTATTGTCATTTTGGGAGAAGGCCTCTACTGCCACTCACCCAGGCAAATTTTTAAAGTGAATTTTCAAGAGATGGCAGTGATGACAGCTAATTGTCATGAAAGCTGTTAAGTTTTTATTTTTCCTGATACTACAATTAATGCATTTTAAACTTAAAAGTGTCTTCTTGGTCTATGTTTACAGGAAATCAGCAGAAAAGAAGAACTCAGAATCTTTAAGATGTAGCAAAGGGAAGTGGAAAGACTCATGGCACACATATTCGTTCCCTTCACCATCACCCTCAGTAAAATATAATGCAAATATTGGTAAGCACAAAGAAATGCAAGCTGGTTCTAGAAGATTATTTCTAAAAAACAGTATTAGTCAATTCTTAAATTTTATATTATCCTACTTATTTTCGTATCTACTCACTTATGGTATAGAAGCCTTCATTTTTATTCATTCTATTTATGAATCCAACTCTTAAATTGAGTTTGGTCAGCCAAACAGAAAAGGGTTACACACTGCTCAATAATGTTAATTTTTTCTTTGTTTTTTTTTGGTCTTTTTGTGAAAGGGTCTGGCCTAGAATTCACTTTGTAGCTCAGGCTGGCCTCAAACTCACAGCAATCCTCTTGCCTCAGCCTCCCAAGTACTGGGATTACATACATCCACCACCATGCCTGGCTTAATGTTAATTTTTAAAAATCTAGTTTTTTTTCTGCTTCCTGCCTGTCACACCATGAGCAACCCGCCCCTACCATGCTGCCCTGCCTAGGAGCCAACCAAGAATGGAATGAAACTCTACAAACTCCTGCTTGAAATGGCACAGTAGCTGGGCTGATGGTGAGGCAGCATATCATGATGAGTGTTTATGGTAGAGGAAAAACCACTCACCTCATGGATGGAAAACAGCAGAGAGAAAGAGAAAGAAACCTGGATCTTACAATTTCCTTTGAGGATAGGCTCCCAATCACCTAAAGATATCCCACCAGCAAAGTTTCCTCTACCTCTCAGTAGTAACAAAGTAGGGACCAAGATTTTAATACACAGGCCTTTTGGAGATATCTAAGATCTAAACCACAGTGCTTGTCATGATGCACTGAAGTTAGGCCCTCACCCAGAAGGTGAACTGATGAGGCTATCAATTTTGGACTTTCAGCTTCCAAGAGTGTGAGCCAAATAAGTCCTCACTTGTTTATCAAGGAAAAAAAATCTAGAACACAAATTTTACCATTCCTAAGCAAGATTAAATGACAGTTGAAACTTCTGGGTCCAGGTGGAAGTGGCACCCAAAACATGAATGGTTAATTTGCTAGTAGCATGCCCCAAGTATGATCAGCCCTGTGAGATGCTTCCTGAACAGCATATATATCTAAGCTATGACACTGTGTCTTGAGGTAACTAGAGTTAGGAAAAGTCCCAGAAAGAAATCACCTTTGATACCAAGTACTACAGAATTTTAGAAAAGCTGGGGTTAGAACAAGAAGCAGAATTATGTCAAATACATACAAAGAGGCTTCGTCCAGGAAGAGAGGCGAGAGGCCCCAGCAGAGCTGGGTAAAGATCAGGAGGGTTAGTAAAAATCAGCTCTTCCTCTTCCTCCAAGGCAGCCAGACTCTTTAACAGGTCCGGAGGAAGCAAAGGGGAGCCCTTGGGGTCCTAGTGACAGAAAGGATTATAGAAAGATGCAATTAAGCATGACAAAAGCATAAAAGAGCACTAGTAATGTTAGGTAGATAAGCAACTAAAATCAAGGGTAGGGAAATTATCAACAGTGAAAGAGACAAAGAGGAAAAGGTTTTGAAATATAAAAGTAAAATGACATAAGGACAATTATGAAGATCAAGATAACAGAAGAAGCAAAAATACTGACAGATAAACATAAAAGGTTAATGTGGTTAGTGATGAAAACAATGCAATGCAGCAAAATGAGCATATTTTGTGCAAACAAATAGAGAAACAGTTCTTTTAAAAAAGCAAACCACCTGTTTCTCATAAATAAGAAGGGCAAGGAAAAGGAATTCAACTGTCCAAGATAACTGTCTCAGAAAGCAATTTGTTTAAAACCCAGTAAACCTATTTTGAAACTTAAATAAGCCCAAATGATAGGATCACACATTGTCTCACATGCCACATAAGAGCTTTCTGCATATTTCTCTCCAAGACCATCACATTTTAAAATCAGTTATAGAGTTCTTCAGCTCCCCAAACTAAAACATACTATATAATTTTGAAAAGACTTACTGCTATAATTCTAATATTTCGGAGTGGCCTTTTTAATATCTATTTTCTATATGCAAGTACTGTAACTTTTAAGTGTCAACTTAAAAAATATAACTAAACATAGTATCTATTTGAGAAAATCAAAAGATACAGAAAGTTAGACCTATCTCCAATGAGCCTATGGACAGAAAAGAATACCCACCTCGAATGGCATCCTGGGCACAGGATCCTGCTCTGGACGGAAGACTCCCGGGGACCGTTTGCCCCTGCGGTCCATGTTTGCTTGCTGCGCCATTACAGCTCTGTTATCAGTCATGCTGTAGGAAGAATCCCAGTAGAATTCTGGGACTTTGACTTCTGAGGGATTATGGTTATATGGCTCCATGGGAAAAGGCTTCATTTTTTTCTCTAGAGGCTGCTGCTGCATTACAGGAGGTTGCAATGACGGCTCAAACAGTTTTAGGGGGTCTTGGGTCTGAAGGTAGTAGGGCTGTTTCACAGGCATGATTTTCCCTAGTGGGCCTTGAACCTGAGGGGGATTCCACAGCTGTTTGGAGGCATCTGCCGGTTGATACTAAAACAAAAGAGTTCATAATCAAGATGGAGATAAAATGCAAAGTTGCTTATAATCAATGCTTAAGTATGATCAAATGAACTTGAAAGATTTTACAACAACAAAAAATCCTCTAGGCATGTAGCAGTTTCCTTTACTCTTGAGTTTTTCAATATGCACCAGTTTCTGGGCACAGACTATGTATAATGAACTTATGTTCTCTTCAAATCAGAGGTTCAATGAATGAATAAGTGCATATATGAGAGAAAGAGAGGGAGAGGGAAGAGAGAGTTTCACCCTTCTACTTTAAGTGGTGCGGGAATAAGAGTTAAGATTGGTGTTATATCCATCTTAGTACTTTAAAACTATGATTTCGGTTCTATTCTGTTATTTATTTTCAAAGAAAAGAGTATTATTTACAGAAAATCTATAAAGCTAGCAATTAGTAGCAGCAAAGAATGGTAGTGAATATTTAAATATTATCTTTTATGAATAAAGAAAGAAAACATTTGAATTTTCCTAACAGTAGAGAGAAGACTTGTATTTCTATAACCATTAAGTCTGACCAGAAAGCATCTTAGAATTTAGTGCACCACTGTCTAAACACTGAGTCATTTCAGTGCTTTCCATTATTCCACCTGGTCAGTATCACAACAGTACCTTACCTGCTGGAATCCAGAGTGGTGAGGTGGGCTTTTCCCCAAAGCTGGCACGGCTTTTGTAGGGGACTGCTGCTGAGCTAGAGCTTGAACCTGCAACTGGCTTGTAGACTGTGCTGTTGGCTGAGCTGGTAAAGATGTAAGGGGTTGCTGGGAAGGTGGCTGTGATTGTTGAGGTCCCTGGTTCATTGGCCCTGGTCCAGAGGGCCGTTGCTGGCTGTAAGGAATGTGGGACTGTTTCCCAGCTTGCACCTGGTTTCCTGCTGGAGAGTGAGCTGCAGACTGAAGAAAGGTTCCTGGGACAGAAACACCAGCTGGGAAGGTGTAACCTGAGCCCATAGAAAATGCCACAGGAGGGGGGATAACATATGTTGGGGGCGGGAACCCTTCAAAATAAAAGAACACAGCTTTAGTTCTAAAGAAGTATAGAAAAAAAAAGCAGGAAAAAGTCATCTTTTTGGGGGGAGGGGTTACTAACACACAAGAGCAACAGATCAACCACATCAATTTCAAACATGATTTTAAGAATTAAATACAGATTACTGACTACTATTTTTCTATCCACTGAAGTAATCAGTGTTCTAAAAGTTGGGTTCTCATGTTTATAGTGACAAAAATTCTGTATATGAGCTACAAAGAAGCATCACAAAAATAATTTCATTAAGCTTTAGGAAATTTATACTTCATATACATCAAAAACAATTTCATAAGCATTATGAAACTTATATTTCATAACATTATACTTAATAACATCACTCCAAAAGCACATATTACTCAGTAAGTGAGCAGAAATCCCCACACAGATAGTATTAGGTAGAAGAAATCATAACACGTGGCATACCTGGACGGCTGGGAAGAGGAGGGAAGGCTCCAGGATGATGAATGGGGATGAACTGGGAGTTACTTGCTTGACTTGGGGTTTGAGTTACAGGTGTTTTTCTGGCTTCAGACACTGGAGTTTTTCTTAGTTCTGTCTGTGATTTTACCTATGACCAACAGAGGCAAAATTAACTACAAAACCTGGAACTCAAATGTGTCAGAAAGAAATACCTATTCCTAAGAAAGTGTTTAAAACCTTTTTGCATCAAAAAGCACATGCTGACAACATTTAAATTAACCTGTTAAAAATCAAAATAGTTCAAACATTGTTTTACTAATGAACTTTTTTGCTTTCAATCAGTTTGGCCCTCAATCTAATTTCATGTAGGGAGCTAAGTGTATAGTCAGAGTCCACACTCTACCCTGAAATCTTATCAGAATAAATAAGGATACTTTGAGGAATAAGAAACAGGCCCAAGATCTTATGCCTTGTTCGAGAAAGAAACAGATGCCATATGTACTGCTCAAGGTTGAGCAAAAATAGGGGAAAGTAGCATTTATAGAAAATCTGGAGTAAGGTAGTGTGGTGATATATTACCTATGTCAGGTTTTCTTGATCTATAGGCAGATTTGAGATGGAAGGGCCTGGAAAAATGATTCTATTAGCAGTCTGGAGCTTACTGGAAGAATATTACACAGAACAGAGAAAGGTTAAGCAAGAAATGCTGGGTTGTTTGTTCCTAAAATATGATCTTTTGGCTTTCTTTTTTCCTTACCTTTTCCCAGCACCACTCTTTTTTCATGTCTTTTCTAAATTTCTACCATTTTTTCCCTTTTTCTTCCAACTATTAATCTTAAAAAGGTATTATTTTGTTTTTTTCCTTTCCCAAAAAAATCTCAATAGAGAAAGAAATTGAAGGTACAATTTATACACAAGTAACCTCCAACAATGTAAGGTTCTTCATGCAAACACATACATTTGTCAAAATGTTAACAAGTTACATGGCTATTCAAGTATTTATTAAAACATTAATCTTATTACTAAAGCCAACAAACAGTGAAGACTCTTTTCTGTTTATATAAACTTATCTGTGTTATTTTGGAAAGTAAAAAATAAAACAAAGTCACAAATATCAGCATTATCTTTCCCAGTAAGAAACTTGAATTCTTATTTTACCAATTCCCATGACCCAAAATGGTAAAATGACAGAAGCCACTGGCTGGAAACAGGTATAAATGTCAAGAAAAACAGCTTCATCTTTTTCCAAGAATTATACTGTATAGTAAATCGTGGATGAGGGGAAACACAAAAAAACTGCGTAACCCTTAATATACTTTTGGTTTTACAAAAGACCCAAATCTCCATTGTAACATTAACAGTTGGTAATGATACCTGCCAGAGAAAAATATAATCTTGTGTAGAACTGAGGGCTCCACAACAAGTCATCTCAAGTCAGTCACTTAGAGTTGATAAAAATTTCAAATCAGGTTGAGATTTCACTTACACAATAATTTCCAAGAACTGATAAAGTAACCATCTACCATAGTTATTCATATATCTTGCTATAGATTCAAATAATGCATTTATATTTCAGATCTACTAAAGCTCAAGGTTTTAGGAACAAAATGAAAAATCTTGCCTTCTGTGTGAGCCTTCCTCTACCTCCTTTATAGTTCAAATACAGCTTACCTGCACTGCCACATTCTGCTTTCCTGTTTCCTGTAACTTTTCTAAGGTGCATTTCTTGGTTTCAGTTTTCCTCTTGTTGTTGTCCTTCTTTCCATCATTCTTAGTTACAGTTATTCCATTGCTACAGTCCCTTCTCACCTCTTTGGGAGGAAAACTTCTTCCTTGGTCTCTGTTCACTTCTCGTGGCTTAATGTTCTCTTGGAAGGTGACCATTGGTTTCTCTCCCGAGTCACAGTTGTTGCTCAGATTTCGGCCTGTAGACAGCACTGATTTCAGTCCTGGGCTCCCATCAGCAACCAGAGACTCTATCATGGATGTTTCTTGCAGAATGAGGTTCTCTTTGGTTTCACTGGGGTCTTCCAGTATTAATTCTGGGATTTCTGTGATAAACAACAATTTCCCTACCTCATTTTCACACTGAATCAACCTAAAAAGTAAAAATAAATACACATATGAAAAACATAAACCTGGGGCTGGGGATTTAGCTCAGTGGCATAAGCACCTACCTTGCAAGCGCTAGGTCATGAGTTTGATCCTAGCACACACACACACACACACACACACACAAAAAAAAAAACCCCTAAAAACCAGTAACTTTACCATGAAAGGATTCAAAGTCACATAGATTCCTACTCCTAAAATGTACAGACAGCAGGACGCAACAATATGGACACAGGTAACACAAAAAAGTAGTGACACAGAAATTCATTATCACTTCATGTTACCACAGAACATTTCTTTATTTCATGTATGCTAATAATTATAGTTACACTTATAGAGCTTTTTGTTTTGTTTTTTTTTTTTTTGGTCTTTTTGAGACAGGGTCTCGCTGTGCAGTTCAAACTAGCCTTGAGTTCACTTTGTAGCCCAGGCTGGTCTCCAACTCGCAACAATTCTCCTGCCTCAGCCTCCCGAGTGCTGGGATTACAGGTGTGCATCACTACGCCCAGCTTATTGAGCATATTTTAAGTACAGAACAATAGTCTTATGTCCTTGATGTGTCCCATAAAATAGATACAAATAATTCCCATTTTATGGGTATACAAATGGAAGCTCAAAGGTGTTAAAAGTTTATTCAAACACATAACCATTTAGTTGTTTACTGTAATAGGAACCTGAACACAACAATTAAACAATAGGTACTGATTCTGCAAAGGCTATAATCTATTCAGGAGATCCCAACAACATAAACCTAGAAAGCGGCTGAACTAGAAACTAAACTCAAATCTATTTGATTCTGAAACCTGTGTTTATTCCATTACTCCCTACCTATCACATCCATCCTTGCATTTAACTAGCTACCATTATCATCCTGGTCCGCTCTGCTCACCTGATCATGGTGCCTTGCCTGTACAAATCACTTTGACTGAGAACATACATGACAGAAGCTGGGATTGAACGCACAGCATAGTATACAGTAGTCAAATACTCTACCATTGATCTATATACCTAGCCCCATATAGGTGTTTATAGAGTAGAAACTTAAGATAAACAAGGGAGACAAGGGCTTGGGACTTAGCTCAGCAACGTAAGAGCCTGTGTAGCAAACATGGGGTCATGAGTTCGATTCCCGGTACCTAATTCCCCCACCCCGCACACACAAACTCCCCAAAAAACAAGGAACACCAAATCAATTCCTCTATAATAAGCAGTATAAATGAAGAATATGCTAATGATAAAGGTCATGATTAGATGATATAGTACAAATACTTTAATTCATAATCAACAGCATCTATACTAAGCTAATATACATATGAGAAAGGGGTATGTGTGTGTGTTCTGATTAAAAAGGAACAGACAGAAGCCCTACTGACATACCTTGGCTGATTATCAGCAATCCATTTGCCTATAGAAATTAAGCGCTGCTGTCGTATTCGTCGCTGCTGACCCCCTTTGTCTCCTGTAATACCCTGATGGCCTTTGGAAAAATCCAAATTCCTAAAATTGACATAGCAAATTATAGAAAGTTAAAATCAAATCTCCTGAGATTAGGGATACAGTTCAGTAGCAGTCTATTTGTATAGCATGTGCAAGGTCCTGAGTTTGATTCCTAGCACTGAAAAAAAGAAAAAAAAAAAAAAAACAAACGTAAACTAAAATTGCACAAAATTTTAATGTGGCTGTGGCTAGTGAGGCCAAAGCAGTCCAGCCCAAAGAAAGGAAGAAGGAAATTTATTTATTAATTCATTTATTTATTTCCAGGTAACTTAATTTACTTAACTGCAATGGCTTTAAAATGTTCTCCATACAGATTAGTTACTTGATGTTATCAGCTGTATTTGTTTGAATATATACTTGCCAAGATTTTAAATACAATGAAACAAACCAAAAAAGAAAATACATAAATTTATTACATTAATATATTTATTAATATATTATTATTAAGCGCTGCTGTCGTATTCATCGCTGTTGACCCCCTTTGTCTCCTGTAATACCCTGATGGCCTTTGGAAAAATCCAAATTCCTAAAATTGACATAGCAAATTATAGAAAGTTAAAATCAAATCTCCAGAGACTTCTAGCTAAGGACTTCAAGTTTCATCTTTTATTAGGAAAAAAGTCTTTGCTATTTTAAGGGTCACGTTTTGGGCTAAAGCAGTATATCAATGGTACAGTACTGGCCTAGCAAGTGTGAGGCCTCATTTCAATTTCCAGTACACGTTTAAAAAGCTATAAGCTATACTGTAACAAGATGCAGCTAACTCATTTGCAAATTAATAACAGACCTAATGGAAAAATAATGAGAAAGCAGTCAAGCTACAGAATGAAGTTAGCTGTTTGCTTTGTAGTGCTAGAGACTGAACCCAGGGCTTTGTACATGCTAGGCAAATGCTCTTCCATTGAGCTAAACTTATGTACCAAAATAGTTTTCTAAATACGTTGCCTTCTAAAATTTACACAAAATGACCATGGCAATACTAAGTATCTCTGAGGTGGCTATTCTAATAAACAGTATTAAATCTATCTATTTTAAGATATCCCATTTGAAGTCAGAAAAAAAATACATGTATATTTCAAGCATAAAGTAAATAGACATGAAAAGAGTAAATCAACCTGAAAAAATTAGGATTTTCCAGATTTCGAATTAAACTTAAAAAAATTATTTTTTTTTAAATTGCCAGGTGGTAGGTTAGAGGACAGGGACACAAAGATAAGTGAGAAATAGTTCTACTTTCAGGAAAATAAATCAGTATTATTTAATCTGATGAGCACTGCAATAAAACTATGAAGAGTAAGAGAACAAAATAAAAGGATTAGTTCCTTCCAACCAGCCCTGAAAGGCTTCACAGAGTAAATGATACCTGAGCTGAACCTTGACAGGTACTGGTAATTGCTTACCAGACTGGTGAGCAAAGGACAGGAGTTGAAAAAAGAATCTAATTGCCAGGGATGATGTACGAAGTAGAAAGGAAAGTCCATAGGAAGAACTCTAGAGAACAATATTCAGATGCATGATACAAAAGAAAGAGTAAAAAGAAAACTAAGGGTGGGAGAAAAAGACTAATGTCACAGAGCTCAAGAAAAAGATTTCATGAATGAAAGTGATCAACAGAATCAATGCTGAATACAATTTGACAAGAATGAAAATTAAAATGTTCTGGAATCTAGTATCTAGGAGGTCACTGATTATGTTGCTCAAGCTAAAGAAATGACTAGAAGTTACAGCAGAATCAACAAAGTTAGCCCACACTCCTCTTAAGAACAATGACGATGAAGAGAAAGCTACAGCAATAAAGACAAAGATGGGGGTCATAATGGAGTACATGCAAATGTTACTTGGCTAAAAGGAGGTAGTTGGTTGAAAAATGAAAAAGAAAATAATACTAAAAGAACAATGTGGAGAGGACTAAAAGATGAAGCAAGGAAGCCGGGCCTGGTGGCTCATGCCTGTAATCCCAGCACTCAGGAGGCTGAGGCAGGAAGATCATTGTGAGTTCGAGACCAGCCTGGGCTGCAAACTGAGCTCAAGACCAGCCTGAGCTGCACAGTGAGATCCGGTCTCAAAAAAGATAAAAAATGGAGCAAGGTTCTCAGACAGGCAAGATGGGACAGGACAAAGGCAAGTACAGATAAAAGGATTAGGATTAAGAAAAGTAGTTAGAACTTACTCCTCTGAAAGTGGAAGGAAAGAGACAAAAAGAATTCAGTGACTAAATAACACTTGGGAGAAACTTTTTCTCATTCTTTTTACAAATATTTTCTTAAAGCACTCAGTATTTTACAGGAATTAAAGGCATGACATACACAAATCCAATTCACATCAACAAACTTTCATCATTAGTTGCTGTTATTAAAGTAAGATAGGGTTGGAACAGATCAAAAGGTTTCTTCTCTATACCCAAGCCTGACTCCTATACTTTTAATGATGTAAGCAATGAAATAAACTTCAGCTAGAACCCACCTACCTGAAAGAAGGTCTCAAAGCCAAGAATCCTTGTAACTCAAACTCCTCTGGAAGTGGTGTAGCTAAATAAGAGAGAAAATCCAAACTTGTAAGCATTTTAATTAAAACAAAGGGAAGGGAGAAGAACATACAGAAACAATCCATAGAAAAATAATTCATCTGTAAAATTCTGTACATTACCTTTGGGGCCCAGCCATCGCCCTAACACTCAGATAATACTGAGTGCTTGGAGGATGAGTTTAATAGGCTTTATCAAGCAGTCTTAAAAATTCATAGCCTCAGATCTAGTAACCCCAATGTTTAGATCACCTACCTCTTTTCACTTAAAATACAGAGTAACAAATGCCATCCCTGGAAAATTATAACAAATACAAAATCTTGGTCACTACCCCAAACCTACTAAATCATAAGCTATACTGTAACAAGATACAGCTAACTCACTTGTAAATTAACAACTGACCTAATGGAAAAATAATGAGGAAGCAGTCAAGCTACAGGTTGCTCAGTGTAGCCCATACACAACACAGAAAACTTAAGATTGTGTCATACACAGGATGGAATATTATGAAGCGAGTAAAAACATTTTCAAAATGTTTAGAGACAAAAGAAAATGCTAACAATTTGTTACGTTAAATTTAAAAAGCAGGGCTGGGAATTTAGCTCAGTGGTATAAGTGCCTGCCTGGCAAGCGCAAGTTGTGAGTTTGATTCCCAGTATCACCAAAAAGAGAAAAACAAAAAACAAAACAAAAACAAAAACAACTTAAAAAGCAGGTACAAAGCTGCTATTTGATACCAACCATTTCTCGTGTTTATATATAACAAAAATGCCTGAAGAATATTATCATGTGGATAGTATGAAGTACTATGAGAAAGCAATAGACAGTTCTTAAATGTTTGTATTAGCCAAATTTTCTGAGTTATGTCTCCACGTCCCTCTTATGTAGTAAGAATGAAGAGAACTGGTAGAAGATGGAATGAATTTAAAGGTATCATTGCAGTGTATGGGCTCCCACTCAAATGAAGCTATTCTAAGCTGCTGAAAGCACTGGAAGAACATTATCTCTATTTCCACTCACTCATTAAAGAGCTCAAAGTCAATTCTGAAATACTGAATTTAAAGTCAAAGATTTTACACCAAAGACCTATTTTTCTCTGGCTTTAAAACCATTGGTGACAGATAAACACAACAACAGTGCATGGTCTGGACACCCCTTACCTACCATTAGTACTTGAGAGATCCTCTTCATGGGGATGGAAACTATTTAGAAGAGAAATTAGCCAGGGCCAGATGCTATAGATTAAAAAGAGAATTGAGATTTTATTATTATACAAGAGAAACTGGAATGCTACTAAGTCACGAAAATGGTATCTATAGCACCTGGTCTTCTTGTATTTTTCCTTCATGTCAGCATTTAAAAGGCTGTGTAATTCTCTAAAATATGTTTTCAAAGACATCTAGCTACGATGCACTAGAAGGGCCAACTGCTATTGTACCTTTCCCAAGTTCCTAACTTAACAAACAGTAAAAATAACGTTTTGTACACTGAAAACTGGTACTGACTGAGAAAACTCTGACAAGAAATAATATACTATGTTTTCATGATGGTTTCACATACACTATCTACTACGGAGCCCACTGCTAGATCTTTAGCACCACACTCAAATCACATTCTCTATTCAAAGTGCTAATAATATTTTTTTTTAATGATACAAAAAAAGTCCACATTTGCTGTATATTCTAGTCCCTGAATTCTAGGCCAAAAAAAAAAAAAAATCACCACACAGGAAGAAAAATAAAACAGAAAGGCATCACTACTCACAAATATAAAAATTTTATAAGCAAATGGTAAAACACAGAATTATTCTTTCACAGTATACATTTTACTGAACAAAATAGAAATTTGAATTCTAAATTATATTAAGAGTAGAGAAACTGTACAGCCTGAGTTAAATGAAACTTTTATACAAAAAACCAATGCCTGGAACTCTATTACTAAAGCCTACACTCACATCCAAAGAAAGCACAGAGTATTGTGTTATGTTCTCAAACTCCCCTCATGACAAAGTCAAAAGTGAAGATGCTTATATCTGGATGAGAGACAAAAAGGAGAGGAAATTAGGAAGTAGAAGGATCACAGGGCCTTAAAAATCAGTTCAGACCATTTTATTTTCTAGGTTGTGACCTTGGTAGATATATACAAAAAACTTGTTATTGCTGGGCCATAGCAGAAATCTTAAGAAATTTTCCTTAAGTTTATCACCAAAGTAAATACTATAAAGCCTACTCACTGAAAAGCTTTCTTAAAAATACTTATTCCTAACTCAAAAGTACACTGAAAGTTTTCATTTGTCACTGTAAATCAGTAGTTTTAAAGACATTTTAGAATTACTTTGAGTAGGGCCAGGGATATAGCTCAGTGGCACAAATGCCTGCCCAGTAGGTACAAGATGCTGAGTTTAATTCCTGGTACCAAAACAAAAATAAAACAAAACGAAAAATTACTTAAGAGTAGAAATTACAGAGAAAATGATTAGAATAAAGACAACTTTTAATCTTCTATAGTTAAAATCAGTGTAATTCAGATTGGGAATTACTGTAAGGCAACATCAGTTTACATAAAAAAAAATAGAAAAAATAAAAAATTTCCCTTTTCAATTCCTAAACAAAAAATTTGGGCACAATGTACTGCATGTCAAACTGATTTCTGAAAAATGCCTTTTCCCCAGGATGGCAACTAGAAACAGGGGCATGCAGAGAAAGCTGCACATCTTAGAACTAAAATAAATAAATAAATGACAGGCACACAATAAGGTTTTCAGTTCAATTTCCAGAATAGGCAGAAAACACAAAGCCTTTCATTGTTCAAATGTTGTGCTTTAGAAGATAGCTTTTACATATATATTGAGTATCGAACAAACAAAGCATACCAGCTACCATGAAATTTTCACTTACTACTGTCTTTCATCCACCACTGCCTCCTGAAAGATTCTGGGTCTGAGTCTCAGCCAATCCATGGAGACTTTGACCGCAGGAAGAGGATAGGCATTGTATGTCTCCTCCTGAGACTCATTTTGAAGGGGACACTTGCACAGGGTGCCAAGAAAAGACACTTAAGAGAAAAAAAAAAATGTATTCAGAAAACATAAGATGCTTGGAACTACATGCCAGCTCAAACTAAAATATCATGCATTTGTAAGCCTTCTGTTGTATACTCAAAGTATATTCAAGTTTCTTTCTAAAAAGGTATTTTCTTTTCCTTACTAAAAATGTTACTAGGCGGGCACAGTGGTGCCCAACTATAATCCCAGAAGTCAGAAGGCTGAGGCAGGAAGATTACTATGAGTTTGAGGACAGCCTGGGATACACAGAGACTTCAAAGCGAGCCCAAACTACATAGTGAAATCCTGTCTCAAAAAAACATTAAACAAACAAACAAACAAATAAATAAATGTATGTATGTTATCAGGTTGATTGGGGGGGGTCATCAGATGAAGTGACAGAATTTGGGATTTAGGTCTCCTGATTTAATGTTAAATAAACACAAGACATTTTTATGTATCATTTTGTTTTGGCACATTCAAGAAAGGACTAAGATAATGCTTTTCCAAGAAGATGGCACCTGTTAATAATTTAATACTCACTAAAGAGGGCCAACAACTGTGTCCAACATAGCTGCTCATCTTGGCTATAACTATGCTGCTCTGTTTCATTGCTAAAGTCACGGAGGTGATGAAGTTGAAACAGGTTAATGACAGTGACATGAACTAACTGCTGAGAGTTGAAAGCTTTTTGGAATAGCAGCCTCTGTAAAGGAAAAGAAAAATGCTATTTATAATATATATAGATGGTATATATTATCAAGAGAAGGAACAATCTTAGAGACACAAATTAAAACAGTAGTTTACATTTAGCACCACATTAAATCTTTGTATTTTAGTTGGAGTCATATTTTCCAAGCTCTTTCCCCTGAAAAGAATTTATATACTAATGAGTTGTCTGAGCTGCTCATCAACGGTTTTTCCACTAAAAAATATGTATTTTTTTATGTGATCAGAAGAAAAAAGTTGGGAAAGGGTGTTTCTATCTATAAATTTATATACTGTAACTCATTAGAAGTACTTTTAATAAAAGATGCATACTACTAACATAGTAAATTAGGAGGAACAATCTCTAAAATACAGGATAAAGGGCATAGTTAGGCATCATTAGGATGTCTTACAGGCTCCTGTACAAATTATTATGATAACATTTTTCTTTCAGAAAAGTATATCTACGAGTTTCATCAAATTTCGCTTACTTAATAACTGGGTTCAGAGGGCTTGCTGAGCAGCACTATAAAGAAGTTGTCACCCAGATGTTCTCAGCTGGTGGCCTCAACCATCCTTCCACTTTAATACCTGCAACAGTTTCAGATTACCCCCACGTAAAGGACTTTTTCAATTTAAGTTGCTGATAAAGCTGAGTTATTGGAGTTGATATCCTTGCTTTACCCTATACTTTAAGACCAGTGATTTTTTATTTATTTATTTCTTTTTTTATTGGTACGGGGGATCAAACTCACGACCGCATGCTCACAAGGCAGGCGCTTATGCTGCTGAGCTAAATCCCCAGCCCCTACCCTATATTTTAACCATACAAGTCTCCCTTTCTCTCCAGGGAAAATTTTTCGAGACAGCAGGGATTGTCACTAGGCTTAGGATAAGAAATGATAACTCCCTACTTAACAGTTTTATCAGCAGCGACAGGAGATCCTACCATGTCAATTCACAGCTGTCTTTCACTATTCTGAGATTTGTTTTTATTTACACAAGAAATTTGAAATATCCAGTGTAAGATCTATGAGTCTAAGCATTTCATTTCATACTATTATTGGACAAAAACACAATCCTATTTTACCCTACTCTGTATTTTTCAGCCTTCTGCAATCTGCCATTTTACCGTATACATCTAAAATGCTTATCCCTTTTCCAAAGGCACTATTTTTTTTCCTCAAAATTTCCTGAAATCCTACCTCTTCCCCACAATTTTCACAGAAAATTTCTCCTTTAATCTTTATATTTAACCATCTCAGTATGCTAATCATTTATATAAATTGGACCACTAGTTTGACATAATGAAGTGTGTACATGGATAACACTAATTATCTATAAGTGTTTTAGATATAACAAGTACTTTTTAAAATTTATTTCTACTTTTGAAAATTTACTATGCTAAAATTTAGCTCCAATAATGTTCTGTTATTTTAATAGTGATTGTCATAGTTGGGATCTTGATGTCTCCCCAAGGCTTATTCCCTAGCCTATGGTGCTACTGGAACCTTTAGGAGGTGAGGCCTAAAGGAGGAAATTATTGAGGACATGCCCTGAAAGGGGTCTCGGTCAGGCAAATTGGTCGGTCTCTCTTCCCCCCTCCTCTCTCTCTCCCGTCTCCTCTCTCTTCTCTCTCTCTCTCTCTCTCTAAGGTGAGCAGCCAAATGCTCCCACCATTATGTATTCCCTCACCAGAGGCCTAAAAACAATAGACCAACTTACCATGGACTAAAACCTCTGAAACGGTAAGCCAAAACACACCTAGTGTTTAAGTAATGGAATGCTGACTAACAGTAGGCAACTTACCAAAGGGATCAAACCATGTTTAACTTTAGTGTTGCAATGATACTTCAAAGTATATTTTACCAATTGCCCACTTATAGTCATCAAAACTCTGCATACAGCAATTTATAAGGTCAGGTGTAGTGTAACATGCCTGTAATCCTAGCACTAGAGAGGCTGAGGCAGGAAGATTGCTGTGAGGCTAGCCTGAGCCACATAATGAGTTCAAGACAGCTTGGACTACACAATGAGACCTTATATCAAAAAACTGGATGAAAAAATATATACATATATATACATACATGAGGAAAATATGTTTGAGATTCTAAGTAATATAAAACTGACTAGTTTGTAGACTAAATAATTACACAGTGAAGATCTCATTAACCACCTAGTTTAAGGACTATACCTTTCAAAAATCAGAATTAGAAATAATCTTAAGAGGTCATCTAGTCCAATAATTAGTAGGACTGTATCTAAACCATTCAAGGAATACGGTTGTTAATCTGGTATCTAAATTCGCTAAAAAAGAATCTTTCTTAGCAACTACCTATAGAACTCCACATAAAATTTAAGATTTTAGTTCTAACTCTAAGAAAGACAAAAATAAGTTCTCTTTA
Organism: Hydrochoerus hydrochaeris; assembly: GCA_004027455.1. Classification (NCBI taxonomy): domain Eukaryota; kingdom Metazoa; phylum Chordata; class Mammalia; order Rodentia; family Hydrochaeridae; genus Hydrochoerus; species Hydrochoerus hydrochaeris. The sequence continues at coordinate 60,552 of PVLA01000759.1, forward strand.
AACGATCCTATACAGATAGATTATTACAAATCTATTTAGAGTATTACAAATCTATTTATACATGATTTTTTTTCCCAGGCTAAATAGCTTATGGCATTAAAATTACTCATTCCTTTCACATACCCTACCCTATAAGTAATACATCATGGGCTAAGTTTAAATAGGCAGCTAAAAACAGAAAACAGAGATTAAATAAGCACAAAAACAAAACAAAACAAAACTATTTCTGTCATGATTAACCAATGCATTCTTTTACACATATAAAGTATCAATTAAAATGATTTTTCTAAAAACTATTTCATATTGAAATATGTGATTAATTCATGTATTAGCTGTTCAACCTAAAATTTCTTGCAATGAGACTTAAAAAATATAGAAAACTGTTATAACAATTCTAAGTTATTGACAGTATCCTATATACAGATACAAAGAAATAACAAAGAAGGTAAATTCTTTGAGATTGTTTTGTTCATTGTTGATCCCAGTGCCTAAAACAGTGAGTCTCATATTTGTTGAATAAATGAATTAGTAAATTTTGACTTTGCATATATTAAACTGCTTATTAATGTAATAAAAGATAATTTTCATATATAAATGGATCAAAAGTTAATTTAATCACCTTATATACTATTTGCAAAATATATTTACTTCTACTGAATGAAATCCTCACTGCTTTCCTTCAAATGATCACAAATCCTGATGAATTGAAACATAAACAGAAAAGAGAGCATAGTCTACAGAATGGCAATATCTATAGAATACAAAACCATCAAAAGTAGTGCTTTCAACACTAAGATGGAATTATAGTTTTTTTACTTTGATACTTTCTACCGAATGGAAGTTACTTAACGAAAACATTGCCACTTTATTTGGATACTATATACCCAAGTTTAAATTGAGGGGACACTGTACCCAAAAATTTCATAGACTTCAAAACTAACTTTTACCAATAGTTCATAGTTAATGACACTAAAAAGTAGAAGTCCGTTACCTCTAAATCTTATTTTTTTGATTCAGACAATTAAAAAAGTGTCTCCCTCACCCCTTTTGGTACTAGGAATCGAACTTAGGACCTTACACTTGCTAGGCAGGCACTTTGCCACTGGGGCTGTATCCCCAGCCCCCAAAGTTTCTATTTTTGAAATCTAACCTTAAACTGTTCTTCCAATTTCTCTCGAAGAGGGCTCAACTTCTCCAAGCTCTTACTCAGGTACACATGACCATGGAATTTAATAAAGGCCTTGATAAAGTCAGAAACACCCCATTTGGTTTTCACCTCATCCCGGCTGAAATGAAAGAAAAATGTCAATGAGTCTTTAGCAGCAAAATGGCTACATCATTTAAAAGAGACTTCGGCTTGCAAACGCAGGTTATTTGAACAGCTGTTCCATAAGGCAAGGGTTCTACATTGAAATTTTCAACTGTAATAACATATGAGTTAGTATTCAGCTAGGACAAATGAGACACTGGATAAAATTTAGTGACTATGAAATATGGTATGCCTATGTATACATTTAGAAATAGGAGAAAAGAAGCATAGGTCCTTAATATTATTTCCTGTACCCCAAAATTTGAAGAATTAAAGCTTTATGTTATGCAATGTCAACCCTACCTTTCCAGTGCTTTAGAAAGTGCTTTTTGTAGATTAGTGGAGGCAGCTGGGAAAGGGAACTTCACAGCAATGCTTCTGCAGTAGTAGAAAATTGTGGTCAGATGGTCTCCTTTGGAAGAAGCTAAGATAGCCAACTGATTGTAAGGCTGACCTAAAGAAGAAAGTTAAGATTCTAAAGTAACTCAAGAACAGCAGTTTTATCACGAAAATACAAATGGTCAGTTTTTATATTCTTAATAATGGGGGATATTTTATGAGGCAGATCCCCTAAGTATCTAATTATAAAGGAGCATGGTACAGAAAAACTTGGTAGATAGTACATACCATTGCATATACATTTAAAAAATCATGGGGCCAGGGATTTAGCTCAGCGGTATAAGCACCTGCCTGGCAAGCGCAAGGTCATGAGTTCCATCCCTGGTACCAAAAAATGAAAAAATAAAAAATTGTATGACTAGGATAGAGGGCAACTTCAAATAAGACTTCAGAAATGGCTAGCTAGTAAATATTTTTGGTTTTGAATGCCAAAGGGTCTCTATCACACTACCCATCTCTGTCATGGTACTGTGAAAATAGTCATGGACAATATGCAATGGATGGTGTAGCTACACTGCCATTCCTACTTCAGACTCTTTCTGGAATCTAAAGGAATTCCAATGTGGCTTAGCACTAATGATTCATACTAGCAAGTATTTGCTGAAATTTCTTTAAGTATCACTGCTAATGTCTACTTTGGGGCCATCAAAAGACAAAAGTACTAACTTTTAGGTAAGAAAACATTTTTCTAAGGGAAAATAATCATATTAAAGAGACAATTATTCTATATGTAATAAAGGAAGCCAGAGTTGCAGAAATAATTTTATGTCACAATAATGAATCCTATTTATTTTACTTTAACTGACGATCAAAATACTCTTATTTGAAAAAAGTTCACTGCAGTTTTACGAAATATACAATTAAAAGGGGAAATACAAAAATTAAAACCAAACTCACATCTAATGCTTTTATAAAACTTTAAAGGTGAGCCCTGAGTTATATGCTACTATATTATAAAGAACAAAGACTCATGGTCAACCTCAGGTTGACAGGCCCACTTACCATTGGAGGGGACAAGCTGAGCTGCATGCCTATAGTAGGACTCTGCCTGGCTGGTCTGGTTTCTGTATCGAGCTGAGAATAAGAAAAAGAAAATTTAGCTTTAAAAAAATGTAAAAAATCCACCAGGAGGGCACTTCCAAAACAGCAACAGTTTTCAATTCCAAATATAATAAAGGTATTACTAATTTTAACTCTTAAGAGTTATTTTAAGACCATTAAAAAGAAAAGATTTTAAAACAAATTAACTATAGGATTATGTGTGAAGTGTCCATCCAGTCCTCCCTATTTGGGACAATCAGCATGTAACCAATTTGAAAGCTTACCTAGCCCCCATTTTCAGATCCTCCAGTGTCATGCATCACCAGCTCCCACTATGGATTATGCTGGTGACCTGAAGCCGGCCCACAAGAAGGGGTGAGTTATATGGCACTTAAAAACAAAACAAAACAACACAAAAACCACTATACAATATGATCTGAAAATTATGTAATTTCTTCAATATTTTATAAGGTGATTTTGAAAAATGCTTCATATGTATTGTAATATTATGTGTGCAAAGAATATGCTGAAAGCAAAAATAACCTAAACACATTACCACTGAATCTCCCTGCAAACTCACTGCTTACTTTGATGTGATCCCTCTTGGAGGCACCAGTTTGTGACATTAAAAAAAACACAAAATCTTCAAATTTGAAAGTAATGATGTTCTCCATTACTTGTTATTTGAGGACAAGCAAAACATAATCCTATAGTTAATTTGTTTGAAAACCTTTTTAAGTCACCTTAAAGGGATGAAAAAGAGTAAGTTTCTACATAAAATACATGTAATGCAAATATAAACAACTTTAATATTCAGCTTTTAGTATACTGGAAGGAAGAGCAAAAAAAGCAATCTAGCTCTAGCAAAAATGAAGGAGTGTAGATTTTTAATTTAGAAAATATAACATCACTTCTAAGTTAGTTCAGATCATACTTTTGTTGTTTACTACTTGCTTATATCTAAAGTCTAAATAAATTTAAATCTTAATATGAAAATTATTTAAGATCCTTTCCCAATCCCCAAACACTAAAGAATTCTAAGCTTCTAAAAATACATTTGATGATTCTCTCTTGTGACAATCTAAATTGTGTGTGCATATTCAGCTTACAGGAAAAAAAGGCTTCTTCCTATGACTACCACAAAGAAAAGGATGAATCAGTTTCTTCACACCAAGAGCTCACCAATGTCTCCAAGGTGGACGAGGCAGTGCTGGCAGATATAGGAACAGGAACTAGACTGTGGCTTCACTATGGCGCTGGTCTGCGTCTGTTTATTGCTGATAATTCCCAACTGGGAAGACTTCACACGGCATGGTAAATCTACATTAAACACTGTACACAGTTCTTGTAATAACTAAAGGAAAAAAATACACAATACTTTATAGAAAGCTGGAAGTGTTTTAACAGTAAAGTTTGTATGTTATATGATATATATCTAGTATCACTCCTTGGACCTGAGCAAAAACTGTATGAAAAATATATAGTAATCTTTGATAGCATAATTAGTATCATTTGCTACATATCTTCTGAATTTTCCACTATTAGAGCATTCTAGGATGTACATTTAAAAGGAACAGAAACAGGCTATTTATCTGAATGGGGATTTTGAACTCATTTGGCAAACAGGAAAGCATTAAATTCTATGAAATTATCTATTTACATCCCTCAGAAACATACAAAACCATTAATGATTGGTTTATGACATTAAAAATGTGACTTAAAAATTATGACATCACAAATATGACTTAAATATCTGTAAGACTTTAGACTTATTTTCCTTTTTGATTAAGGGGTCTTACTATGTTGCCCAGGATGGCCTGACAATTCATTCTTTTAAGTTCTAAGCCAACTCATACATCTTCATATATATAACAGACTTTAATTAATTACATCACTCATTCTTCTTTCTGGTCTCTCTTCTTAAATTAGGAGGGGCTCTTCCTCTTGGTCAGAGCTTACTCTTACTGTATTAACTAACAGTATACCTGTTATTCCATTCTTTTCTGCCTCCTGCCTATCACATTCTCTCCATTTTTCATTTGTTTTTAATCCTCATATATCTGTCCTATGCCCCAGACATATGAAGGTTTCCTGCAGAAAACAAAGAAATGTAGAACAACAAGGACAAAAACACTCCTGTGACTCTTAATTCCGTCTCAGCAAACTTCTAATGTCTCTTCTTCTTGTTAAGCTAATTCCTTCGGAGGAGTGCCATTATCCATATTTGCTTCTCAATTCCTGTCCACTCCTTAGTTCATTACCATCTAGCTCTCATGTAAGTCCCCACCCACACTCCAAAGTTAACCAATGCTCTAATAAAACCACTGTCAATTAACTACCTAGTACCTAAATATAGTACAAGGCTGCTGGTCCTCTCTGCTTCTTAAAAACAGATCTTATGCCTAATCACTGACTCTCTAGTTTTTACACTTCTCCAACCACACGTTTTCAGGCTTTCTTCCTCCCACCTTGTTTGATTCTTGGTCCCCACACAATTCTGTGTTGTAGTATTGCTTATTTAAATCTTCACAAATAAGTCCATTGAAATTATATTTATTAAAGTATCTGTCTATTATATCACACTCATGATAAGCAACACAGATACAGAGGTAAATAAGAAAATCTGTCTCTTTAAAGGGTTCACAGAAGATAGAGGAAAGAGAAAGAGGCAAACAAAGGGACAGGAACAGAACAAAAGGAGGAAAAGATGAGGGAAGGAGAGAAAGTATGATACACAGCATAAGCCAAAAAAATATCCTATATTTACAATAAACTTCATTCCTCAGATAATCTGATATATTTGTCCAACTCTATCCTTGTGATAAGCTAGTAGCAACACCATATGTGTAGATATAAAGTTCCACTTTTTCAGGGGATGAATTAAAAGCCACAAAAAGTATCAAGTTATTGGACTAAGAATACCGAATTTAAAATACTTTGATCCTATCATCATTTTTCTAACATGTACAGAATTCACAATAAAAAATACTGTGCAATACCCCAAGGATACAATTCAAAAGAAACCAAAAGGCACCATCTTTTCCCTAAAAACCATTTTGATAACTTAATATAAATTCCATGTGCCCTTTCTAATCACAGGAATTACCTACTTTATTTTCTTTGTGCCTATATATCTGTAAAGGGTGAAAAATTTGCTAACATAAAATTGGCTTAACAAGTTAAAACCCAAAGTTAATCAGAAAACAGAAAAGGTATAAAGAACAGCAAAAACTAAAAGAAAAAAATAAGAAAAACAAAACACAAAACCAGTTGAAGATTTAAAAAAAAAAAGAGATTAAAGTACTGAGTTCAGCAGGTACTGAATAAATAGACTGAAAACCTAGGTAAGGTTCAATAGCAAAAAGCAAAAAGAATGATCCCAAGAAGTAAATCAAGTATAGTCTGACTCACATAGTATGGCTCTGTAATAAAATTTCTGCTTGAACTCAGGATCTGTAACCATAAATACCAGAGAAAAAAGCTTTTCTCCGAAAAATACAGCACCATTTCATTTAAAGGGAATAACAAAGTGGAACCCAAGAAGAGATCAGGTAGTTCACAAGTTAACACTGTATTTGACAATTATTCTATTAAAACTATATCCTACCCTTACACAGGTTTATCCTGATGTGTATTTACTTGGTAATAGTTTCTAAATGTAGGTAGATGGCTGAGACAATAAGTTACTTCATTATGTGGTAATACTAAGAGGTACTCTGAAGGCTAGTGCTGAATTTTAATGCCTTTTGTACCCCTCAAACTCTAATCACAGATTTAGAAAACTGGAAAGGGAATCTATGATGAGCATTTGTTCATGCTATTCTTTTTACAGTGACTTGCCCAAATTAGTCACTGTCACATTACTCAGCACTAGAGTAGTACTACAGTAATTTTAAGGTTCCCATTAGGTAAGGAATCTTTATAATTTTCCTTTCTTTCTTAGCTATTTATGCCAAGAATGAAGGATTGACTCTGAAGGCATTTATTCCAATACAGAAACTTTATGAAATGCTTTCTTTTTTGCTCCCATGTTCTTAAAATAAGGATTATTCTTTTCTTTAATATACAAAAGAAGCCTATGAGTCAGGCGTGGTGGCCCACTCCTATAATCCCAGCACTTGGGAGGCTGAGGCAGGCGGATTATGGCCAAGTTTGAGACCACCAGCCTGGGCTACAAAGTGAGCCCAAGGCCAGTCTGAACTGCATAGCAAGACCCTGTCTCAAAAAGACACACACACACACACACACACACACACACACACACAGACATACACAAGAAGCCTATGGTTATGTCTTTAAGAATTTGGTTCCGCATGTTACACCAAGTTTGAATTAGTTAACAATGTAATAACTAAAAATCAAAACTTTCTTTACAGAAAATGTGACCATGGATAATTACAAACCAGTCTTTATTCAATCCACTCCAATCAGACTTCCATTCTACTAATCTGCTGAAATTAAAGTTCATTAAATCCAAAATATTGTAAATTATAAGATGAACTATTATTTTATATAACATTGAGAGAAAAAATTGCAATTGAATGGTGAGCTGCCATTAGTCATATTAGTTTCAGTATCTGAAGTCTATTGTAAACCTACCTCTATTTCTGATGTTTAATACGAAAAAATACCAGAAATGAAATATGATATTAAGTTCATCAATGACTTTCATATTTTCAAGTCTAACTGATCACTTTTAAAATCATACCTGACTTCTCTCTAGCACTCAACGACATTAATCATTCCTTCTGTCATTAAAATGCTTTTCTTTTGAGATCCAAAGTTCCTCTCTCTGAATTTTTTTTACTGCAATAGTGACTCCTCCTGTGTCAAACCTGTATGCATCTGGTAAGTCAGATGTCTTCATACTATACCTATCAGACATCTCTTAAATGTTAAAAAGGCATTTCTCTTAAGATGAATACAGTTGCTTTCCCCTTGTGACTCCCTTAGTAGTGAACAAGACAGCCATCTAGTTGCTCTTCTAATTATCAGCTTTGACTCACCTTCTTTTACTAATTACCCAAATCTAGATAGTACTTTTAGCCATACTTTAAAACTCCAATTCTTTCTATAACTACAAAAATATCCAATCTTTCATTCCTTACCTAAAAATTCTGAGTAATCTTTTAAAAATGCAAACCTGAGTATGTTACTCCTTTGCTTGCTTGCCAGTGGCATGAAGTTACACTAAATATTAAAATTAAAAACTCATTTTGACCTATGAGGTCACGCAATGATCTGGAATTGGTCTACTTCTTCAATCTGTGCCTAACTGCACCAAACGTAACCAAGAGGTATGGAATATTATTGTTTTAGCACACTGTGAGAAATTTCTGAGAAATCTGAACTGTATTGTTTATAAAATGCTTTTATAAATAGCATTGACACTAAATAGATTATACTTCTTGCTTCCCTTCCTTGCAGATTTATTTTGCTTTACCACGGTCTATTCACATAAAAAGAAGGCTCATGTCTGTAATCCAAGCACTCAGGAGGCTGAAGCAGGAGGATCATTATGAGTTGGAGACAGCCTGGGCTACAAAGTGAGTTCAAGGCCAGCCTGAACTGCATAGCAAGACCCTGTCTCAAAAAGACAAAAAAAGGCTGGGCGTGGTGGCTCACATCTGTAATCCCAGCACTTGGGAGGCTGATGCAGGAGTATTGTTGCAAAGTTGAGGCCAGCGTGGGCTACAAAGTGAGTTCAAGGAGAGCCCGAACTGCATAACAAGACCCTGTATCATCACACACACACACACACACACACACACACACACACACACACACACACAATCATTTTCAAGATGATGAATCAAACTTATAATGGCTACTATAAAAATGTAGTGTAGGGGCCGAGGATTTAGCTCAGTGGCATAAGTGCCTGCTTGGCAAGCACAAGGTCGTGAGTTCGATCCCTGGTACCAAAAAAAGTACTGCAGAGATAGAGGCTTTTCTTTTCTCTCCAACACATTCTGTTTCTCTCCAGCTGCACTACTGCCTGCTTTCCCTACTGCAGTTATGTTTTCAGTTCTACTTTCTACTACATAGAGAAGGAAAAGAGGTTTGAATTAGAAACAACACTGAAATTTTAGAATTTTAAAACTGGACTATGTTTCAGAAACTGAAAGGAACTGCAATGTTAAATAAAATCTGTTCAAGTAATGACAAGAATCTCGGAATTTAAAGAACATAGATAAAGGCAGTGAATGGGCAGAGACATCATTTGTGTTAATATTTCACTGAACTGAAACTACTCAATATAGTCAAAATGATATATAGATAGCTTTACATTGCTTTGTCCATTATAGGAAAGACTTGTCTCATTTTAAAAAAGTTTATGATTTTTCAGTTTTGTATTTCCTTTCTATGTTATGCCTTAAATTATTTAAACAATTAGTCTATTGTAGGGCACTAGTATTATTTTCAAATATTAACATTTGAATTTTACTGCAACAGTGACTCCTCCTGTGTCACTATTCCTTCAGATGTAATTATTCTTATTATTTATTTATTTATTAATTTTTTTCTTTCAGACAGGTTCTCACTATATAGCCCAGGTTGGCCTTGAATTCACTGTATAACCCAGCTGGCCTCAAACGTGTGGTAATCTTCCTGCTTCGGACTCCTGAGCACTAGTATTATAGATGTGTACTACCATGCCTAGCTCAGATGTGATTATTATCACTAAAACCTGAGATAACTTCTGTACTTCAAAAAGCTCTAAATAAAATAAATTACAACAGGAGAAATTAACTGAAAATGTTATAAATGATGACCTTTTGGAAAAACAATAATACATATCCACAATATTTAAACTTTTACAATCTAATAATTTCAATTAAAAGAACTGGTCTTCAGGAAATAATTCAGTACTGGAGAAATGCTTTATATACAAAGTTGTTCATCAAAATGCTTAACAAGAAGCAGCTTATGTTGTGTTTATAAAGCAGACATTAAGTATGGCCACAATCATAAAAAAGTATAAGGATGTATTCAAGTTGTAATTTATCCTGGAAAGCTTGGTGCAGTGGTACATGCCTATCGTCCCAGCTACTTGGAAGGCTGAGGCAAAAGGATTTAAAACTTGAGTCCAGTTTAGGCAACTGAACGATTCTGTCTCAAAATAAAATTTAAGGAGGGTAATGAATATAGTGCAGGAATAAGGCACTTGCTAGCATGTGTGAGGCGTTAGGTAACAACAAAAAAAAGTAGTAATTTATCCTGAGTGTGGGAATTAATGAAAAAGTTTCAGACTTCGTATAATTTCGAAGTTACCTGAAATTAGTATGCATTATTTTTATAGTCAGAAGACAAAAGACAGATATACTGTATCCTTCTTTTCATGTAGACTAGATACTTCCTTGAAGGTAAATATTCTGTCTCATATTCCTCTGTATTCTCAGTACCATATATTGTGCCTTACAATACAGTAGGCTTTTGACAGACACATGCAGAATGAGTAAGTCTTTAACATCTGCTTACTTATTGGTACACCAATGCCTGTTTCAGAACATAAACCCTTGCTCTGGGGTTTAGCTTGGTTGGCTAAGGGCCCAGCCAAGCTGGTAAACGTGAGGTTGTGAATTCCATCCCAGATGCAGCAAAAAAAAAAAGAAAGTAAACCCTCTCCAAGTATCAACTTACACTGCTAACACTTGGCATAGATTTGAAGATGAATTTTGAGAATAAGAACCTTACTTGACTGCTTTTAATGATGAACTGTGACAAACATTCTTTGGTCTACATAAAGCATAATCTCTGAAAGACGACAACTATTTGATATCTTCTAATAGAGCTTCTTTTCTCTTTCTTAATTCAAAGAAATGGTAAAACAAAAATAAAACCAAAATACAGTAGTGACAAGCAACATAGGAAGAACTGGCCAAAGTTCAAGTACAAGAGCCTGAAAATGTTGACACTAATTTTGTATATTTAATTCACAATTAAATTATAAATAAATGAAATGAGAATTTTCTAAAAGATTAAAGCAAATTCTGTGGTCAGATATAAGATTTATTTACTCTTTTACTATGCCTGATACAGAAGTTATACGAGAATGTAACAGGAAAAGAAAAAATCTGTGACAATGATGAATAACATTATTCAAAATGAGGAAAAGCGACTCCATTTATGCAGTTTAAAAACAATTCAAGGTCACAATAAATTTGACAATATAAATAATATGTGGAAAGCTCATTTAATGTTACAAATTTTGACTATTTTTTTAATCTGGCACAACAAAATTGTTACTTTTGGTCTTGTTATGTAGTTTAGGTTGGCCTTGAACTCACTATGTAGCCCAAACTTGAACTCATGGTGATCCTTCTGCCTCAGCCTCCTAACTGCTGGGATTACAAGTGTGCCACCATGCCTGGCTTTCACAGTTATTTTCATAATGACTATACTCATATATAAACTCATATTTGCTCTAATACCACTGTAACTGACTGACTTGTTTCACTAATGCTTTGCTGTCATTAACCCTTTAGTGTTCATACAGTAATACCTTCAACCTACAAAACATCAACCTGAGAGCATAGTTTGTTTTTTTTAAAGATCTTACAGTAAATAATTTTGGACATCCAGATGCACTTACAGTTATAAAATCAACTCCTGGTTGGTGGATGTAGTAATTATACAAAAGTATTTACCACTAATACTAGGAAAACTGTTACACAATGTACAACTCACCTGAGTGTAGAAGCCACTAGCTGCCTCTAGGAACAGAGAAAGGTTTGCCTGGACTTCACTCCGATTTGGGTTTGCTCGATTCTTTGCTTGACCTTGTAGTGTTGTGATCTGATTCTTAAAGGCATGATTCCAGCTGAAAACAAAATGTAATTCTATTTGGTATAGCAGTGACTCACTGGGCAGACACTGGTCCCCCTGAGAACAAGAAAGAACTGTTTGTTATAATTACACCACGCTAGGCAATAAACCTGCATTACAGTTGATTTATTTAAAATAACTTTATCCTTCCCTTTGAATAACACTAGACATGCAGTAGAATCCAACAGACCTTTGTAAACACTTACCAAATGTTTGAATAATCAGATTTGGTTTCAGCTACTAATCTTTTAGGGTAACTAAAGTTAAAGAGTCTATATTTAGGAATCCCAGTTCAAAGAACTGGGTGGTAAGATCAAAGTAAAAATAAGCTATTAACAAATTTCCATACATTGTGCTTAAAATAAATGAATGTACTCTCAAGTGACATGCATGGGGGAGGGGTTTGTACATATTTACCTATATTTCTTATTTTCTCAAAAGTTATTTCCTATAGCATGAATTTACATCTCTATTTAATAGTTTTATTTCTCTTGGGATTAATGTTTCCTTTACATTATGAAATATAAGCCACATTTTAATTTCAGATTTTTAAGATGACACAATGCTGAAATGTAGCATTAAAATCTCATTATAAAATGCCCTTCATCAATAAGATTGAGTATAGAATCTTTTTAAATTCAGTTTGCAGGAAAAATTGTCATTCTCTAACTTGAAAATTAGAGAGAAAAAAGAGAAAGCAAACAGAGATAATGGTTTTCTAATCTACCTGGTGTTTTCCTAATTATTAACATCAACCTGTGAAGCCCTAGAGCACCAGGTTTTTAATATTTAGGAGTTCAATCACTCTCTAATATTGTTGATGACATCTTACCCTTGACTGTAACATCTCAGACATGGGCACTGATTATTTGTTATTTAACTTAAAACAGTAAGCCCCCAACTTAAAAAAGAGTTCCCTTTTGGGAGAATGTTCCTAATTCTGATTTGTTTGTAATCCGACAAAGTGAGTCTCTTGGGCGGGGGGATACTAGGAATTGAACTCACGACCTTGTGCTTGCCTAGCAGCCACTTATACGCTGAGCTAAACCCCCAGCCCAACAACAAAGTGAGTCTTACACAGTCCACTTGTGAAAGTTCACAACTTGAATATTCCTAAGTCAGAGACTTACTGTAACTAGACTTCTTACTTTTTACTTTTTTCTGGTACCGGGGATCGAGCTCAAGACCTCGCGTTTGCCAGGCAGGTGCTTAAGCCACTGAGCTAAATCCCCGGCTTGTAACTAGACTTCTTAAAAATATAAAGCATATAAAGGTATGGAAGATAGGAAAAAAAAAAAAAAAAAACTAATCTTCACTACAATGTAGGGTAATGGGCAACACAAGCAATGATTTCCATCAAGCTAATGTCCCTACTCCAATTATAAAGCTAGACTTTTCATTAAAGGTATTTATTTACTCACTTGAGAATCTGGTTATCTGCCATTTTCAGCCTTTCTAGAAAAAATGAAATAACCTAAATACACAAAATCTTTCTTTAGTTTTATTTGGAGGAAAGGAAAATACGAATTATTTGATTAAAAAAGAACTTTCCTTACAACACAAATACATTTTTTTTTCTTGTTGAAGAAATTTACAGAATTGCATTTACCAAAGAAAGATTCTTCTAAAGATTTTTAAAAATTAGGCTCCACATAGAGAACCAAACATTCTTAGTACTTGATTGAGATGAGATACTTGCTTTTCTGATGTCCCTTAAAAGAGCTGCCCTTAATAAATATTCTCCTCTTACTTTCAAAGATTGTACCTGAAATACCAACGACCAAATATTTTGTTAAAAAAACTGCAAATATTAGAATCTCTTTCTATTGAAAAAGCTTACTTTGGAGTAGGCCAAGAAACAACCAAGCAAGCAACCAATTTTAAGTTGTGGTGAGATGCTTGATCTTACAGGAACATCTCAAATGATAATACTTACAGATCTTGCTCTACTTTCTTGTCTAAAGCATATTCCAAATCAGTAACTAGCATTTTCTGGTACAGGTCCTGCAGAGCCTGCCTGGATGTCCAGACCTCAGCTGGACCCAGTTTAGAATCTGAGTAACAGAACAAAAACAACACATGGATAAATAACTTAATATATACAGCACACCAATGATTTCTTTCCCTCCTCACTCCCTAAAGTAAATCTGCCCGTAAGTATATGCAGAAGTTTTACAGTAAATGATCTTCACCTTTTGGCTAATAACTAAATCTGGGTTAAAATGCTTTTGAATTTTTAGTCTTTTAGCTTTGAAATAACATTATGAAATGAACATGGCTCTTTCAAAAAAATGATTTACACCAGGGATTTAGCTCAGCAGAGTAAGTGCCTGCTTCCAAGTACGCAGTTGTGAATTCAATCCCTGTACCAAAAAAAAAAACAAAAAAAAAAATTTATGTTTTACCTTTGATTTAGATTTTTCTCTCTTCCTATCACAGGTAGTCATATGCCTCACAAGTCACGTCACTGAAATAGTGGACTACCAAGTTGGGTGGGGTTTTTTCCCCCTCATAACTATTCCTTTGTCCAAAATAGTGTTTCCCTTTTTGTTTGAATAAAAATTTACTTATTTTGAATATTTCCCACAGATGTTCTTCCAGAATGTTAATGTCAGTTCATTATCTAGCAGTTACTTGGGTACTGCCCTATTCTATGTATCAACTCAATAAAGCCATGACAGTGAGAATTATTTTAATGATGATATACTGCTTTCCAAGACATTTCTGTGAGAATTCATGCCTGGAAGTTCATGTAAAAGAGAGTTAGCAGAAGAGTTGGATTAAATTACTCACGCAGCCAGACCAGAGACTAGGCATGTGGTAAAGTCAGTAAGTTAGGTCCTGACTATATACATTATAAAAGTGGAGCCACACTGTTCAAGGCACATTAACCTTGATGATTACTGACTGGTTTCTTGAGGAGTTCAGTAATTGACAGTCTCTGTACAAGAATTTAGTAATGGAATTTTCCATCACAGTATAAGTATTTCCAATAACCAGTTAAACTAATCAAATTCACTTAAATCTATTGCTGAGTAATTGCATAACTTCATTCCTGTTTTAAGTTTGGCAACGGTATTCATTATGTCCACAATTCTATTCTGCAAACACAATCTCCTAGATACAGTATTTGAGTTAGTGCTCATAATGGTTTGCTGGTTGGTAAGAACAAGAGTCTATTATCAGTTTCTTGGTCTCTTAGCAAGGTTTTAATCAATAATAATTTGCCCAAATCTGCTTTAATTTATTGGTAGTCATAAAGTCATAAAGAGATAATTAACTCTGATCTATCAGACTGATTCTCATTTACATGAATAGACTTAACATCCTAGCTAAAGATCCTTGCATCCAAATGTCCCCTATAAAAGTCAAACATCAGTACTACTTATGAGGGTGTTGAATACTTAAGAGAAAAAAGCACATATAGGTGGCTTGATGTTGCTGCTCCATATGCCATTTTTGTCACATAACACAGACTGCTCTTGGAATGCCATCTCAAGACCACAGTAGCAATATGGATGATCATGAAAAATCTGTTCAACAGTAAGAACATAAGCACCTGCCTTGCAAGCATGCAGTGGTGAGTTCGATCCCCGGTACCAATAAAAAATAAATAAATAAACATTTAAAAAATAAAGAACCAAGAATATTCAACACTAACTAAACTTATAATTAGATTTCCTCTCCTTTTTACCTTTAATACAATGACAATAAGATTGTCCATTACAACATTAGCCTGTGGTTCTAGAAGTTAAGGAACTCAACTCAATTCATACCCTCCCCATCACTGTAAACAATAAATACTTAAAGCAAATAAGTTACTATCTCTTTTAGCAACTAGAATTTTGTGTTACAAGTAACACAGAAAAGAGAATATCCTTTTATTAATTTAATGGTATAAAATAAACTGTGAAAAAAAGGCCAGCCAATACCTGTCATGTCAGCCTTCAGGACTTCTGCCTGCCTAAATAAGGAGGAAAAAAAAAAAAAAAGTTAGCAATTAACCAACATAGTAAGAGATAACTGAAATCATGTAATAATGCTAGACAGCAACTAAACTTGTGGCACTGTAAACTGTATCCTCCCCCAACCCAGTATCCAGGATAGCACTGTCTTAAAAAAAATGTCATTATTTAAATTTATACAATCACCAATGACCAAGTAGTTTATTTTCTTTCTGTTTTCCTCTAAATCTTTTTTCATTCTCCTCAAGCTGTTGATTCCTATTTCTCTTCTTCATTGCTAAATGGCAGCCACGTATCTCAGAGAAAACAATTCCCATTTACTAAGTACTTAACATTTACACAGCTCTTTCCTTACTTCTATATTGTGAAAACCTTAGAGATGTTGTATCTCTTAAGACCAAAATTTCACTTAAGTATGTTCTTTATAGCTTTTCCTTAGGACTTGTTCCTATGATTAACCCCTCTCCTTTTTGAAAATTTTCAAATTTCCTTCTCTGCTAGGTCCTTTCTTCTCTTTGGTACTTTACCAAGTATGGACCTTCTGCCCCACATTCCCCTCTAGTTGTTGCCCTTTTTCCGCTCACATTCTTCAAAAACGGTTGTATTTAAGAGTTTCAAAACTTAACTAATGGCCATCTGCATTCCTTACACTTCTATTTCTAGTTTTTTGTTTTATGTGAGCAAATGTAGCATGTTTTCTAATTGTTGATGACAGAAGCCTAGAAGTCATCTGTGACAGCTTTCTCTCAAACTCCAACTGCAGACAGTGTAATCTACTAAGCAAATCTTGTATCTTTCCTTCATATCCTTTTCAGGCACACTCATTGAACTGATAAGCATCCCTTGCCTGAACAAATCGTAGAACTGCTTTCTCCACTTCACCCTTTCTGTCTCATGGTGCCCTCCCACTGCAGTAAGAATCTTTAAAATACACATCTAATGTATTAGTGATTTATTTAGAATACATACTTGAATGATTTCCCATTGCTCTGAGGGAAATCATTGCTCTGAACAAAATCGTTATTAAAGTCACCTACAAAATTCTAGTCTCTGAACTCTCCTCCCCTCCCTTTCCCACTCCCCACTCTATTCTCCTCTTTATTTCTGTGTTCCACCACTGAGTTCTGGTGTGATGCTTCATTAACACTTTGGGCCTCTGTAAAAGAGTTCCTTTGCTGGGACACCTCTCCTTCCCCCTTTGTCTGGTTAATTATAACTCATTACTTGAGTTAGAACATTAATTACATGTCGAAATCATCTAGATTAAGAATATTCCTATTTATATTCTCAAAGGTGTCATTTTTTCTTCTTGGTATATATCACACCTTTTAAGATTGTTCACAGTGGCAAGGAAACCCATTTACTTTGGTTTGGCAAATTGGTGGAGTCGTCTAGTGGGTTTGACTGGGTGGGTCATGGAGGTTTGTCCTTGGGGCCTATATCTGATTCCTGTGCATTCTTCTCTGGCAGTGTTCTGCTCTGCTTCCTGGAGGTCATGAACTAAGCAGCCTTGCTTTGTCATGCCCTTCTGCTACAATATTCTGCCTTGGAGCCAGTTGTCCATGGACTCAATCTCCAGAAACTGGCAGCAGAATTAATCCTCTCCTTCTTTAGTATGGGTATGGTTTCTCAGTGATAAGTGAACTGATTAACATATTCCCCAATTACAACCCCTTGTCTACTAGTACACAGCATTCAATAACCATTCTAATTAAGAGGGTAAGTCATCTCATATACTGGATTTAATTATCTAATTCATATGTGGAATCTAAAGAAGCTGATCTCATTAAAGTAGAAAGTAGAACAGTGATTACTACAGGTTGGGGATGGTAAAGGGGGCAAGGAAAGACAGGGGGACAGACTAGTCAATGGGTACAAAGTTACAGTTAGAAAGAATAAATGCTGGTGTCCTGTGGCACAGTAAGGTGATTGTGGTAAGGACCATATTGTAACAAATCTCTCAAAACAGAAGAAATTTTGAATGTACTCACCACAAAGAAATAACTGCATGACATAAATATGCTAAATACTGAGGTTTGATTATTATACAATGAATGAATGAAATGAAGCACCACACTGAAACCCATAAATAAGTACAATTACTAGGTATCAATTACAAACATAATTTAAAAGGTTACTATATAAATAAGATTTGTCTTAAAACATGTTCCTCATAGGAAAGCTAGAGAATATTATGATTCTAAAATTTTTACTATGTTTTTACATAATTAAGTATTTTAACAGTAATTATGAATTTTAGCTTCATTTTAAAATGTAAAGTGAACTGGATATGGTGGTACCCAGCAATCAGCAGGATGAGATAGGAGAGTTTCTGAGTTTGAGGCCAACCTGGGCTCTGTACTGGCTTCAAGATTAGCCTGAACTGCACAGAAAGACCCTATTCTCAAAACAAACAAACTAAAGTGAGTTCTCTTATTCTCTTAGCCTTTATAATTTTTTTATTTTAAATTAAGCTTTCACACAGCAGGATCACAATAGGATCCTATGGAGGTAACCACAAACCACATGAGAACTGTCCATATAAATGAATTAATACTAAATAAATGCCCATGTTTAGACCTAAAATATAATGACACATCAAATTCCACTAACCATGTACTCCTATTTTCACGGTCCACTCGGTGTTAAAATTTGTCATTAAAATGACATTGATATTCTACATAGAAGGTCCCAAAAACTCCAACAAAAGACTTCCAGATTTAATAACCAAATGCAGTAGCAAAAAAAATCAACAGCATTGCTGTAACACAAACAACAACTTCACCGAGAGGGAAATTAGGGAAACCACACCTTTCACGATAGCAGTCAAATAAAAGAAACACTGAGGAATCAACCTAACAAAGGAAGTAAAAGAACTACACATTGAAAATTACAGTAATCTAAAAAAGGAGATTGAAGATATCAGAAAATGGAAAGATATCCACTGCTCATAGATAGGAAGAACCAACACAGTGGAAATGACCATACTCTCAAAATTGTTATACAGATTTAATGCAATCCTGATCAAAATACTATTAGCATACCTCAGAGAACTAGAGAAAACATTCCTAAAATTTATTTGGAACCAGAAGACACCTAGTATAGCAAAAGCAATCCCGTGCAACAAAGGCAAGGCAGGAGACATCACAATCTCTGACTTGAAATTAATACTACAAAGCTACTGTGATAAAATTGGCATGCTACTGGCCAAAAAGCAGACCTGAGGACCAGTGGAACAGACTAGAAGATGAAGACACAATTATAAACACATTCAGCCACCTTATCTTTGACAAAGGGCACAAACATGTTCGCTGGAAGAAAGATAACCTCTTTAATAAATGGTCCTGGAAAAACTGGCTTTCCATATGCCAAAGATTAAAACTAGATCCATATCTTTCACCATGCACTACAGTCAAAATGGATAAAAGATCTAAAAATTAAGACAGAAACACTAAATCTAATGTAAGAGAAAGTAGGTAAAAATATTGAAGACATAGATAGAGGCAGAGATGCAAAAGAAGAGAAATTGAGATGTGAAAAAAGGAAAAATAAATTAATACACATACACTACAGTTAAAATAGTTACACTACTAATTTCTTCTATTAGTTCACCGAAAAGAAAGGTTTGTGCTTATATTGTTTGATCAGTTTTTCATGCCTATGTCTTGTAAGCTGAACAACTTACTTTAAAGACAACAATATGCAATGTATTAACCATTGTTATTCTCCTAGTATTGTTTTGAAATTTTGTATCATTGATTTTATTGTTTTCTTTAAAAAAAAATTGCCATTAGAGATTCTCCACAAGGCTACTGGCTTATGTGTTTTAAAAACTAAGATAATACAACTTGATAAAATATACAATGTACCATATTCTAACCAAAGTCAGAATTCTTCTTTCCCTCCATGATGAATACTACTCTTAATAAAGTATTAGCTTTCCTTTTTTATAGTACATAATATATAAGAAATCGAATCAATGAATATGTGATTTCACACAAATCCTTTTTTTGGGGAGTTGTTTTTTGGTTTGTTTTTTGTTTTGTTTTGTTTTTTGAGAGGGTTCCAGGAATTGAACTCACAGACTCACACTTGTCAGGCAGGCACTGTGCCGCTGAGCTACGTCCCGGGGTCCTATACAAATTCTTTAATAAAGATTAGTACAAATTGGCTATTATTTTATTTAAAAAGTACATCTCAGTACTGCTGGTATTATTAAAGACCTTTAACAGATTATCATTATATTTTCTAACCAATGCTTATACAAAATTTTCATGTTTTTCTTGGCAGAAGGTATGGCAACATGAACTGTTTACTGTTAAACTGAAGAAAATAATTTAAAAAAATGAATGAACCAAGAATCCAAAAATTAAATCATCATGCCTTTAATAAAAAAGGACTAATAGTTATAAAATAGGAAGTTTTCAGAATATTAAGTACACTGTCAGTTATTAAGTGATAACAGAAATTAAGCACTCAAGCAATAAAAATGACTAAAAGGCTGAATAAAATCCAAAACTTTTAGTGATCAGTATGTTGAAAGCTAACAATCTGCAACAATACTCATGGAGATAACATAATCACCAAGATCTACAAGTACATTTAACATATTCTAAGCACTGGTGCTATAATAAAGCTCTGTATTGCCCTTACACTATTCTAGGGTTTTACATAAAATAAGCATTTAATTAACACTAAGTTCCAGTACTGTTTCCACTTTGTACTTCAAGAAAATACAATGAGACAGAGGCTAAATAACATAGCTAAGATCACAGAGTTAAGTAGGAGAAGTAGTGTTGGAACTCAGTTTGTCTCCAGAGTTCAGCTCCTTGCCATTGTATCAGAATTTCTCCCTCATGCGTAAATATAAGAAAAAAAATGTAAAGTACTTGATAGTAATAGTTCCCAGAATTGGAGCATTTTGTACTTAACCATTTTGTGATCAATGTTATTAGAGGAAAAACACCTAAAATTTGGGCTATCTTCTTTAATAAATATCTTGATCATACTTAGCATTAATATAACAATGAAAAGTAGAAAAGGCTAATCTCTTAAAATACATACTCTGAAATCTGGTCTAAAAATATATTTCTAAACCATTGGCACATACAATGGGAGATTCCTTCCACATGAACACCAGGCCCCTTTCTCTACAAGGAGAATTGAGAAATATAAACCAACATTTTCTAAACTCAGAGATGCCGAGAAAAAGGTGAATCAGTCTCTTTTGTTTAGAAGAAGCATCTAGAGTATTCTTTTTTGAAAATGTTAAGCAAAAGTCAAGGTAGGTTTTAATTTATCGCTTTGCTCATTTTGTTTTTCATAGAGAAAAAACAATTTGGGATAATAATATTTATCAATTACAATTATAAACTTAAGAATCTATAATTACACATATTAAATAACAGTTCACACATGTGTATATACTTACATATACACTCATATATAACTCCCTAAAACATCACCAAGTCTCATAGTATTAATCAGAGAAAAACAAATCAATTGTTATTCTGTAGGATTTCATTAAGAAAAAATGTAGGAAAAATGCTGCTCTTGAGCTTTTCTCCGTTCATGTTATAAAAACATTTTCTTTCTGTCTACGGCACTTCATCTTGTACTTTCTAATCTCCTGACATTTCAATGCTCTATACTACAAAGTCACTATTTTCCTTGAAAATGTGTGCCTAGTTTCCCAGTATTAAGGGCCAAAGTTAATCTGGGAATTTCAAGGATGAAAAAGCAAAAGAAATAATACAACAATAAAAATATTAGACCAGAGAGAGAGGCAGACCAGAGCACGGATACTTTATCTAGAAGACCGAGAGAGACAAGAAATTGTGGCAAACTGCATGGTACAGAAGGAGTTCAGATTCTGTCCTTTTAAGCAATATAAACCAATGCTGAATTTTAAGTTAGGGTACAGCATTGTTAGATTTGCATTTTTTTTAATTACCAAAAAATGTACAAATTAAGGATTTTAAAACCTCAAGACTAGAAATAAGGTGATAATACAGATAGGCTGAAAAACTCAAGATTCAAAAATACCTGGAAGTTGTAACTAGCAGACTTAGCTGTAGAGATAAAGCAGTCTAAAATCAACCCCAGGCTGTTAGCTAAAAGAGCTGGGTATCTGAGAAGATAGAGACAGGTGTGAAAACTGGCACTTAGAAATGACAGTTGCTATGAGGAATAAATGACAAGATACATAATAGAAACAAAGTGACCCCTCAAAGAAAGAAGGTAGTTTGACTGTGACCACCAAATTACTTTTGTTTAGTGGGGTGCGGTGGTACAAACCTGTCTTCTCAACACTCAGCAGGCCGAGGCAGGAAAATCTCGTTGAGAGTTCAAGACTAGCTTGGGCTACAAAGTGAGCTCAAGGCCAGCTCAAGTTGTGTAATAAGATCCTGTCTCAAAAAGACAAAAAACAAACAAACAAAAAAACCAGACCTGAGGATTAGTGGGACAGATTAGAAGACACAGGAACAGTTTCTGTCTCAAAAAGACAAAACAAAAAAAACCAAACCAAAAAAAAAAAAAAAAAAACCCAGACTTGAGGATTAGTGGAACAGTTTAGAAGACCCAGGTACAGTTTTTGTCTCAAAAAGACAAAAAAAACCCAAACAAACAAACAAAAAAAAACTTTTGCTCATTTAGTTACTAAATAGCTAGATAGGTGTTCCTTCCACACTGCTCCTTCATAGGATCCCATCTGAAGGGCCACACTGGGTTTAAGATGACAAAATTTTGGGCAAGAGATTTAGTTCCGTGACATAAGCGCCTGCCTGCAAGTGTGAGGTTGTGAGTTTGATGTTTGCTACAAAAAAAAGACAAAATTTTGAAGTGGAGTAAAAAACAATCCTAGGTCTTTTACCACCACATATAGGAAAGGATAAGTTGTTTTGATGTCATGAAGATTATACTCTTATTATGAAAAGAAAATAAAATCAAAGGTAGATATATAAATTATAAAAGAACTGGTCAAGATGTTACTTTTTTCTTTTTGAGTCTCAATAAACATTAGCATTGATTACATTATTATTTAACAAGTATGCTTTAAAAATTGAACCCGACACCCATCAAGCAAACTATAAATGACAGAAATGGCATACTGATTGATAATAGACTTTAACCTCATCTGCTAAAATTTAATGAATAGTCTAATAATATACTCTGATCACTTATTACTTGCCAGGTCTTATTTTCAAATGCTTCTATGTATTATAAAACCTTTAAATCTCACAGCAATTCAATCAGGTAAAAAGATCCACATTTGTTGATGATACAAAGATACAGAATGGTTAAGTAACTTGGCCAATGTCACGTAACTAGGAAGCAGCAGAGCCTGGGTTCCACCCTGCAACTTAATTTGAGAACAAGGGCTCAAAAGCATAACAGAATAAAGCAGGTCTTTTGAAAAAACCAGCTATGGGTTTCAATTTATAGGGGCAAACATCACCTCTCTGTTATAAACCATATTGCTTGAAATTTAGGACACACTCTGTCATTGTAAAATACATTAGCAATAGTTACTAATTCACCATGTAGAACAGGGCTTCTCTGGCACTGTATCATACACTCATTTCCATAGGCAGTTAATTGAGAGGCTGAACTGCATCAATGTTAATATACAAAACCCAGATGGATGGTTTTTGCACTCAAGGAAATTACTACATATGTAAACAAAAACAGAAACTTTCATTCTAGAATGCTCAAAATGGGTATGTTTTATGCTTATAAATATTCATTGGTCTCATGCATAAACATAAAAAATTTTAAATTTA
Organism: Hydrochoerus hydrochaeris; assembly: GCA_004027455.1. Taxonomy (NCBI): domain Eukaryota; kingdom Metazoa; phylum Chordata; class Mammalia; order Rodentia; family Hydrochaeridae; genus Hydrochoerus; species Hydrochoerus hydrochaeris. The sequence goes on from PVLA01000759.1 coordinate 83,879, forward strand.
CTTCAGGAAAATCTTAAAAGTTTTTCTTGGACCACAAGATACACATGTACAAAGCAAAATAAATATATGATGAAGTTTTCATAAAGCCACATAAGCAAAACAATTTTTAGCATGCCCCACCCCCATCTTGGCCAAAATCAAATCTTTCAGAAAGTGTCTAATTCTATTAGGATCTGCAGAATATGAATAATTTAACATACATCTCTAACATTAATAAAAACATGTAGAAATCCCTTGTAATTTTTAATCCTACCTAATATTACTTGATTTCAGATGCTCTTCTGATTTCAAGTTTTCGGTCCTCATCTGGGACTTAAATGAAACGTTTTCTCCCACAATGACTATCTGCAAGAACATCCAATTTCTCTTAAGGTAGAATGGTTTAAGACATTCTAGACAGAGGAGAGGAGGAAAATACAAGTTAACTCACAAAAGCAGAGAAATCCCTGAAACATAGTTATTTTTTAATTTGAAATGATTTAATGTGAAAGGCAAAGAAAAAATATCAAAGACCTTTTTATGTCTAATTTCTTAGAACATACACCTTTTAAAATTGTTTCCTATGTATCTAACAGAATCTTGTTTTAGATCAAACTGTCAGTCTGTATCACTGTCTGAAAGCTGAGAGACCTCTATAGTACAGAGAGAAGTTACCCAGCAGGGTTTTTGCAGGACTACGATGAGAATGACCTATAGAACACAGGAGCAGATGGACTCCTTACTGAAGGAAAAGCACGTAAAACAAACCACAACTACAGGGCATATGAATAATGCTTAAATTTGAAGATCAGTTGAAACTGTCAGGTTTTAAATTTTCATTCATTAAACAATACTCGGGTCATTTTTATGTCTCAGATACTTTGTTAAGGACTGAGTATACGATGATAACACAGCTATCACACCTACCATGGATTTTAAAACCTTATGTAAAAACAGACAATGAGGAAGGAAGAGGCAACAGAAGTTAAAAGCATAATCCCAGGAGTCCCTTTGTCTGTCATCAATGGTCTACCAGATAGTAAAATCGAGACATTTGGAAAAACAACACAATTTCCTGGGAACGTCAAATTAATGCAAAGTTTTCTTTCTCTCTCTTTCTTCCCTTCCCTCTTTCTCTTCCTTCCTTCCTTCTTTCTCTTCCTTCCTTCTTTCTCTTCCTTCCTTCTTTCTCTTCCTTCCTTCTTTCTCTTCCTTCCTTCCTTCCTTCCTTCCTTCCTTCCTTCCTTCCTTCCTTCCTTCCTTCCTTCTTTCACAGATTTTTACACTGTAGTGTCAGCTGGTCTTCAACTCATTATGTAGCCCAGGCTGGCCTTGAACTTACTGTGATCCTCCTACCTCAGCTTCCTGAGTGCTAGGATTACAGGTGTGTGCTACACCTGGCTTACATTTCTAATTATTAACTGGCAAATACTAGAGGCTACATGTACTCTACGTGTGATTTCTAAAACTGAAGCTAACTATGACAGACTGCTAACAGTCTTGTGTTCAGACTCTCGGGCTCAAACCAAGCTCTTCCACTTGCAGGTGTAAACTAAGGGGAATTACTTTTTTATGTTCCAGTTTTGTTAAAAGCTGAAGATTATTTTATTAATCTACTTCACTGAGGTATTTTCAGGATTAAAAAAATAACAAGGATTAAGACTGTAAATAAAGCATCAAAAATGTTGGTCAGGGGCTGGTGATATAGCTCAGTGGCACAGTGCATGCTTGACAAGTGCGAGGTTCTGAGTTTGATTCCTGGTGCCTTCCCCCAAAATGCTGGTCATTATTATCACCATTTACAGTTTTTATTAATCCTCCCAACAACCCAAAAAGATAAATGCTATTATCTTTATTCTATAAATTACAAAACTGAAGCTACAAACTTATCAAAACACGGTGTTTTTAATAATTTTAAACAGCAGCATAAAGAATTAAAAGAAAAATCTCAAACATACAGCAGTGGGCTTTGTTGCCATTCTTCAAAGTATATTTTCCAGCTCTTGTGAGTTAAGTGGCAATTTAGTGAAAATAAATAAGATAAAACTTCATGGTTAAGTGCTGAGGATTTTAGGTCAGCAGTGCAGTGCACACCTGGCAAGCGCAAGGTTCTCAGTTTGATTCCAGGTACAAAAAAATATAAATAAATAAAACTTCATAATAGACCTAAGTTTATGCCTAGCATATTAAACCCCACAGCTTTCCATTTTATGATCTAATGAACCTACACATGAATGTTTAATTTTAATTTATTACAATAACAGACACACTCATTAATCTCCCCAAAATATTCTCCCTTACTTGAACACACTTTTCCCAGTTTCTTGCCATTTTTTGAAACAGTTCTGGAAATCCTCTTTCTTATGTGCCTTTAGTTATGCTTCTGTGGCTACCTCAATGTCCTGAAGCAATTAAAAACATTTACCTTTCATGGTCATTTTGACATTGAGAAACAGCCAGAAAGTCCCATTACCAGATCCAGTACCTAAGTGGAGGAGGACACACTGTGTCATGTTTTTACAAGCCTGCCTTTCCACTGGCAGCAGCATTCACCGTATCTTTGATTATATCTCATAAACACAATCACAAAAGACTTTCAGAACTGCTTTGGAAGTGGTAAGAATGATAGGATAAGCATGTTTGAAGCAAAGGGAGTATTTTGAGGGGGATTAATGGCAATGTATCTTTTACCATAATACATTTTTTAAAAATTAAATATTCACTGTATATTTCAACCATATCTTATATTATCTTAGTTTCTTGCTATTTTTCTCCTCAGTATCTTTGTTCATGTCCTTCCTCCCTTTCTTTTCTTGTGGCACTGGGGATTGAACCCAGGGCCTTCACATTCCTAGCTCTTTATTGATTTGAGACAAGGTCTACTATGTTGCTATTTTGCCCTTTGCTTTTCCACCCACATCCTCTAACCTTTAAATCTAAAGAAATTCTCAAGAAAGAAAGAAAAAAAAAAAAATCTTCCCTGGTTTTAGCATCTAGCTTATTTCCCAGGTGGTGTCTCTTTAGTTCTTCCCTCTCTTCAACACAAAACAAAAATTTTGATTTTTGAATTTTTTGATTAATGAGACAATTACCACACAACACAGGTTTTTTTTACAACGGCTGACATAAATTATACAGAAGAAATAGCACACAACAACTTCAACAGCAATTGTAGAATATTTCTGGAAGTACCACTTAGTAACTTTCTCTGTATTTTAGGGTCAAAATTACTGTTCACAGGATACAAGATAAAAAGGGGAGACAAATCTTCATGCTGAGTGACTTTCTTCAGTAGCATCTAACATACAATTAGATGAAACAATTTTTAATGTACCTCCCACGCTTCTACTCAACAACAAAGATAAAAGCTAGTTTCTTTGATAGGCTAACATCACTCTAACTCCAAATTTTCAGTTGTCTCTGCTAAACAAGAAAAATATTACTCTTAACTGCTTAAACTTTTGTACAGTAGAAAATACAACTTTGTACTATATCAATAAAATTAAATTACCAGTTCACTTGGGCAAGACACAAACCAAGTTTGTATCAATTATTTTAAAAGTTAAAGTGAAGAAATAGTGACCAAATCTTTTCCAAATCTGATGAAAATTACAAACCCACAAATATAAACTCAATAAACCACAACCATTTAAACACAAAAGAAAATCTGCAAAGGCATTTAATCAAATGGTTGTAAACTGATAAAATCTTAGCACAGAAAAAGATATATTTCTCATAAAGAGCAATAAAGATAATCATGGTAGAATGATTATCAGAAAAAAAAAACACAGAAAGTAAGAGAGTAGTATTTTCAAATCATGGGGGGGGGTCTCAATTTATAATTTTATATCCAGCAATAATATCCTTCAAATTGAAGGTGAAATACATTGTCAGAAACAAGAGCTAAGAAAATGTAATATCATCAGATCAATACTATAGGGAAACTTAAAAAAGTGTTTCAGGCTTGAAAACAATACTAGACAGAAACCTGTAACTAAACAAGGAGACAAAGATTGCCAGGAATATAAAACATACAAGGAATACAAAATAACTTTTTACTCCTTGCTTTAACATTTATTTAATGCAAAAAACTGACTTAAGCAAAAAATATTACCATATTTTAGAGCTTAAAAAAATGTAGATATTTGACCATAATGGTACAAAAGGGAAAATGAAAGTACTATGTATATATTGATGTAACTTTTTCTAATATACATAAAGTGGTATGATAGAAAAGTGAATACCATTAAATCCTAAAGTGAAAAAAAAGACACAGCTCATCAAACAACTGAAGAGATAAAAAAAAAGAGAAAAAGAAATAGATAAAACTATAATTATTTGGAGATTTCAAAACTCTCCATAAACAGCAGATCAGGCACAAAACCGTGAAGACTTACACCAAAACCATCATCTCTTTGGTACTTAGGGAACATTTTATCCAACAACAGAATACAGTATACATTCTTTGCAAGTGCACATGGAATTCATCAGGAGAGATCATATGCTGGACCACAAAACAAGTCTTTAGAAATTTCAAAGAACTAAAATCACATCAAAGTACAAATTTATAACAGAAAGCCAGCTTAAGCTAGAGATAGTGGCACAACCTGTAATCCCAGTACTTGGCAGGCTGAAGTGGGAAGGATCACCAGGAGTCCTTCCTATAGCATCCTAAGCTACACAGTGACTACAGGGGCACTCTCAAAGGAAGAAAAAAAAAAAAACCCACAAAAACAAACATTCAACAGCACTGAACATTCAAGAGAGAGATGCAAGTTAAAACAACACTAACATTTTACCTCACCCCAGAAAGAATGGCTAGTATTAAGAAATCAACCAATAACCAATGCTGGAGGGGCTGTGGGGAAAAAGGATCCCTTCTCCACTGTTGGTGGGAATGCAGACTGGTGCAACCACTGTGGAACTCAGTGTGGAGATTCCTCCAAAAACTAGAATTGGAGATCCTATTTGACCCAGATATAACTCATCTGGGTATCTTCCCAAGAGAATTAAAAACATCATACCACAGTGATATATGTGTACCCATGTTTACAGCCGCACAGTTTGTAATAGCCAGATCTTGGAAACAACCTAAATGCCCATCAAATGAGGAATAGAAAAGATGTGGTATTTCTATATAATGGAATACTATTCAGCCATAAAGAATGATAAACTGGACATTTTTATAGGTAAATGGATGTGCCTTGAAAACATACTTATTAGTGAAATAAATGTCACTCATGCATAATCATCACATTGTTTCATTAGTATGATAAGAAAAAAACATGTATTTTGTTCCAGAGAGAAGGACTTCGCCCAAGCAATGACTCAGGCCACACCTGCCTTCACTTTGATAACCCACTATGAGCCAGTTTGAGTTGACTTTTGGATGTTTTAAGAAATTTCTGATGTGCTACAAGGTCTGGGTTTCTTGCATGTGCATATCCAGTTGTTCTAGTATATTTATTGAGGGTACAATCCTTTCTCCACTTAATTGCTTTTGCATCTTTGTCAGAAATCAACTGTTATGTGGGTATCTATTTTGGGACCTTATAATGGTATTTTGGGGTTTGTCTATCTTGGTATCAATGCCATTTTGTCATGATTGGTATAACTGAGATAAGTTGTGGGACTGGGAAGGGCAGGAGCTCTAATTTTGTTCTTTTATCAAAGCTGTTTGGGTTATTCTGAGACTTTTTTTTTACAGAAATGTAAGAATCAAAATGTTAATCTATATGAAAAATAATGCTGACAGTTTGATAAGGGATTGTGTTTTTTGATCTTTATTATTTTCTTCTATTTGTTTTTGGTTTCATTCTGTCTTTTATTTTCAATTAAAACATGCATACAAACAAACAAAAACCGGCTAGAATTAGCCATCTAACTTGAGAAATAAAATGGTTTAATTCCTCAAATATTTAGAAATACACTGTTTCATTTCCAAATAATCAAAGGGCAAAGTAGAAATCACAAGAGAAAACTTGAAAAGATTTTAAATCAAATGAAAATGGAAACATACACAATGTGCAGGATGTAGTACTGAGAGATAGCTAGAGCTTTAAATGCTTATAATAAAATAGCAAGGTCTGAAAGCATCTACCTTAAGAAGCTATTAAATGGAAAAGTCTATTAAGCCCAAATCAAGTGGAAGGAAATAACAAAGAGCCAAAAAATAAAGACACAAGAAATTCGTGAAAGCAAAAAGCTAATTCTTAAATACCTATAACCCCCCTCAAATTGACCTATAGTTATAATTCCGATAAAAAACTAAGCAGGTTTTTTCTGAGTAAAAACTAACATGATGATTTTAAAATGTAAATGCAGAACAGCCAAAACTGTTTTCAAAAAGAATACAGTTAGAGGGCTGGGGATTTAGCTCAGCAGCATAAGCACCGGTTACCCTGTAAACATGAGGTTGTGAGTTCAATTCCTGGTACCAAAATAAAGAATACAGTTAAAAGAACTTACCCAAACGGATTTCAAAACCCATAGTAATCAAGGGAATATTGTATCTGTAATAAGGGCAGATATACACATCAATGGAACAGAGGTCAGAAAAAAACTTATCTACCTATGCATCTGTATTTATGTATACACTCAATTTTTGACAAATGTGTCAAAGAATTTAACGGGGAAAAATATTTTCTCAATAATGTGAAAACTGGAAGAAAAATCTGAAACTTAAAAAAAGCCACCTCAAACAATATAACAACATATACAAAAAATTCAAAATCGATCAAAGACAATCTACAAAATTTATGAGAAAATTTAGGAATATATTTTTATCCTCTGCTATGGTTTGAATGTGTTTAAAATGAATGTTGAAATAATCACCAATGAAACAGGATTAAGAGGTGGAGCCTTCAGGAGTTAAATCATAAAGGTTCCTCCTGCACAGATGGAGTTAGTGTCTCACATAGGGAGCTGGAGAAAACTGGCTTTCTTTGGCCCTTTCATCTCTTCCTAACATGGGAGGGCAGCCAGCATCTCTCTCCTCTGGAAGATGCAGCAACAAACTATCAACTTGGAAGTACAGACCACACTCTCAGCAGACAGCAAACCTGCCAACACTTCAATCTTTGACTTCCCAGGCTTCCAAACTGGGAAAAATTAACTTCTGTTAAGACACATGTATTAGCAATTGTTTAGCCCTGATCACTGTCCTATGGTAACATAATTATCATTGAGGGTAGCTGAGTGAAGGGTGTAAGGGATCCTTTTGAACTATTGTTTTAACTTTCATGTAACTCTAAAAATATTTCCAAATGAAAACCTTAAAATATGCAAAAAAAAAAAAAAAAAAAAAAAAAAAAAAAAAAAAAAAAAAAAAAAAAAAAAAAAAAAAAAAAAAAAAAAAAAAAAAGGACAGTAAGAAACTTGAAAGGTAAGCTACAGACTGGAAGATATTAATACATACATATATACCATTTTTGTGTGTATGTGTGTGTGTGTATATATATATATATATATACACATACATACATACATGCATGCATATACATGCATAAAGACAGAGCTAGACAAAGGATTTGCATATGAAAGATATATACAGTCAGGTATTACTTAACAAAAGTATATGTCCTGAGAAATATACCTTCAGGGAATTTTGTTACTGTGTGAATGAATATTAGGGTATATTTAGACAAATCTACATGTAGAACCTACTATGCATCTAGGTTACATAGTACAGCCTATTTCGTCAAGTTATAAATCTATACAGCACATTACTGTACAAAATACTGAAGGCAACTGCAACACAATGATAAGTATCTGTGTAAACACTGAAAAAGTATAATAAAAGTATCAGGTTATGACATTTATTTAGCTCCAGTATAAACTTATGGGATTAGTGCTATAAAGGCAGTCCATTACTGACTGAAATGTCCACATGCAGCATAATGATTATATACATACACACACAAACAATAACGAAAACACGTCCACATGTTTTACAGAATTTTACAGAATATTCTTAAAGGCTTTATGCACAACAGCAAAAAAAAAAGTCAAAAACCTAACCACCCAAAAGTCACCCAAAAATAAATGGGTAACCTGTAGTATAGTTGTGCAATAGAGTATGATTCAACAGTAAACAGAAAGGATTACTGATGAATGGAACAATGTGAATTAATCTCTCGGCATATTTCTGGCAAGCAAAAGAATACATACTATATTATTTCACTTATGAATTTCTGGAAACAAAGATAATCAACAGAAATAAAAATTAGAGTACTGATTTAACTGAGTCATAAAAGGGTTAACTACGTCAGTACTGACTACAAAGGAGTGAGAGACATTTTTAGGATATGAAAATAATCCACATCTTGATTAGGACGGTAGTTACAGGAATATGTTTGTCAAAATTCACAGCGATACAATGAAAATTAAGTACATTGTCTTACAGAGATAATTCGATTAAAAACATTCTACAGTGGGATTAGGAATGTGGCTCAGCAGTATAGTGCTTGCCTAGCAACCATGAGGCTCTAGGTTCAATCCCCAGCACCACACAAAATATAAGTAAAACAAAATAAGAATTATATATGTATATAAATTTTTGTCTGTAGTTTCTGGCTTATAATCCCACCAACCTGTAGGATTTGTGGTATCTCTAGGTAGAGAATGTTAGAAAAATTGGATTAGAAATTCCCTAAGTCTGACTCTGTATTACTTGCATGCTGGTGGGGAGAAACCTTCACACCTTTTAGTGTCAGAGAAGTCATCTGTGTTGATTTTAATACTAGAGGAAAAAATAGGCCATGTTTTTTTCTAGACATAATGCTTAACCTAATTAAAATGTATTATCTGTATAAACATAAAAGGCACCGTACAGTCTACACTCATAGAACACACTGGAAGATGCTAACATTGCCTTCATGCATTGCATCTAACCAGTTACTAAAATCTCATTGATTTGTCTGCTGTAAAAACGCATTGACTGGGTGTAAAGTTGCATCTCTATAATCTCAGTTACCTGGAAGGCTGGGGCAGGAAGATCACCATGCAGAGGTCAGTCTGGACAACTTAGTGATACAAGACTGTCTCAAAAAAATAAAAAAGCTGGGATATGGCTCAGCTGTAGAGTACCCCCAGGTTTGATTCCCATCACCAAGAAAAAAAAAAACCTCATTTATGCTTCTCAGTATTGTTATTTAAATTCTCACTGGATGCAGAATTTGGTCATTTCCCCAGAGTCTTCATGACTTCACTGGTACAGAGTTGTTAAATTTATCATACCAATTCTTTTTTGTTTGTTTTTTAAATTTTGAGACAGAGCCTCACTATGCAGTACAGACTGGCCTTGAACTTGCTTATGTAGCCCAGGCTAACCTCGAACTCATGATGATCCTCCCCCCTCAGCCTCCCAAGTGCTGTGTTGCACGGGTGTGCCAGCCACGCCTGGCTATCATACCAATTCTAAACACACTGATTTTCAGCTCATATAGGATTAAAGCCTGAACTACATAACTTATCATCTATGCCCCAATGTACCTTTCAATTTGGGGTCTTTCTACATTCTTCCATGAGCTATGCTTCAGATTCTTGAGATTCTTCCTGTGTCTTATTATTATTAATTTTCTCTGCTGGAATAACCTTTTTTAGTCAACAAAATTCTTAACTATTTGTAGGGGATGAGACTTCATAAAATCTCACACCTTTCTGTGAATTCTTCAATTTTGTACTTATGGTACATACTACATCCTAACATGTTATTTCTTTATTAATTCTTAAAAAAATATAATTCATACTGTAAACCCTCTAAAACTACCTAGAGAATTGTTTATTACATAATATCAGAATAAATATGTTGAATCAATATAGTTACATTACTTATGTATTTAAACACTGAGGTGTTAAGTATGCTTTCATACACAAAAAGCTAAAAAAAAAAATTTATTCGGTGGAAACTCCTTAGGGTCTACACTACTACTGGCCAATAGAAAGAAATATGAATTATAGACATACACTTATATTTTCTGGTAGCTACATTTACAAAACAGTGAAATTAATTATCAGCATATCCAAAATACTAGCATTTCAACACTGGTTAATATAAAAATATATTGGAAACATTTAAAACATTCCCAGTAACTCTAGCAAGCATAGTTTTTTAAATTTAAATTAAACAAGGCCTGGTGTGGTGGCACACACCAGTAAGCCCCAGGATTTTGGAGGAGGAGGTAGGAGGACTCCCAGTTAAGGACTACCTGGACTACATAGTGAGTTTAAGGCCAACCTGAACTACATAGAGGGACCCTGTCTCAAAAAAAACCAACCAACCAAAGAAACTAACAAACAAAACTTAAAAACTGAGTTCCTCAGTACTCAATATCCCTAGGTTTTTAGTAAGCAGCCTCCATACTTGGACAGTGCAGATATAAATCATCCATGAGAGGATCCTTTAACTATACAAAAGGAAGATTACAGGATGACTCAATTCCTACAACCATACTAACAGGGAGAATGTGCACTTCAGAGCAACCACCTTGCTTACTGATCACCATGATATGAATGTATCTCCCAATGCCTAGCTGGAAACTGAATTCCCAATGCAACTATTTTTGGCAAAGACCTAATAAAAGATAAAGGTAGGTCATGAAGCTTTGTCCTAGTGGATTAATGTCCTTGTCTTGAGGGTGGACTTATTATACAGCTTGTCCCCATTCTAGTTCTCTCCTTCCTTTCTGCCTTCTATCATGAGATGACAGGAAGACAACCCTCATCAGATGTGGGTCACTGGATGTCCCAACTTCCAGAACTGTAAGAAACAAATTTCTTTTCTTTATAACTTCCTCTGTCTGCGGTATTCTATTGTAGTAACACAAAAAGGACCAAGACACTCATAGAAATAATTGGGTTATACAATTTAGCACTAATTCCTTAAAATACATAAGGGTTACTATATCTTTAGACATGATGCTAGGCCCTGGGATACAGCAGTTAAGAAAGTACAAGAGGATCCTGTTGGGAACTTAAAATAGAACTTACAGATTTGATGAGAAACAGTAGGAGGTAATAAAATTAATAAGCAAATCACTAACCTAGTAGGGATCACAGCCTGAAACTGACTGAGGATGAGGCCTGTAAAGACTCCCTGGGAAAAGTCAGATCCTTCTTGGACAGTAAGGCCCCAATCCGAACTATAGTAAAATGTACAACAACTTAAATATCCCTATATTCAGGGAAACTACAAAATGGTTTTCACAGGATTATTTTACTTGCTCAAGCCAAGCAGCAAGGTTCAACATGTACTTGAGAATAAGGCTCAGACCTGGGCAAAGGGACTAGCTTTTTCAGTATCTTTTCATTCAACACAATACTTAATACCCTAAGTACTTTTACTGCACTGAGTAGAATTAAATAATTCAAGCCCTATTGGCTCTAGTCTCTTAGAGCCTCAATTTCCTACATGAGAAGTATGGGTTAATAATGCTTTACAGAATTTGTTTAGTCAGTGAAAATGTTTAATACATGTGAATGGATACTGTAAATACTACTGTACTACATGAAAACGAAAATACTGAATAAAAGCTTTATAACTATTTTTCCTGGATTGACTGTCAAAAATAAACACACTCTGCCGCTGGTATAGACTTGGGCTTTCCAATAAAAAAATGAGTCCTTGGCACTTGGTTAATGTGACTGAGAAACTGAATTTTAACTTTCACTTAGCTAAATAAGTTTAAACAGCCAAATCTACTTTGGATAATAGATCTATATATCAGCATTACTGTTACTGATAACCTAATAGAGTGAAAGAGGAAAGCTCTAAAACCTACCCACTTTCCCCCAACAATTATTCTCATGTCATCTCTTAAAAAATAGTAAATAGTTATGTTTGATCAGCAAATACTGCCTCTTGGTACCTGCAGGGAAATGGCTGACTTTCCTCATATACTAAAATCCATACATGTTCAAGTTCCTTATATAAAGTGACACAGTATTCACATATAACCTACACATATCCCGTCATACACTTTGAACCATCTTTGGGTTATTTAAATACTTGATACAATGTAAATGCTATATAAGTAGTTGCTATACTATTATTTTTGAAAGAAAATAAAAAGGAGGAAAAGCTTGGAAATGTTTAGTATAGACAGAATTTTTTAAAAACTGTTTTCAACCTGCAATTGGTTGAGTCCAGATGTCAAATCCATGTATATGGAGAACTGATTATACACTAAATGAAAAGCCTTAAAATAACAGAATTGGCTTCATCTTACTTAGGGTTTGAGAGCAATAATACAGATTGTTAGGGTACTGGCATCTTAACATGGCTTTCCACTTTTGCCCTGGTTAGCACTAGAGCAGAAACCAAAATGTATCTCACATATCTGTGTTTGTTAACAGAAATCTCATACCAGTGACTCTAAACATACACCACTTACCTGCTGTCTTGGTGGCATTCCCTTTAGAAGCCAATCATTTGAATTTTTCTTCCTATTTTTAAGGAATCTTCTCAACTTAAAAGGCAGAGCTTGCTTTCTAGTATAGATTTCCCAGTTTGCCTTGAAGATAGGATCAGGAACACAATTCAGACTTCATTAATGAAGACAGTAAGTCCATATGTAATTGGGAGCTAAAAAGGAACTGTGGCTAAGGTAGCCTAGACAGGGGCAGCAACTACAACCATTTCCAGCAGCGGAATGCTGTCAGGCATGGATGGGGTCAGGAATAGAGATCAGGGACAGAACTGAGGTTCTGCATGGTATCTTAATAGGCTGAGATCTAAGGTGCAATTTGAGGAACTGTTCCAGGATCCATAACTACTGTGGGAGGCAGAATGACCTCTTAAAGATGTCTACATGGGGGCTGGGGATTTAGCTCAGTGGCTTAAGCGTCTGCCTAGCAAGTACAACATCATGAGTTCAACCCCTGGTACCAAAAAAAAAAAAAAAAAAATCTACATCCTAATTCCCTGATCTTCTGAATATGTTAACCTGAAAAAAAAAAATGACTTTCTAGATGTAATTAAAGACTTTTTTAAAAAAAGGAAATCTTGTTCCTGCCAAGCACAAAGTCCTGAGTTAGATTCCCAGTATCCCCTCCTAAAAGGGGAGGAGATCCTGGATTATCTGAATGTACCTAGTGTATTCACAAAGATCCTAGTAAGTGAAAGCAGACAGAGTCAAAGTCAAAAAGGAGACGTGCTGAGGGAAGTGGAAGGTAGTATGATATGACTGGCTGCAAAGATGGAAGAATTGTCCCTCAGAGCTTCCAAAAGGCACAATTGTTTGACTTTAGACCAGTGGAGCCCAATTCAAATTTCTAATCTCAGAAGAGTAAAATAACATATTTGTGTTTGTTGTTTTAACCAACACCATTGGTGGCTATTTGTTATAGTGGCAACAGGAAACTAATACAACCATGAGTCTAGATCCCCAGCTCTTTATGCTAAAATAAGCCTGAACTGCTTCTGCTCTTTATGACTAAGAACTTACTATATTGCCCTTACCTTCTCATTCTTATATCTTTAATAAACCAACTTTTTTAAAAAAAAGATACAGTTCTTGCTTCTTTTCACTGCTTGTGTTTAGTTCTGTTTCTATCACAATGATGAATATTACAAATTGCTCAGAGTCTACCATTTCTTGAAGACATAATAGTTATTATGAAAAAATTCATGTCATTCAAAATGTTTATAAGCACAAGCTCATATATTATTAGTCAATATTTACTGAATGTCAGTATGGTGCTAAGATCATACCAAATCAAGTGAAAGCCCTATCCCTTCAAATGCTCATATGGAACAAAATATGGCTAACATAAACAAAAGCAATGTGACCAATGAAAGAGGATTAAGAGTAAAGGCAAACATCTAGTCATAATCTGAGAAAATTCCAAGATGATTCAAAGAGACTTTCTGGAACAGGATCATTCCAAGGGCAATGTGAAGTCACATGAAAGAAGACTGTGAGGTAAGTAGAAGAAAGCTGTCCCCTTTCTTGAGTTGTCTTGCTGCTTCAATTTCAATTAAAATGTTTAAGAAGAAAAACAGAGAGCCAGGGATGTAGTTCAGAAGCACAGTGCCTGCCTAGCAAGTGCAAGGTCCTGAGTTTTATTCCTGGTACCCCCCCCCCCCCGCTAAAAGAGGAAAAACAAATTAAAAGGTACCATGTAATATACACCAAAGTATATTCTAGTAATTTGTTACTTGAAATTTTTTAAAAATTGTTTTTTTTTTTGACATAGGATCTCATGCAATACTGGCTAACTTTGAACGTTCTCTATTCTCTTGCCTTAGCCTCCTGAAGGCTGGGATTACAAACGTGTGCCACCACACTGTGGAATCTTTTATGCTCAGAAAATCATGCTTGGGCCTGAGGATGTAGCTCAGTGGTAGAGTACTTGTCTAGTATGCAGGAGACCCTGGGTTTTATCCCCAGTACCACAAAAATAGATAGGTAGATGGACAGATCATGTATACATCCATCAGATAGATGATAGGTTAATACACTGAATTTTCCTTATTAAGATTTGAATTTCATACATGCATAATTATATCCCTTAGTTTTAAGAAGCTGGCACCTAAACATCTCTGTGTAATAATGCTATTTGGTCAATAAGGAAAAGAGAATCCTGATCTTCTATACTTAAAAAACTGACAGAACATTCTCTTATTTGTTTTATTAGCACAGGAGTATAAGTATTATTTCTTCCCACAATAACTGGTTCTTACTATCCCCAAGGGTCTTGGGAAAGAGACAACCAATATTAAAGACAGAAACTGCATGAAAAGTAGCTATAATAAGGACAAGCATTATTAGGTCAACTAGTCAATAAAATAATTTAGTCTAAATAAATTTATTTCAAATATAAAAGAACAATTATTTCCCCTCTGCTCCCTTCAGTAAACTTTTTGAAAAAACTATTCTGCCCATTCTTTCACTGCTCACAGAAAACAAATGCAATAGAAAGGTTGAGACTAATAAGAAAAGTCTGTTTTGACTATGTATGTAATTATTTATGTTTTATATTACCATATAAAATTATACAAACAAAAGATAAACAAAAATTCTACAACCCTAGGCAAATAAAAACACAAAATTATAAAGATACATCAGTATGATTACTATTAAAAGCATAGATATGAAGCTTAACTCCTGGATTCACAATTCAGTTTTGCCACCTAGTGCATGAACCTGGACTTAACTGTTGTAGGTCTCTGTCCAACTGTAAACAGCAACAATAGTATATACCCCACAGATTGCTATGAGAGTTCAAAAAATTAATAAACACAATGTTTAGAAGAGTGCATGGCACAAAATAAAACGTGTGCTATTAGTAATAACATCAAAAGAATGAACAAGTAGCTTCTATACATAAAATTATTTCTCATTGAAAATCTATACAAGCAAAAGGTCTGCCAGCATCTGTCAGACTACAGCTAAATGGAAGTAAATGGAGAAGCCATGTAACAGTATAAGGACATGTTATGGCTTGTATTAGCTGTCCCCCCAAAACCTCAGGCAGTCATAGGTGGAGCTTTTTGGAGGTGACTAAATCTAGAGCATATGATGCTGGGATTAATGATGCAGTGCTGGGACTGATTCTTGCTATGATGCTAGAATTAAGGGTGTTCCAGCCTGGGTACAAGTGCTAACCGCCCTAAGAGTGGGAAGCCTGGAAAGAATATAAGGGACAGACAGAGGGTTGCTGTGTTTGCTTTACTGCTTCTTTAGTACTTGGTTTCTTTGATGCCTTTTGCCTGTCTTGAAGCCATCTAACTCTGAAGTGAAACCTCTACCAACTGTGGGCTACAGTAAACCTTTTCCTCTTTTAACTGGGAGTTGGGTATTGTTTGAGCAACGAGAAAGGTAACTAAGACAGATTTTAGTACTAGAGAAGAGGGGTCACTGCTGAGACTGTACCTGACCACCACGTGTTTCAAGAGGATTTGGAATTGGCTTGTGGGAAGAGTTTGGAAAGTCTGGAGATGCCAGCTGAAGCAGCTCTGGAATGCCTTAAACTGTACTTAATGGGAGATTCTGGACAGAGTGCAAAAGACCAGAATGCTGACAGAAATGATGTGGGTGAAGACAAGGCTGAGGAGATTTCTGTTGGGAAGGACCTCAGTGGCTGCTGGACTCCAGACAATGTGTGTTATGCTTTGAGAGAAAATTTGTCTGCATTTTGCTCATGTCCAAAGACTTTGCTTGAGACCAATATTAAGAGAGGCAGACTAATTAATTTCAAGACAGCCTAATGTTGGGGAAGTAGCATAGCTCCTGTTGGGAGCTTTTAGCCAAATCTATATTGAGAATCAAGAACAAAGAGCCCAGCAGATAATTTAAAACATTTTGAGTTTGGCCAGAAAGGAAGCTCCAGTAAAGCTGCCAACTGGACTGCAAAAACAAAGCAGAGAAGTAGTTGGTTAGGGAAAAGGAACAGGACAATGGAAAAGATGGCCTGAGAACATTACAACAAAAGCAGGACTTCAGTCTCTGTAGCCTCAAGGTTGCAAAGGTGAAAGAATTTGCTTTGAGAAGAGAGCCCCAGAGTACCAGAGTTCCAGAATGGCAGCAGCCTAAAGAATTCATTCCTTGAGGTTGGGTTCAAAGTGCTGTGATCTAGACACTCGATCCCTTACAGCCAAAAGAAAAGGAAGCCCAGTTACTGCTTCAGCTGGCAGCAGACCTTGGTGTCATCCACATGGTGCACATTTTAGGTGCATGAATTGTTTGGTCAGGTCACCTAGATTTCAGAAGAAGACCTGGGAAGTTAGGCAGCATTCTTCTGCGAGGGCAGTTTGTGAAGCTAAGAGTAGGAAGCCAAAGGTGCAGTGGAGACCACAGAAATTTGGAGAAGCTAGGAACATAGATTACCTGAGGAAAGCTGCAAGGAGTGAGCAAAGCCAACCCAAGAGAAAAACCATGGGAGTTACAACCATCTGCAATGCCACACAGGCAAAGTCACCAAGTCCTTTGGAGCTCAAATCTTGCCATAGACTACCCTGGATGGTGGACATGGAAATGTTTACCCTGGTGGACTTCAGACTTGCTTTGGTCCCATTTATTTCTATCCCATTTGAAATGGGAATGTTTGTCTTTTGTCATTGTGTTAGAAGTGTTTAACTTTCTTTTCATTTGTACAAGATCTTGCAGCTCAGTTTGTCTTAAATCTGAAAGGAGACTTTAGACTTGGATCTTTCAGAAGTGCTCAAACTATTAAGACTAGAAACCTTTTACATAAAGGGATGTAGGCAGCCTTTGGAAGGCCAGGAGTAGAATGTTATGGCTTGTGTCTACATGTACCTCCAAAGCTTCATGAGGTCATAGGTAGGGTTTTTCAGAGGTGATTACATCTTTTCAGAGGTGGTTTGATTCTGGGATTAAGTATGTGTGTTTATTAAATTAGTCCACTGATTGGTCTGGTATAGTTGTGAGCATGGATGATGGGATAGCTCACCCTGGGTGAATGTATAAGAAACAGAAAGAGGGCTGGCTGCTCCTGTCACTTGCTGCTTCTCCATTACTTCACTGCTTTGCTGCCTTCTGTCCACCATCAACTGTTTCACCTCTGTGATGCCCCTCTGCCATACCACCCTGTCTTGAGGCTAGTCAACTTTAACTAAAACTTTTACAAACTGTAAGCTACAATAAAACTTTCCTCCTTTAATTTTGGGTGTTGTGTATTTTGTCTCAACAGCAAAAAAAGGAACTAGGACAGAACATAATCATCCAGAAGGCCTCAAACAGATTAAAACGATTCCTAGAAACACTATTTATAAAATAAAATAACATACCAAAAGAATTTAAAATGAAAGACATTAACTGAGGATTCCTTTTCAAAGTTCACAGAGGCAGCTATATGGGGACATCAGGATATAGTGCACACATCTCCCAAATCCAACAGAAAAACAACAAATCCTCATATAAGGGAAAGCAATTTTTTGTCAGCATTTAAAACAGAAAGCGTTAGTCATGGTAACACATTTTTAAGAGTTGCCATCACTTGTAGCTTCATGCCAACTGCTAAAAACAGTACAAAGAAAAAGGAATCATTATTTCAGATATAAAGAAACAATGGATGCAATAAATAGAAAAGCAGAAAATTTACAGATTATTGTGGCATAATAGGAAATTTATTTGGTGTTTGTCCCTTCTCATTAGAGTACATAAAACCACTGGACTCTCCTGAGTGATAGAAACATCTATTATTTACATGAATCCCTTTTGATGATATTTCAATTTATGCTAATAAAGGTATTTTAGACTGGGGCTTCTAGATGGCTTGAGAAGGTGGTTGTTCACCTGAAAGACAAGCGATTAGAGGGTTGGAAATTTAAGCCCTATTCACTGACCTTGAAAGGAGAGACAAGGAGCCTGGAGATCAAACTCCATAAAAAAACTATGGAACAAGAATTTGATAGGTTTCCTGATTACTGAACATATGGAAGTACTGGAAAGGTGGTCTGTCCAGAGAGGGTATGGATGCTCTGTGCCCCTTCCCCCTATCTTGCTCAATGTACTACTTCATATAGCTGTAATTCTGATCCTTTACAGTAGCTTTTAAAATAAACCAGTAAATATAAATGAAGTTCTCTGGCCACCCTAGCAAATGATCGATCGAAGGGGGAAAGTTACAGGAACACCAATTTACAGCA
Source organism: Hydrochoerus hydrochaeris (assembly GCA_004027455.1). Classification (NCBI taxonomy): domain Eukaryota; kingdom Metazoa; phylum Chordata; class Mammalia; order Rodentia; family Hydrochaeridae; genus Hydrochoerus; species Hydrochoerus hydrochaeris. The sequence continues at coordinate 102,468 of PVLA01000759.1, forward strand.
GGTTACAGCAGGTGAGTCAGATATATAAAAGTGACAACTATCTACTTGTGATTGGCATCTGAGGTGAGAACAATCAAGCAAGCTTCAGAACTGAAATGAATTACAGGACACCCACTTGGTGCCCACTGGTGAATACCTCCATGTGTAGGGAAAATTTCACACACCTGGACATTCAAGTGTTCTGAAGTGTGCTAAAAATAGAAGGATTTACAGTTATTTTATTAGCTTGGTATCATATTATATCATTTTCAAACTCACTTTACAGTATATGGCCAAAATTCCAGATCCTAAATTATTCTCTCATTTCCATTGTACCTCACATGGAATCTGGGGATCTGAAACTGAGTAGTATAAAAAAAGAAATTATGCCCATATCTGAGTCTAAAGCCAAAGAAAAGCAACTCATGTCTCATCAAGAAAAATACCTATTTTAACAGGGTTATGGGATGAAGATAAAGCATGTAATGGTCACTCATTTTTAACCTAGAGCCTTTTGGTCTCTTTCAATTCATTATCTAGTATTTCTCTCTGTTTATATTGCTCTGTTTATAAAACACAACTATGACTTTCAGGATAAAATTCAGTCTGCAATGAACTTTATAATCTGTCATCTGACTGCCTTTCTAGCTCATGTCCTCACATTCTTCTGCATACACCCTTCACACTGGTCTTTAGGTCATGATGCTCCTCTGAAATGAAGTTTACCTTCTTGAAATGATACTTACAGATAGGATTTTTTTTTTTTAGAATTGCTTTTATAAATTTATGATGATTTATAAAATCCATCATGGCATTTTTAGTATTTCAATTTCTTTAAAATCAATCATTTAAATGTATTATTACAGGAAGCTCTATTCCTAGTTCTCTGAAAAGAATAAAATGGCCAGAAGTCAAATACATGTGTATTCAAGGCACTCTCCAAAATCCAGTGACCCAATCAGAGTTCTAGAGCTTAGTACAGGTAGTTCAAAAAAAGGAAAAACTAAAGAAATCCACTAGAAATAATATAGAACTGTCTTACAAGAATCTGAGGCTTTACGTAACTATATATTACTACTAGTATTACTAATATAAACAAAAAGTCCATTTATTGGTTGTTTTTTTTTACTAAGTGCAAGGCACCATACTAAGAACTTTTACTGTTACTTTACCCCTTTCTTGACAAATCTTAAGAAACATATATCTCTATTTTACCACTAAAGTAACTGGAATCTGAAAGATTAGATAAGCTTATCCAAGGTCACGCATCCAATAGGCAAACTCAGACATGAGAAAGCAAAGGTCTTGCTCTTAAACCACTATATTTTTAAGTGCTAGACTTGGCCTACATTCTTATTTGGAATACAAAGCTATGCTTTCTGTTAACAATATTCCTTTTAAAAAGAGAAGCTAACAAACTGATAAAGTATATGTCACAAGAGATAACAGCTTTCCATGTAAGAATTATTCTGAGCATAATAAAAAAGTTAAAAAAAGTATCAGACAAATTCAAACAGAAGTAAAAAATAATAAAGCCACAAGGACACACCTGAAAACATAAGACCAAAGTAAAACTCATAACATACATTAATAAACTGTTTTTCACACCTTCTTTGAACAGGTATTCACCGAAAAGATGCCAAATCTCCTGACTCAAAGCTGGAGGGATACAACTATTAACAAAATGGTCCTTTTGATCAATTTATGAAGTGGAAGCAAAAGGAAGAAAAAATTGACGCTGCAGAGAAAACATGCAGTAAAGAAGAATCCATGGTTTTTTTGTTGTTGTTGTTTGTTTGTTTTTTAAAGGCAGTTTTGGTTACCTAGACAAGTGTAGTTTGAATGGAGTGCTGAAGACAGAAACCTGACAGCAATGAGGTAAGATAGTAAAGCCAGCACAGATCATATTTTGAAAGTGATACATAGGGAAGATAAATGATACAACACTGCTAGAGAAAGATGTATACGCTAAGCAGAACTTGTTTAAATGTTTACAATAAAACTCCATTCAAGTGACAAAAGTTAATACAAAAACACTGTGAGAATTGGAGCAGAAACCAACTTAATAGACAGGAAACATTTCCATTCTGAGAAGAGGGACAGAGGCCAGACTAGTGAAGGAGGGAGCAGGAATAAGATCAATCCCACCAAAAGCCCTCTATTGTTATGTTTGCTATAAAAGCCATCTGCTTAAAGTAGTAAAGCTTCAAGAAAACAGTAAATACCATGGCATATGCCTATAAACCCAACTACCTGGAAGGCTGAGTAAGGAAAACTCTAAGCTCCATCTCTGCTCTGGATCTCACAGGACTTTTTATATTTAACTTTTTTCTCCTGATTGAAGTTTCTACTAATTCAAAGTTGTTTTCAGAATGACATGTATTTGAGACTTCTAGAAAGATAGTGGCATGATGAACAGCAGAGAAACAGCCTCTCTGAGATTTTGTGTCCAGATGTTGGAATACAACAACATGAGGAAGAAGAGAAGTGGGTCCCTAGGACTCAGGATCTTTAGCAAGAATGGGGAGAGTGAAGAGATCTCAATGTAGAAGGTGGCGATGGCAAGCAGCACTTTCTCCATGAACCCTGATTCACAGGGAGCTCAAACCTGCAAATATATAGTGCGAACTGGTGACACTTGAGGCCTCCACGGAGAAACTCACCAGCAGAATGGAGCAGCAGATATGGTAGACTGCAGTGGATGATGAATTATTCAGGTTCAGACATCACCAGAAGGTGACTGCTCACAGCCATTTTGAAGAAAGGCTATTTGAGCTTAGAACTCAAACAGCTGGAGACTGGCTCCATCTAGCCACTTCCAAGTTCAAGTCAGTTGGAGGCACATGGAGTGCTGCAGGCTAAACGAATCAGGTTCCAGTCTCACAGCCAGAAACTAGTCTGAACTTCAGTGGAACTAAAGGTGCAGGCTTGCTGGGATTAATCAATACAGATCTGGGCTATGTGCCCCCTCTGTCTAGCAGTAACTGCAAAGACAACCCTTGAAGTGGACATTTTTTCCTTTCTTGTTTTTTTGTTTTGTTTTCTTTTTTTTCCTGATTTGTCCTTGTTTTTATATGAGTGTTAACATTGTCTAGGTTTTTTTTTGTCGTTGTTCTCTTTTTATGTCTTTCTTCTCTACTGTCTTCTTCACCAGTTTCCCAAAGTTCATGTGATCTTCCTTTGTCCTCCAGACTTGCTTCTAATCTCTTCTATTTCTCTATATTTTCCCCCCAGTACCTTTAAAGTTTTCTCTCCTCAGGATAAAAGGAGGAGATATTTACTGATACAATTTTCTGGTTTGTTTTAAATTTGTTACATAACCACAAATATAACTCATACCATTAATAGTGGCAAATTAAGTTACCACACACAGTTCATCATTTTCAACACTATGTTTTATGCTACTGCTATTGCTGATTGTAAAAAGTGACATAACTGTTATAATTAGTTGTTCCTCCTGGTATGCCAAGAGAGTGCCTAAGAGTCATTAAAAATACCATAGACCAGCACCAAAGAACCAGAGGCTAGATCACATAGGCAGTAACTTCTCCTTCCCAATAAATTGAAGAGGTAGGATCTTGTAAAAGACTAAAAACTCAAAAGCCAGTTACACCTGAAAAATATCTCTGAGAAGCAATTATTTCTTAAGGATTCTAAATACTATGTTACCTGCCATAAGCAATTTACAAGCATCAACCCAGGAATTCAACTAAAAAACAAACAAAAAATAGAAAAGACGACTATCAAGATGCAACCCCAGACTTGCATCTTACTAAAGGTAATGAAGTAGAACAATTCAAAAGCTACCCACCACCTGGACTTCTGAAGCAGTAACAGCAGAAATAACAAAACAGATGAATGAAGCTCTAGAAAAACCAAATCAGAGATAATTTCTCAGATAACTACACAGATGGTGACCATAATGAAAGACATGGTTAGTAACTATAGAGCAGATACAGCTTTAAAAAAAAAAAAAAAAAAAGAGCAGTTTAGGAAAATGATGGAAAGCATGAACACCCAACCCAGGAAAAAAATGGAACCCATGCAACAGATAAAAATGGGTATTTATGAGATAAAAAAAATTCCACTGAAACTATACACACCAGAATGAGCCTATGTGAGGTCTGGCTATCAGAAGCAGACAATAGGATTATGGTTAGCAATCATGAAAAGAAAGATTACTTTAAAAGCAAAGGAACACACACACACACACACACACACACAAATCAATCTAACAGCTGTTAGACGATGCAAAGAAGAATAACATAAGATTGACTAGAGTCAATGAAAAAAGGAGACTGCAAATGGCATTAAAAAAAAAAAAAAAAACTTGTTCACAAAAGTAATGGCAGAAAACTTCCCTAGCACGGAAAAAGTATTTCATGTTCCAATAAGTGAGGTATACTCCAATTAGCCATGATTCAAACAAACAAAAAAACACCAAGGCATATAGAAGGCATATTAAGTCAAGATTTCAGAAATTCAATATAAAAACAGAATATTAAAAGCTATTAGAGAAAAGAAACAGATTGCCTACAAAGGAAAGCCCATTAGACTCACACCAGACTTCTCAACACAAACCCTCAAGTCAAGGAGACCTTGGAGCAAAGTATTTCAAGCCCTAACAGAAAATAACCATCAGCCCAGACTGATGTAACCCACAAAACTGTCTTTCAAAATTGATGAAGAAATGAGATACTTTCATTAAAAAGAACATCTGAAGAAATTCATGACCACCAAACCAGTAATCTAAAATGTTGTGAAGGACATTCTAGAAAGAAATCTTGAGGACTACAACCTCATGAACCCCTAACAGAATGAATCCACTAGACATGGTGGGGGGAGGGGGGGCACACAACAATAGGAAAATAGTATCACAAGGATAAGTAAATACAGAGCAGTTATAAATATCAATGTAAATGGTTTCCATTCACCAATCAAAAGAAACAAGACTGGCAAAATGGCTCAAGAAGCAAGATCCAGTAATATGCTGCATACAACAAACAAACTTAACTCAAAAAGAAATTCAGAAACTAAAATCAAAGGATGGAAAATAATACTTCCATGTGACAGGAACCCTAAAAAAAGCTATTCTATTTGCACACAATGTGGATTTCAAGCCAATACTGATTAAGTGAGATAAAGAAGGTCACTACATCCTTGAAAAGGGAACACTTCCAAAGGAAGAAATAACAATCCAAAATACATATCTAAATAAGAGCACACCGAACCATACAAAACATAGTAACAGACATAAAAATTACATAAGCAGTAATAAAACTGTAATGCAGAACCTCAATATGCCACTGCTGCAAACAGATCAACTAAATTAAAAAAAAAATCAACAAATATCAGAACTGAATCAAACTTTTGAACAAATAGACTGAATAAATGTCTACAGTGTTCCACCCTACATCAGAATACACAATTCTTCTCAGCTAATGCACATGGGACATTCTCCAAAATAGATCGCATAGTATGTGGCTCATAGAACATGGCTAAGTAGATGAAAAGAACTCAAATTATCCTGTGCATATTATCAGATCATAGTGCAATGAAACCAGAAATCACAAAACATTAAGTAATACCCTCCTGAACAACCAATGGGTCACAGATGAAATTAAAGAAGAAATTAGACAGTTTCTATAAATAATAATGCCAATACAACATAGGGGAACTTATGGGACACAATGAAAGCTGTCTTATGAGGCAGATTTACAGAGGTAAATTCCCATACCAGAAGAAAAGTGAGCTCAAATAAGTAACTGAATATTGAACCTCAAGCTTCTAGAAAAAGAACTCCAAGTCAAACCCAAAGCTTGTAGAAGGGAAGAAATTATAAAGATTAGAGTACAAATTAATGCAATGGAGACTAACATATAAAAAGAATCAATGAATCAAAGAGTTGGTTCTTTGAAAGATTAAACAAAACTGACAAACTCTTAGCACTATCAAAAAGCCAAAAGACTCAAATCCATGCAATAAGGAATAAAAAAAAGGGTGAAATCACAACAGATTCTGCAGAAATCCAGAAGACCATGCATTCTAATACAATGAAAAGCACAAAAGACAGATTCTTAGATACATATTATCAAAGCTGAATCAACATGATATAAAAATTCTAAGTAAATCAATTATCAGTCAATAAAATTGAAGATATAATTAAAAACCTACCAAAAAAAAAGTTCAGGCCCTTATTGATACATTGCTGAATTCTACAAGAAATTCAGAAATGACAACATCACTACTTCTCAAATTCTTTAATGAAATTCAAAGAGAAGCAATACTCCCAAACTCATTTCTGGCAGCAAGTCTACCCTGAAACTAAAACCAGAGAAGGATCCAACCAATAAAAAGAAACACAAGCCAATTATAGTAATGAACATAGACCCAAAAATCCTCAAGATAGTGGCAGATAGTATGCAGCAAATCATTAAGAACATTACACATCACAACCAAGTTGGATTCATCCCAGGATGGTTCCACATATGCAAATCAGTAAATGTAATACATCATATTAACAGAGCCAAGGACAAAAACCATATGACCATCTCAATAGATGCAGAAAAAGCATTTGACAAAGTTCAACATATATTCATGATAAAAAAAAAAAACCCTACAGAAAATTGGAATAGATGGTCTTTACCTCAATCTGATTAAAGCCATATGTGACAAAACAACAGGCAACATCAAACTAAAGGGACAAAAACTGAAAGCTTTCACTCAGGAACAAGACAAAGATGCCCACTGTCATCACTCTTTTCAATACAGTACTGGAAACATTAGCCAGAGCAAATACACACACACACACACAAAAAAAAAAAAAAGAAATAAAAGGAATAATGATAGGAAAGGAAGAAATTAAATTATCATTATTTGCAGATGACACAATCCACAGAAGACCCCAAAAATTCCACCAAAAGACTTCTAGACTTAATAATGAAATTCAGTAGTGTAGATGGATATAAAATCAACACTCAAAGATCAACAGAAAATGTACAACAAATTTACTGAGAGAGAAATTAGAGAAACACCACCTTTCACAAAAGCATCCAAAAAAAGACAAAGAAATACCTAGGAATCAGTCTAAGGAAACAAATAAAAAACCTTTACACTGAAAACAATGGTACTCTAAAAACTGGTATCAAGCCAGGCATGGTGGCACACGCCTGTAATCCCAGCACTTGGGAGGCTGAGGCAAGAGGATCGTTGGGAGTTTGAGACCAACCTGTGGTACAAAGTGAGCTCAAGGCCTGCCTGAACTGCATAGTGAGACAATAAAGAAAAAAGAAAGAAGAAGAAAAAAAAAAAAACCACCCAGACCTGAGGATTAGTGGAACACATTAAAAGACACAGAAACAACTTCAAACATATCTTTGACAAAGGAGCCAAACACCTTCACTGGAAGAAAGATAACCTCTAATAAATAATGCTGGAAAAACTGGCTTTCTACATCCCAAAGATTAAAACTAAATCCATGCCCTTCACTATGCACTAAAGTCAAAATGGATAAAAGATCTAAATATTAAAACAAAAACACTAAATCTACTGGAAAAGAAAGTACATAGAAATCTTGAAGACATAGGTGGAGGCAGAGATTTCATGAACAAAACCCAAACTGCATGGGAAATACTTCAAAGCATCAACAACTGGGATGGTATCTTATTATAAAGCTTTTGCATAGCAAAGAAACCACCAACAGAGTGAAGAGACAACCCACAGTGTAGAAAAAGTTTTTGCCAGTTGTTCTTCAGACAAAGGACTACTATCTAGAATATATAAAGAACTTAAAAAAAAAAAATTCAGACCTGCCCACACTTAAAGAACCAGCACAAAGATGGACAGCTGAATGAATACACTTCTTAGACGAAGAACTAGAAATATCAAATAAATATATAAAATGTCTAAAGTCACTAGTCATGTGAGAGGTGCAAATTAAAACAACACTGAGATTCCAGCCCACTTCACACAGAACGGCCATTTTCAACAAATCAACCAATAACAAATGTTCACAGGGTTGCAGGTGAGAATGCAACCATTGTGGAAATCAGTGCAGATCCCTCAAAAACTAAAAGTAGAGATTCCTTTTGACCCAGCTATCCCACTTCTTGGTATATCCCCATAAGAATCAAAAACATGATACTACAGCAATATATCGAGAAACAGCCCAAAGGCCCATCAACCAATGAGTGAATAAAGATGATGTGGTTTTTTTATACAATGGAGTACTACCCTGCCACAAAGAAAAGTAATCTTGAGACATTTCTAACTAAATGAATGTACCGTGAGACCAAACTCTTATGTGAAATAAATCAGACACACGTTTAAATACTGCATCACTGACCTGGATACAGCTCAGAGGCACAGCACATGTCTGGCAAGTGTGAGGTTGTAAGTTCAATTCCTGATACCAAAATAAATAAATAAATACTGCATCATTTCTCTGGTGTCAGAAATTGAAAGTGTAAATAAGGACCAAAATGTACAACAGATATTGGGAAATGGAAAGAAAATGTTCAAAGGAGAAGGGGAACAAGGGAGAGGGAAAAGAAGAGACAAGAAAAAAAAATAGAAGGGGAAAAAAATGAAAACAAAGCTTTTGTAAGAAAGGAGGGGAAGAGGGATTGAAGGGAGAGGAGGAAAATGAGAAAAAAAGAAGCAAAATATATATAGGATGAATGTTATCAGTGTATATCTAAAATGTACCAATAAAAAAATTACATTTCTCTAAACTTTCATCATCTCCCACATAATTTAAGAATAAGTAAATAACTTTTATCCAAGATGAAGTTATATATAAATGCAGAAGGAAATCTAAAACTGTGACTCTCAAAGGAAGTACTCAACAAACTGCAAATCTTTTTCTTGTGTCTGCCTAATCCAGTAGGAATGTGCAATATAAACATCAGCCATTCAAAATACGAATTGCTCCCTTAAGATTAATGACCAGATTTTAAAAAACAAAACCTTGGATTCTCAAAGGAACTAGAAATGGCAAATAAATATATTTTTTAAATGTGGGAAATGGAGAGTAGTTAGAATTTCTAGTTTTTTGTGGTATAACATAAACAACCACCACCCTTATCTGATCATAATGTTTACATCAATCAGTTTCTGTCATTCCTAATATCACACTATAGAGTTCCTCGAACACACTTCCTTGAGGCAGTACTCTTGTTCTTCTGCCTGCTATATATATATAGATTTCTTTTATTCACATACCCAGTCTTTAAAAGTGATTTCAGGCCTATTTTCCCAGCACTGGGAAAGATGAGGCATGAGGACCACCTGTGCCCAGGAGTCGATCAGCTTGGGCAATCTATCAAGACCATGCCTCAAAAACAGTTCAACAGCAACAAAAAACTGAGCTCATATGTTCGAGTCTAAATGCTTTCCCTGTACCCCTCAGGTAAGAAAAATTCCATTTCCCTCTGTATACTTGTGATAACTCTTGAAAACATGTAACACAGGGTTTATATTACATTGAAATACCTATGCAATATCTATGCTCCTCCATCTGAGAAGACCAGTCTCCTAAGGAACAAGAATCAGCCCATTTGTTTTTACATTCTCTCTACCACTGGCATATAGTAGTGTCTAGTTACTTCCATCATTAGAACAAAACGCTCAACACCTTCAACTTAAAGAAAGAAGGGTTTATTCTGGTTCATTGTTTAGGTCTGTGGACAGAAGCAGAACAACAGAAGTGTGTGGCAGAGGAAAGTTGTTCAATCCATGTCAGCCAGGAAGTAGAGACAGAAGAGGGGGAAAAGTACGCTTCTCCAGGTCAGGCCCCACCTCCTGACAGCACTTTCAGCTACTAACCTTATCAGCAGATGAGTCCACTGATGAGTATAGTATCCCAATGATTCAACCACCTTCCAGACAAAAGAGTTTGGGGGACTATATTAGATCTAAACTACAGCAAGTACGTATTTTATAAATGGTTTGCAGAATAAGAAAAACATGAAAATTTTATTTATCATCTATTATGTATTCTACACCTTTAAAAAATGCTGATACATGTTCTCCATTACAGTCTACCTGCAGACAAAAAAACACACAGAGAGATCACTACAAAAATCAAGAAATAATTCTTCATGTTCAAAGAATGCAGAAATCCCCACAGTAGGTAAGTGAGACATCATAAAAAAGGCAATACTTATTAAGTTAAGCTAGGGAAGGTAGCAATTCCTATAGGAGAAATGGCATAGGGAAAAAAAGATTAAACAGGGCTAGATATACCACAGTTAGAAGACAATTAGCAAATTATTTACCATGGCTTGATTCATATCAAAGTTTAAGGAGATACCACTTGGCATAAGTAGATAAGTTATTTTATGGAAAGTCAACAAGGTCAGATTAAGGAGTCTGAAGAAGGGAAGGCCATAAACATGTACTTTTTCAGGATTATTACTATGCAGAAGATTAATGTGCAGTGGGAAAGGTGCTGAAAGTCTGAAAAAGAACCAGAATTTAGCCTGAATGAGAATCAAGAACTGTTAAACACATGTAAACCTTTGCTGTTTTAACAGTAATTTCATGAGATCAATGTTCCATTTTACATTTCAAGAAATCAAGACCCATACGATGCTAAATTGCTGGTCCAAAAACTGAGGGAGTAATGGACAGTGTTCAAACCCCAAAGTCAGTGCTTTTCTCTCAAAGCTTGAAAGAACTACAGGCAGTTCCAGATGGAAGAGTATTTCAACAGTTTGGCAATAAAGTTGACAGCACTGGTAAGAAAAAAGCAGAGAACAGGAAAGCAACATTTCCAAAATGATGCAGCAAAGATTTAAAACTGGAAGGAGGGAGGCTGGAAGCACCAATGAGGAAAATAAAACATGAGGAAGAGGATTGGGAGAAGGGGAAAGGTGTTTACTTTTAAGAGTATTATGCTCAAATGATAGTAAGGCTTCTAAAATGACAAATGCCCAGAAGATAGAGGTTCAAAATGATCAGTCAGCACCAGAGGCTAATTTTCCGGTATTATACATAGTATTTAGTATGTGCCAGAACCATCCTAATCACTTTATACATTGACTCACTTGATTTTTATACCTATGACATAGGTACTGTCATTATTCCTACCGTACACATGGGGAAAATGAAGCACAAAAAAGTCTAAGTAGTTTAACACACAGCTAGTAGGTGGCAGACCTATGATTTAGATCCAGGCAGTTCCACTCCAGAGACTGTTCTTAAAGCACTATAGCCAACTGCATTTTATGTATGTTTATGACTTTTATTAGTTTGCAACTCTCTGAATGGCAAAGATGGTATCTTAGACTATTTTGTCTAAGGGAGCTAGCACAATGATTTATACTAAGTAGTTTCTTGATAGATTTTAAATGATGCAGTGACGGCAAAAATTCTGTGAATAGATGTGATATCAGAGGAAAATAAATGCTGAGAGAACAGGAATGGGGTCTGCCTTTCATTCTGGCACTGTAGGGTGAGGTAAGCCAGGAAAACTAAATAGGCCAGGTAATCAGGATCTCTGCTGCCTTTAGCAACACAGCTTAAGAATTCCCCATAGGGCCTCTACATGCACATAGCTAGCATGAACTAGACAGTAATTGAGCACTTGTCAGCTTAGTTAACTATTTGGGGCATATTTTCTTGTTAACTATTTGTGGCACCATATGAATGCTTTGGGATAAATGGATGTGAAAGGATAGACACAGAGAAAGGAAAACAAAAGAGAACAAGAGAGAGAAAAAAAGGAAAATAATCAGTGGATTAACTTGGCTATTATGAGGTCTTCAAAGTATCAATTCCTATACAGTACTAAGGAAAACCAACTGGATCACAATAAAAGAAAAAATATGTTGTAGGGCAAAGCTGAAATGCTCAGGAAAAACAAAAAGGCAAGGAGGACAGAATTTAAGGGTAAAGTCAGAACCGAAAAGAACTTTTATAAAAAATGGAACTGGTTCACAAAAGATAAGACCATTGGTAAAGGAAGTAATTTAAAAGACTGAAAGAAGAGCAGCACAACTGAACAGGACCTAGCAGGGAAAGAAAAGGATGCTATGGAAACCTACTGGGCCAAATTGCTTTTCTTTTTTTAAGGCCTTTAACAACCATCAAATTTTCAGAATTACAACCTCTACATCTCTACTTCTCCACTTCCCTATCCATAAGACTACGTTATCTAAGAAAAACATTTCAGTGTTGTGGTTAGAACACTAACATCATGTGTTAAATGAGTGAATGACATTTTAAAAAATTTATTTGTAATAGAAGAGCCAATAGATATTTCCTTCTGTCTGAAATGTCAATTTGACCAATATCAACTTTTAAAACTCCCATGAGTCTTTTCAATACCCAGATCAAATCTCACCTCTCCAATGATGTCCTCCTCACCCCACCCCTTACCTCTGCTGGAATAAATGTCTTTCCTACAATTGTATCTTTGTTTATCTATCACAGCACTTACCAGGCTACCAGCTGTTACAGGTACTTAAATGCCTTTCTTTAGTATCTTTTAATTGGTCATCGGCAAAGCCCCTTTAATTGTGCTTTACCCATAATAAGTATTCAATAATTTACATTCAGTAACATAAAACCCTGAATTTAAAAAACAAAGTATTTACAAGTGTTTATGGATAAAGTATGAACTCAGTAACTAGTCCATTACTAGCTAAGAGAAAACTGCTAAGAAGAGCTTTAAAAAAGAATCGGTTTTTTTAAAGGAGAAAACAAGAAAATGGACCTAAATATATACTGTATGCTATAGTTTAGTTCTAAAATGTCCCCCAAAGGCCCTATGTGTTAAGGAGTTGGTTCTTGCAGTGGTACTAGACAAACCCTTAAAGGAGACTGTAGGACATAGGTCTTTTGTTCTCTCTGCTCCTCAGCTGCCATAAGGCCAGCAAGTCATTTCACCTGTGCTCTGTGCCATGTGGTACTACCTCACCACAGGCCCAAATTAATAGGGCCAACTGACCATGAACTGAAACTTCCAAAACAGTAAAGCCAATGCAAACTTTGTCTCTTTGTAAGCAGATTACCTCAGATATGTTACAGTAATAGAAAGATGACCATATTATATCATGATAGTTTACCTATTGTATTTTCTAAATTGGTGGTTTTCAACTGTGTGGGAAGAAGGCTATCTGCATCTAATGGGCAGAGATCATGGATGCTGCTAACACCCTACAATGCAAAGGACAATGCACTCTCTCTCTATAAAAAACTCATCTGACCCAACATATCAGTAAGGTGCCAAGATTAAGAAAACCTGTTTTAAATTAAGCAGACAAGAAAAAAAGCCAAAGTTGTGGCAATATATAAGATTCTTACAGTTTTCTTAAACAATTAGTACAGTCATCTCTTCTTACTAAAAACTGGTCTAAGGGAGAATGAAAACAATTTTTTTAAGCAGCTCCAATTACATATTAACAAGAAAGGAGTTGGTTACAAGTTCTCACTTTACCATGTGACAAATCTGCCAAAACTCTATCTCTATATTTTCCTGTAACTGTTGATTAGCCCTTCTTAGTTACAATCTCCTAGACCTCTGATGAGTCTTTTCACATCACTACAGTGAGTAAATTTAAATATAACTTGACTGAAAAACTTAAATGGCAATATGGAGAACTATCCACCAGCAAATCTGCATACAGATGAACAAGCTACTATGTGCAAGACATCTACTTAATAAATTATTCTCTGAACAAGACAATCAGTTAAACTAAGCCATCTGAACTTTCAAGCACTCTTTCATGCCACTTACAACAAAAGCCTGAAAGTCTAGCCAGGCTTAGAGATGTAGTTGAAGACTGCAAACAGTTTTACTCAGTATAAAATGAACTAGCCCTTTGAAAGTCGGCACTACTCTCCACCCTAACACTGCCTAAAACTTGCTATACTGGTGGCTCCAGATCTTATAATACGTCCATTAAAAACAACAACACCTCAGCAATTGCTATCAGGTAGAAGATAACAGAGCTGTTTTTTAACAAAGAAATGAAACACAAGCTAAAACAGGAAGTATGCACTTTAAATCCAACTGAAACCACAAAGGAAGCAAAAATTAACTGCAGAAATAATTTAGCCAGTCAATATCCAAGTAGGTAATGTACTATTATAATCATTTTAACAAAGCCTCAAGAGACAGTAATTTATTTCAAATGATTTTACCATATATGGTAAATCAGCCATATTTGACTGATTTTCTAGAACCAAAGCTACTCTACATTCTATAAAGGAAATGCACAGTGGGGCAAAGGGGATGGAGCAAGAGAGATGATAACTTTGTGGACCATGTTAATTAAAAGTAGGATGTGCTATAGGACTTCTCACAAGGTTCAGGAGACAGTATCAGACCCAGAATCATTCAATTTTTCTAGAACCTGGGAGAATATCTAACTCTGTTTAGTTATATATTTCTCCCAAGGCTTTCACTATCCTCTCTGTTCCCCTACTCAAGCTATTAACAAGACTTTTCCTGCTACTTTATTCAGCCTCACCCCAAAGTTTACAGTGAAACACTTTATCCTACAATACTTTATACTGCATATTTTCATTCTTATTTGGTTTTTTTTTTTTTTTATCGGTACTGGGGATTGAACTCATGACCACATGCTTGCAAGGCAGGCACTTAAGCTGCTGAGCTAAATCCCCAGCCCCTTCATTCCTATTTGAATGACAACCATGTCTCTATAGTCTCAGAAAAGTCTGGTCATTACATCATTTCTACTTCTGGTAACAAAAGTTTCTGACAAAGAAGTATATCACTGGAAAGGTGCCTTTTCACCACAGACTTATCACTGAAAATGATCCCAACAAATACAATTTGCGGACCTTTCCTATAAAGGTACCTAATACCAAAGAAATTAAAGACAAAAAAAAAAAAGTGAAGGAAAGAAAGGAAGAAAATTAGGGACAGCAGCCTCTCTCTATAAAAAATATGAACACTGCCTCCCACATGACTGCAGATGTAAATGGCACCTGTGCCACCTTTCACAATAGGATTTCACTTGTTTGAATGGTACTCCCTATGGCTACAATTATTCTACTTTCTCTCTCACCTTGAGGAAACAACTTTGATAACATCTTCTCCCACTGGTATTTTAATATTTCCCCCACCCCTGCTTTTCCCTCTTTGATATGTTAATTTCCTTATTTCTATTGTTTCAAAATGCCATTTTTCTGAAACATTATCTCATGTACTATCTCATCTACGCCCTATCCCTAGCCTTCCCCACCCCCAATAAGTTAACTACAATCAATTCACTATTTTCTTTCCTACTCAATAGAGATGCTAAAGCTTTTTAAAATCTCCCGTGTTGCCAGAAATCAAAAGAGAAAATACCTTTTCTCTTCAAATTTGACCAAAAAATTCACATATATAGCCTAGAACTTTCACATTTAACGCCATTCCTTACTTTTATAAAATTTAAGAAATTTTTTAACTTGTTCATTTGGACAGTTATATCAGTTTACTATTTTTAAAAAATAACATTCCCTTCTAAGAACAAAAACAACAAAAACCCTTTCTCTTTCTGACACACAGGTTTTCATCCATTCACCTCTGCTCTATTTCTACAACTTTGACACTAATTCTTTCCCTTGAATTTACTCTCTTAGTCTTGCTGAGGCTTTTTACGTTATATCCTCATTTCTCTCTCTTGAAACAGCCATCTTGCTCCCTGCTTGCCATCACTTCACAATTTCAATGCCAGGCACCTCACCTCATTCATTTTAAGAAATTAAAACTCAGCTAAGAGAAAACTAAGTTTCATCTATGTGATTGACATGAGGAAGACTTATAGCTATGCAGTTTAAAAACTGCCCAGTCATGGCTTTACAAACTGAAGGTAGGCAACAAAACTCCTTAAGTCAAGGACACAAATAACTTACACTTCCAACAACACTCATTCAGCAAATGAGCTTTCTTAATTTTTATAAAAACAAAATTCTATTTTAAAGTAAACATAATATTTCCTTAAGACATTCTCCAGTCACCTCAGAGCAGCCTTTTAATGCAATGATTATCCAGAGAAAAAGAAGGGAAAATGAGGCTGGTGCAAGTCTTTTATTTTTTGACTCCTCCCCAACTCCAAACTAACCCCTCAGTTCCAGACTCTTATCATTCCTAAAACTTGTTTTATTTACTTATAACAGAGGCACAAGATTGAGACAAGATTGTTTCCGAGGAACATTAAGTGGACTCCAAGTCCTCTGTGGCCCCTTTCTGGCTATTCAATTTCAGCTGGAAATAGACAAGTTATTTTAAAATTGTGTTCATTCCTTTTCCCTCATCTTCAAAAATCTAAATTCATATAAGGCTGTCGACCACTGATTCCACCACAACCTAAGGAAAAATCTTCCTCACCATGCTGACTTACGATGTGGAAGATATATTAAACAGAAGCCCATTGATTGTCTATTAAAAGTACTACCACTCTACCACTCTTCCAACCCATCACAGTTTTCTACTTCTACTGCCCAGACCTTATTTCTAGCCCTAAGTATCAACTATTATATCATACAAATAGTAACTTTCCTAATATACAGATAGGACTATGGATCATATATATTCAGGAATACCTTAAATATGGTCACTTTATCAAAGTTTTCCTTTATATCATGTCTCTACAAAAAAGTACATCCTCACTGCACTTCCTAACACTTTTGACTACCTGACAAGCATATATTCATGCTCCTTGACTATGTCCTTCTGCTAGAGAAACTCTTTCCATATTCACTCTTTTATTAACTCATATATCCTCTGCACCTGGAATATGTTAAGTTCTCAATACATACTTGTGGAAAGAATGAACAGACATGTAGCACAGTACTAGAGCTATCTTAAAGCTAGAAGACCTATATTTAAACAATTTATACATACCAGCTATGTGATCCTCAACAATTATAACTTCTTCACATAACTTTCTTAGTCTGTTTAAAGAGTCACACCTAAGACAACTGTATCTAAGCTTTTCCAGCTGTATTACCCTACATTCTTGTCTAACTGAACTCCTCTCCAACTTCCTTATCCACACTTCTCAGTTTCCTTCCACATGGAATCTCCTTAATTCACACCTGTCAGAATATAGTTCACTCTTCAAGTTCATTTTAAGTAGTATGTTTTCTTTAAACCTTAACAAACTGTAAGCTCTGTGAGAGGAAGGTGGAGTTCTTACTTGCATTCTTAGAGTTGGTACAGTGACTCCTGCACAGGTGATCAACCAAACAACTAATGAATCATAAGTGTATGAAAAAGCAAAGGAGGCCTTTCGTGATTCTCCCAATTGTAAAATAATCTCGTGCCTTTGGACTCATAACACTTGCTATCTTCTATGGTATTTACCATACTGTACTCTACACTGTTATTAATTTATTTGCCTAATAGAAACTAAACAGCAATTTCCTTAAGAACTGTCTTGATGGTTTTCATATCTTCTACAGCATCTATTATAAATCTTTGCCACTGCTGTATTTTTTAAGTTTTATCAATTTAAATAAATAATACAGGAAAAAAGTAGGCTTCAATACAGATATCACTTCATTTCCAATTTTACTATGGTCATTGGGCATTTGTGTTATGCTATACTGAGACGTTTAAGCATAGTTCAAAGATCTTATTCTAACCTCTCCACACTCTGCATAAAAGTATTGATACTTTGGAAAGTATAGTAGCCACGGTGTGTATCACATAACTATACCCCTTCTCTTACAGTAGAGATCCACACACCCATCAATACTCTCACTTCACTAAACAGACAATGTGACCTTTCTTCTCAGTTTAGATTTCTATTCCATCCAGTTCCCTCCTCTGTAAGGTATGAAACCACCTTTAAAAAAAAAATCTTCTCATAAGGCCTGTTTTTCTTAGCTCTGTTTCTGAAAGATGAAAATAGCTTTAAATTGTCTTTTTCTAAGACGCAATTCCCCAATTAATCTCAAGCTTCAACAGCCTTTTCTCTCATCAAGATTTTTTTATACTCTAGCTTTACTTCCAAGCTCTTATTCAGCTTCATGGAACCTTTCTGGCTGCACAATAGCTGGTGTCTTCCCATTCACTATGTTCTCACCATCAGGTACCAAGTCCCAAAGTACCTGGATCTTCTTTCTGAAATGTGCACCAATCGCTATCCTCCCTCTACTCCAGACACATCTCCTAGGCATACACATAGTACCCATGCGTCGGTCTACCTCCGACATACAAGCTCCTTACACTACTCTTGATGAATGGTATCTCCCAACTACTGTTTTTAGCCCAGTTTTTTTTTTCCTCGAAAACACTGCCTTGTTTAAGGTACCTCCCTCCTTCCCCACTTTCCCATCCTTTCCCTTTTTCATGCTCCTCCGACTTCGCCAACTAACCAGAGAGGGCATTATTTCTCTGTACTCTCAACCTGCGAATGAAGAACAAGCTCCTGCTTCCTGTGCTCTACTCACCTCCGGTCTGCCCTCTGGGCCCCCGCCCCCAAGGTGTGCTGACTTCCACACGGTCCTCTCCTGCATCGTTCCAGCCAGTGCCACGCCACACCACGTCTCCCCGGCCGTGGGGATCAGACTCCCACACCCACCTCCACTCTGGGTCACCGCCGCCTCCCCGGGCGCCTCTTCCCACCTCTCGCAGGCGAGCCGGAGACTCCAGGCGCGCGCGCACACACATTCTCACGCTTCCCCAACCTCCTCCTTGCACCGGGACCGGCCGGCTACTGTGGAGCTTAGCCGAGCCGGCGGATGCGAAGCACTCATGCAGGCGAGTGAGTGACCATCCCGTCCCGCCGATCCCCTCGCAGCCCTGTCTTCCTGCCCAGAAAGGAGAGGACACAGCGACTCCCCCACCACTCCGGACATACCACCTCTAGATCTGTCGCTCCAAGCCCCAACCCTTCGCCCGCTTCCGCCACGTCCTAGGCCTGCCTCAGCACTCACCGGAGGTACTGCGCGCTCTGTAGGCTCATCCTCTGCCGCCGCGTCTCCCCGCGAAGCCTCCGTGGGTCTCTTAGGCTCCTCGGAGCGGCCCCGCCGTACCGCGGGTGCTGGCGGCCGCCGCCATCTTTCTCTCCTCCGGCTCCTCCTCGTTCGGCGGGGCGGGGTGGGGGGGCGATGAGTGAGGCGAGGGGGAGGGAGCGAGGAAAGCTGCTCTAGCTGCTGCTGGCTCTTGGGGCGCAGGGACACTCCGACCCAGGAGGGGGAAGGGGGAGGGAAAAAGGAGGAGGCAGTGCAAAGAGGAGGGAGAACTAGAGGAAGGAAGTGGGAGAGGTCTTTCTCGCGAGATTTCAAGAGCGCCAGTCCCTCCGGACGATTTCCGCCACTCGGTACAGGTCCCTCTTGGAGTCCACCAGGTGTGTGGCACGTTGGCAGATGCCGAGAGCCCTTGTGGTTGCGCTTGGCGGCTTCCTGCCGATCCACCTTTCTCCTCCCGCGCGAGGGGATAACCCCAGCCTCACCAGGAACATCTAGCCCAAATCAACTGGGAGTTACACTTAAAGTCTTCCCCGGTCTGTACCCCCTCCAACACTTTTTCCCTCCGCCTTTCACTTCTCTCTTCCCCACCGGAAACACCGCCCTTTCCTTCTATAGTTCCACCCGCCAGTCCCTTGATTTTTGTCTGCCCTCGCCCACTGAAGAGTGATGCGAAGGCCTTGCTCTCTACGGGTGCCCTCCCCATGCCCGCTGGGAGACTTTTGGAGGGAATAGGGTGGAGCCCAAGAAGAAGAGAAAGGAAGCCAAACGGATTGGATACGTAGCTGCCATGGCAACTTAAGCTGGGGTTGTATTGTCATAGTAACCGGTGTGTGCCGCCTGGGTGACCCTCCCCTTGGCTAATGGGTTTCCCTGGATTCCCTCTTAGCTTCCCATCCATCTCAAGACCTCCCCTAGTTTGAGAATCGTGATTTTCCTGGGCAGTGAAGTCCACTTCTTCCTCCCTTCCCCCTTCCCACAACAAGTTTGGGGGACACCCTGAGGCATTCACCGTGGGCATTTCCACCCGCCGGCGGGCAGGAACCACCTCCATAGTTTCCGCTCAGAGCCAGGTGTGGAGAGGGCCGGGCTTATGAAGATGCGGGGCCTGAAGGCTGGCGGGGTGGTGGGCTGGAGCGGGAAGGCGAGGGCGAGGCGCGGCGCTGGGCTGCGAGGTAGGACGAGGGGTTTCCCCACAACTGCCTGGGGCTTAGGGAGGCGGGATCCCAACCGGATGGGGTCCCTCAGGGAGGAGAGCGGCACACGACAATAGATAGCTCTCTCGCCAACAAGGACGTCCGACTGTCCCTGGCGAGTCGACCCCTTCCCGATCCCCCCCACCGCACCCCCTCCCCACACACACCCTCCTTGACTGAGCTTCTGGGAGCCTGCCGGTAGAGGTGATGATGGAGACACCTGGCAGAAGGCTCACAAGTGGTTTTGAAGCACTCAGAATCCAGGGCAAGTGGAGGGGCTTGCAGAGACACCCCCACCCCACCACGGTGGAGACTTTGCTTGTTAAAGGCAGATCTTAATAGAACAAATATTTTTGAATGTCTTCTATGCGCGTTGTGTCAGGCTTGTAGCTAAAAGGCAGGAATAAAGAATGAGATCAGTGATATTATAGGACGTATGAGAAACTGCTGAAGAAGTCTTTAGTGACTTGAAGGAATTATCTGGCATATTATGAATTTTTTTATGGAATCACGTAAGCAGCTATCCCAAAATACTTTAGGATGAGCGAAGGTATAAGATCCTTCAGAATGTAGCCCTCATTGATAATTAAAATCAAAAGTATAGATTGGTCTATTTTGGTTTGGGCACCTCATTCTTGCTGTCATTCTATGCTAGCTGAAGAGGTGTTTTCAAAACCGTTTTCAAAGACCGCACTTATTAAAAAGCGAAACTGTATGTATTTGGAACATCACGTACTGTCCTTTGAAATAAATGCCAAAGACAGGTGATCATTAACGAAACAGAAAGTGAACTATCCCCCCCCCCCTTGCAAGCTAGCGCCTAGTGTGATGCGCTATGACGCACAGTGATTGCGGCAGTACAGAGCCCCCAGTGGCCCCACCTGGCAACACGGGACTTGCCGCCCACTCTCGGGAAAGAGAGCCACCTAGTGATTGTTCTTATCTCTGCTGTATCATCCTTTTCCTTCAACCCTGAAAGTCCAAGGGTGAAGATTGCTGCTACATATTACCTCAAAACCCCTACATTTCTTTTCCTAAATTTATTAGTTCATCATCTTTCTTCCCATTTGCTCTTTTATAGCTAACTAAAATAGGTGTATTTAGAACTACTGCAGCATAAAATTGTTTTTAAAACTTTTTTTTTTGAGGCTGGCAAACTATGTAGCCCTGGCTGACCTTGAATTTGTGGCCTCAGCCTCCCATGTGCTGGAGTTACAGATATGTACCACACCCAGCTAATTTAAAAATTATCTTTATCTATAGTACTTGTACAGTACCCATCCAAGTCTGTTGTTGGTCTGTGCTAAAAGATAGATTCCTTTATCTGTGACTTTGATTACAGAAAAAAACACAGAAGACATGAGTCAACTTCTGGAGATTTCAAACTTTTCAAAAGCCTTTTATCATAACCAAACGCCTCATATAGCCATATTTCTGCTTAAGAAGATAAAGTGGCTTTTAAATTTTTATTTTATTTTTTAAGACAAGATCTTGCTGAGTTACCCAGGCTGGGTTTGAACTTGTGATCTTCTTGCCTTGGTTTCTTAGGATAATAGAAAATACAAGCAAGTTCCATCATGCCCAGCTGAGAACTTGATGAGAAACTACTATTAACATTCCTACCACATATGCCAAGAGCTTGGTAACCTGATAATTAATGTTCCTCTCTTTTTATAATAATAGATCTCACCTGTTTCATGAAACCTTAACAAGTATGTGTTTATTTTAATATTTAGCCTACATATTCTGAATAATTTGAATGTTTTCCAATCATGAGTACAATTAGACACTTAATAGATGTGTTTCTATTCTGATGAAACTGATTATCAACTGCATACTCACCTATATAATGTATGTAAAGCTGGCTGGTGTTCTTTAGTGCCACACCCCAGACTGTAGAGCTGGGTGATTCAATCTAGTGCATGATTCATTCTCTTCAAATAGTGAGTCAAATTCAAACTGACATTTAAACTCACTTCTTTTTTTGCTTAAGATTTCTTACATCAAGGGTCAGCACCCTCCCTCACAGAGTTTATCAAGTGTTCATTCATTCATTCCTAAGAGGGGTCAGCCTGTAAAATAGGAAGCACTGCAGTCCAAGATCCAAGGGAAAAAACTTCCAGCTTTGTAGACAATAATAGTGTGACAGTTTGGGAATAGTGTTCATGCCTCTCCTCCCTTTTCTCTCTAATTTCTTTTCCATTCTCCTGTATTTACTAAGAGAAATTTTATTAAGCCTCAAGAATTTCCCCCAGTTTTCAATAAACAACTACTTCTGACAGCCAGACATGGTGGCCCATGCCTGTAACCCCAGGACCCAGGAAGCTGAGGCAGGAGGATCACCATGAGTTTGAGGCCAGCCTAGGCTACACAGTAAGACCCTGTCTCAAAAAACAAAAACAAAACTGAGAAATCATCATACCTGAATATCTGCTAATTTAATGGGCACAGATAGAAGAAGGGATCCTCACAGGGAAGATGGAAGAGTATTAAAAAATAAAATAAAAACCTACAGCTCTCATATTCTATCGACAGAGGTCTTAGGTTCATGCAGTTATTTATTACTGCAAGCACAGTTCTACCACAGTCATACTGTAGGTCCAAATCTAGATCTGTTGTATTATCCCAAGCTGCCATATTCTTCTTAAAACATCCAGTTAAAGGAAGATAATTGTTTAATATTTTCTATTCGCTCCTAATTTGCAGTGAGTAACTAGTATTTGAGGACACAAAGAATGTGAGTCTAATATTCTTTGTCATAAATCTGTTCTTCAGATTTCGTGGAAAACCACATCTCCATGCACGGACACAGACAAACGTATAACTCACTCTCCGCCCTGCCATTGTTATTTACTATCTTGATTTGCAATTCACTTTAAAATGTGATTCAAATGAAAAACAAAGAAATTTAGGCTTTACGCTTATCACTTCAAAGCATACCAACAATAAACACTCAACTACTCACCCACTCAACTACTCTCGTTTTGCTGAACTAATACAGAATATTTTCTCAGAAAACTTTTCTATTTCAGAAACCTGGAAGTTTATTCCATATTTATAAAAATTCTTAATATTAGATTAAGGGCACATTCCAGAATTGAATTAAATAGCCAGTTAATGTGTACTTATGTTCCACATTTTAGCCATAATAAACTTTTTAAGCTGTTTTCCTGGCCGAGTCTCCATTGGCAATTACCCATAGGATAAAGTTCCTAGTCCCTAAAATGACCTGTGTATTCTCTTCTGCCTTACTTTTTTAACTTTTCCCTGTACCCCACCCAGACCACTATAATAACCACCTTATTAGCACCTTAAATGAGCAATGTTCTTACCTTCTCGGAGCCATTACACAGACTGCTCCCTCTAGATAACTTCTCTCTCAGATTACTATGCTTCAAGCCTAAACTTGAACTTTGGACATACTTTCTCTACCTCCGCACCTCTCACCATCAAGCTAGGCAGGACACTATTACATATTTCTGTAGCACTTTACCGTTCTTCATGACAATGGTTATGGTTGTGTAATTCTTGGTTCAGTGTACATTCAGTCAGGGTAGCTAATGTGTTGATTTTGCTTACTTGTATATTACCATTCCCCTGGCAAACTGCCTGACACAGAGTGTACTTCATAAATGTTGAATCAGTGAATTAAAAAAAAAAATCAGTGGAAGAACCACGACTTTCAAGTAAATGCTTAAAATTCATGACCACCTTGCTGAGGAATACTTTCTAGAAGTAATTTCTAAGCAGTAAGAATTTTCTTGAGCCTTCAACCAATCTGAAGGGTTAACTATTTAACAAAATGATAGTTTTAATTAAATGAGATTACTTAGGCATTGAGTAAAGAATAGACCTATAAGACAGGATACTTCAAGCTGGGCATGAAGCACATACCTATAATCCCAGCACTCAAGAGGCTAAATCAAGAGGACTGCAAGTTCAAGGGTAGCTCAGACTACTTGGTGAGTTAAAGACAGCCTGGAATACATGGTGAGACCCTGTCTCAAAAAAACAAAATAAACAAAAAAAGATTAAAGATAACTCATCAGTTATTTCACATCAAAGTCTCAGATTTAGATGTAGAAAAAATAATTTCAACATCTCAATTATTTTTATTTTACTCTGTGTTTTCTAATTTGGGATTTGATGAAGCAATTATCCCTTTCATTACATGGCAGGAGAAGGAGATACTGCTGGAGCAGTATGACAAGAGATAAGAGAGGCCATGAGCTAATCAGAAAACACAACAGAAGAATTAAATTTAAAAAATCAGGAAGAAAATTGGATCAGGGAATAGAATGAAAAATTCAGTGTTTTCTATTTCTCACCAGAAAAGTGCTTATGAATTCTAGCATTATTATTTTTTCCTCCTGTAGTGGGATAGGCCTAAATAAATTGAATGCCATATTCTTGCTCAACATGGTTGTGCACATCTGTAATCACAGCATTTGGTAGGCTGAGGCAGGAGGATCACTGTGTGTTTGAGACCAGCCTGGGCTATATATTGAGTTTAAGACCAACCTAAACTATATAGGGAGATTCTGTCTCAAAAAACCAAAAGAAACAAACAGAACAAAACAAAACAGTAATAATAATAATTATGATGAGGAGGATGAAGAAGAAGATGATGATGATAAATGTAACATTCCTTTTTTTTTTTTTTTTTGTCTTTATGAGACAGGGTCTCAATATGCAGTTCAGGTTGGCCTTGAGCTCACTTTTTAGCCCAGGCTGGTCTTGAACTCGCAACAATCCTCCTGCCTCAGCCTCCCAAATGTTGGGATTACAGGCGTGAGCCATCACGTCTGACTTAAATGTAACATTCTTCAAGAATAAGTCAGCTAGGTTTGGTGATGTTAAATGTAATCTCATCACTCTGGGAGTTTTAAGGCAACAGGATCACAAATATAACTTAGCAATTTAGCAAGACCTGACTCAAAAATTTTTTCAAAAGAACCAGACATATACCTCAGTGCAAACAGGGGTTTAATCCCAGTACCACAAAAATAAATGTCTTAAAAGGGCTATTTCAAAAAAAAAAAAAATGGATGAGGCTATTTCTGATTTCAAAGTATACGATCTGATTAAGTTTTTTTTTTTCTGGATGCAAATTGTCCAAATGAACTAAATAACATGCAGTATGTTTACCAGAGCCTGGCATTTAGTAGCAACTCAACAAATGGTGCTTTCTTTATTATGCACATAAGCATAGAGTAGTGTAGGTTAAACTTCTCTTGTTATGCACAAAGGCATCTGTAGTGTAAATTAAACTTTTTTCAAAGCAAACAGAATGCTATAGAACTGCATTTGTGAAAGAGGAGGTATAGAGCACACTGCCTTAAAATCAGCAATGTCATATGACCAAGTATATGTTGCCATGAAACAAAACAGCTTTTACCACTTATGGAGGATGTCTCAGTTCATTAGCTGTTTTATGTCCGAATGACATGAGATTGATGATTTGACTCAAAGCTAAAGAGGATAAGGACGTTCATAAAGAGCAAAGTGAGCTTTCCTGCATTCTCCTACCTTCTTTCAAACTAACCTCTCTAGAGTGACTGACTAGCATGTGCTGGGTCTCTCACTTGCTAATTTGCCTTCTCAAACATTGACTGAGATATTTCTATTTTTCTTCAAGTCATCTAATTCTTGCTCCAAGTGTACATGCATGGTTTTAGTTCTTTTTTAACAATATTCCTGAGATGAGACCAAGTTTGAAGGCATGCCAAGTATTAAAATGCAACATGGAGGCAGCAGTGGACCTAGATATTACAGGTTATCAGCTGTAGAAAGAAGGGGAGATTATTTTTCTGGAAGTATTTGAGGAACAACCAAATTTTGGCATTAAAACATAGTAGGACTATTAGGCAGAGTAAAGGTTAAGAATGCTAATGAATATTTGATTAATGATTAGTTCCTATCTACCTTTGCTCTTTCAAGACAAATTTATATCTAAATTAAAAATTTACTTTCAGGATCCTTAATCTAGGTGTGTCCTAATAGGATTTTGATGAGTCACAACTCCTTTAGAATTTTAGTACTCATTTTTTCTTTTCTTTTTCTTTTTGAAAATGGGAATTAAACTCATGACCTCATGCTTGCCAATCCCCAGCCCTCATTTATTCTTTCATTCAGTCTTCAAAAATATATTGAGAATGTCATAGCTCATATTCTAGTCACTAAGTGCAAGTGATAAACAATACAACTTTGCTGTTAGCACCTAGCATTTAAAGGAGACCTAAGATAAAGGAGTTATTCCAAGTAATAAATACTGTGGTAGAGGTCTTTGGAACCATTCTCTCTTGAGATCTAGTACAGACATGCAATTAGATAATCCATATAAGTATCTCAATCAACTACAAAGTCCTTCAGAATGAGATTTGCCAGAGTTCACTTTTTCAATTTCTTGGCAGAAAAAGGAATATATACAGGTCAGCCTTGTAGAGAAGTGATAAAGTATACCTGAAAGATATAAAATTGTATAATGTATGGCTATGAAATAGAATTGGTCAGAAATACAATAAAATATAAATAGTATTTTTTTCTGCAGTAGAGTACCTCTGGGTAATTTTGATTTCAAATCTTTTTCAATATTTCCCACTGACCAAGAAGTAAAGTTGATTTTATTATTGTTGTTATTGTTTTTAGGAGTTTCACTGTTTGTTGCCATTGATGTTTTGTAGTAGTGGGGATCAAAACCAAGACCTCATGCGTGCTAGTGCTCTTCCACTGAGCTACACACGTGAATTGTCTGCAATATTACAGGAGGCTGAAGTAAACATTATGTTATAGCTTTTATCTAAATGTCACCCAAAGCCTCATGCAGTCATATTTGGGACTTTTTTAGAGGTGGCTGAATCTAGAGTGTGTGACTGATTTGTGGTGTAATACTAGGGTTAAGGGTGCTAGGATTAAGGATTAAGGGTGAGTAGTTGATTAATACGGACAGAAAAAAGGCTTGTCTTGTGCCTTGATTGTTTTGCTACCTTCTGCCCACCATGAACTTTTTTCCTCTGTGATGCCCCTCTGCCATGCCACTTGACTTGAAACCAACTGATTATGGACTGAAACTTCTAAAAACTGTAAGCTAAATAAACCTTTCCTCCTTTAACTTTGGGTGTCAGGTATTTTGTCTCAGCAATGACAAAAGCAACTAAGGCAGAATTTGGTACCAGAGAAGCAGAGTCATTGCTATTATTGTACCTGTCATTTGGTTTAGGAACATATGGAGCTGGATTGTGAGAAAAGGGAAAGTTAGGAAAGATTTGGAGGTGCCAGCTGAAAAAGTAGAGCTGGAACACCTTAGGCTGTACTTGATGGTCAGAGCTCAGAAGATCAAAATGCTGGCAGAAATGATACTGGTAAAGACCAGGCTCAAAAAGTTTCTGCTGGAAAAATGTACTGCATTGACTGTTGGACTCCGGGTGTTGTGTGTTACGATTTATCAGAAAATTTGTGTGGATTTTGCTCATGTCCAGAGATGTTTCCTGAGACTGAGATTAGGGTGGTAGATTAATTAATCTGGCAGAAGAAATTTCAAGAGAGTCTAATGTTGGGGAAAATGGCATGGCTACTGTTGGGGGCTTTTAACCAGATTTATGTTGAGAGTCAAGAGCAAAGAGCCAGGTGCCACAATGAGGATGAGCAATGAGCTGAGTGGAGTTAAAAGAAGGTCTTTGCAGAGAGAGCCAAATTAAAACGATGTCATTGTGCTGGGCTCTAGTTTGATGGATCTTCTTGTTAAAATGGGAAATTTGGACACTGACACACAGATAGAGAGAGAAGGTGATCTTCTACCACAGAGAAAGGCCTAAAGAAGGCCTCTCATCCCCCTGACCATCTCTGCCAGCAACTTGATTTCTAGTGTCTCAGTGAGCCCGGAGAAAAAGATGGCATGATGCATAATAGAGGAAGATAGACCCTGGAGGGAATCCGAAGAGCCCAAGCCTGGCGCTAGGGTATCTGGAGTTCGTTCGCGCAGCATGGTAGACATTGATAACAAAGAACAGTCTGAACTTGATCAAGATTTGGATGATGTTGAAGAAATAGAAGAAGAAGAAACTGGTGAAGAAACAAAAATCAAAGTGCGTCAGCTGACTGTTCAGATGATGCAAAATCCTCAGATTTTTGCAGCCCTTCAAGAAAGACTTGATGGTCTGGTAGACACACCAATAGGATACATTGAAAGCTTGCCTAGGGTACTTAAAAGGAGAGTGAATGCTCTCAAAAACCTTCAAGTTAAATGTGCACAGATAGAAGCTAAATTCTATGAGGAAGTTCATGATCTTGAAAGGAAGTATGCTGTTCTCTATCAACCTCTATTCAATAAGCGATTTGAGATCATTAATGCAATTTATGAACCCACAGAAGAAGAATGTGAATGGAAACCAGAAGAGGAAGATGAAATTTCAGAGGAGCTGAAAGAAAAGGCCAAAATTGAAGATGAGAAAAAGGATGAAGAAAAAGAAGATCCTAAAGGAATTCTTGAATTTTGGTTGACTGTTTTTAAGAATATTGATTTGCTCAGTGACATGGTTCAGGAACATGATGAACCTATTCTGAAGCATTTGAAGGACATTAAAGTGAAATTTTCAGATGCTGGCCAGCCTATGAGTTTTATCTTAGAATTTCACTTTGAACCCAATGAGTATTTCACAAATGAAGTGTTGACAAAGATGTATAGGATGAGATCTGAACCAGATGATTCTGATCCCTTTTCGTTTGATGGACCAGAAATTATGGACTGTACAGGGTGCCAGATAGATTGGAAAAAAGGAAAGAATGTCACTTTGAAAACCATTAAAAAGAAACAGAAACATAAGGGACATGGGGCAGTTCGTACTGTGACTAAAACAGTTTCCAATGATTCTTTCTTTAATTTTTTTGCTCCTCCTGAAGTTCCTGAGAGTGGAGATCTGGATGATGCTGCTGAAGCTATCCTTGCTGCAGACTTTGAAATTGGTCACTTTTTATGTGAGTGTATAATCCCAAGATCGGTATTATACTTTGCTGGAGAAGCTATTGAAGATGATGACGATGATTATGATAAAGAAGGTGAAGAAGCGGATGAGGAAGGGGAAGAAGAAGGAGAAGAGGAAAATGATCCAGACTATGATCCGAAGAAGGATCAAAACCCAGCAGAGTGCAAGCAGCAGTGAAGCAGGATGTTTGTGGCCTTGAGGATAACCTGCACTGTAATAGCCTAAACACAACTATTATTTACTTACAGCCTTATGTTTTTGTATTTTCTTTGTAGACTCAGTAATTTGTTTAAAGGAATTGATATTTTGAAGACCAATTTGTTCTAACTAGCATTTTAACTATAGTTTTACTGTCAGATACATTGAATGCACAGATTTTCTGAAGCATGTTCGTTCATTGCTGCAATTTGGTTCTTTGCATCATATAATTATTGGAATATTACTGTGAAAATTAACTAATTTTTTTCCCTGAAGAACCAAAATAGTTTTCCTGCTAGTGGTAGAATGGGTTTAAGTCGCTTGCATAGTTAAGCTTTTCATTTTTTGTTACAGAAATGCAGTGACTTATACTAAGACAATTCATCATTTAAAGGAAAAAAAAATAAACCTATGGTTAAGAATTTCCAGTAAGACCAAATCTGTTAGGTTATTAATGGAATTCTATATTTTAGGTGACAGTTAATTATAAGGAAAGCTTACCTTACATGGTTATGGGTTACCACAGCGAGGTGAATAAAACCTAGAATTTTGAGAAGTTAACTGATAATCTTTTAGTATACCTCTAAATTTAATATCCATTAACTAAGCATCTTTTCTTTGCGGTAGGGTCTACCTTCTGCTTTCCTGGAAAGGATAACATTACATCATTTGATGAGCCTTTTTCATGTTTTGTTGTTGTTGTCGTTGTTGTTTGTTTGCTTGTTTTTGCAGTCTAAAATAAAAATATTAAATTTTAGTTCTCACAAGATAATGTCTTAATTTTGTACTAATTCAGGTTAGAAAGAGAAATTAAACTTAGATTAAGGATAGCTGTACCCAGTTTAACATATTTAAGGAAAAGGAGCCAACTTGGGAGATAGGATCAGCAAGTAGAAAACAGAAAGTAAAAATCCTCTAAATGATACACATTTTTTAAAACAAGAAAAGTTCAGTTTCTTTTTTTTTTTTGGATTAGAACTAGAGAGAAAACCCTAAGCCTCTATGGTCTGTTCTGATCCTTATTGCTTACATATGTCATTTACCCATGTTTCTGTTTACTATGTATTAAAATGGGTAGTACTGTTTACTTAACTACCTCAGAGATGTGTTAAGGCATAATACATAAAATTTCACAAACTGTTTCTCAGTCTCATTTAAAACTTCAGAAATTTGGACCTGTTTGTACCACAGCATGATAGTCAGAATTTTATTTCACATCAGGCTTTGATAATTAAACTGGAAAATGAAGTTTAAATACCCCTATTGTGGATCTGGCCTGACAACACTCACATTTCATGGGGCTGCTATTGTAGTGAAAATGGATGGGATGGACTTTTTTTTTTTAAGTCCAAGGATTTTTTTCTTCAGATATTCTAGATGACCATATTGTAGTAAATACTATAGAGATTATGGGCCTAAAGTGGTAATGTGACCATTTTGGGGAGGGGAATGAATCAAGTTTGAGACTTCAGAGCCACATTTAAAATACCTCAGGCTAATTACTATTAATTTGGGGATGAACTTATTTTTGATAGGATGGACTAATTCAAGAGGAAGGTCTAGAGTTTCTGCTGTTAGTAAAATTACATTGAGTTGATACATTTTTACAGGTGATAGTTTTCTTTTTGAAAATTTAGTGTTAAAGACTTAAGATGTAAACTCATGTGTTTGGAACTATCTATACTTCTTGAGAGTCTTTAATTAACTACTGGAAATCCTTAACTAATCACAGTAGTTTTTTTCCCTTTTTCTCCAGAATGGTTTTGATTAGACATTCTGTGTTGATTATTATTATTGTTGTTATTTTGGGGTAACCATACTTCATCTAAACACAGCTTTTTCTGATCTTTAAAATTTTAATCTAAAGATAGAACCCCATTTTTAATTAAAGAAGTAACAAAATTACTTTTTCTATTCTTTTAGGAAATAGCTATTGCCAAAGTAAAGAGGTAGATATAAGATTTCATCTTGTTACGTAATGGGGATGTGGTTTGCAGACAAATTGTTTTCTTTATAAAATTTTGAGTTTCAAGGGATGTCAGTGTTCATTTATGGCATTTCTTCATTCCAAGATGGTTCTATTCCATTTTAGAATTTTGAAATATGTAATTTGAAATCCTTAAATAAAATTTGGATTTAATTTTATTAAAAAAAAAAAAGAGCAAAGAGCCCATCAGAATAATTTAAAATGTTTTGAGTTTGTCCTGAAAGGAAACTCTAGTAAAGTTTGGGCCTGCAAAGATGGAAGAGTAGAGAAATTATTCACTGAAAAGACCAGCAAAAAAAAGCCAAGTATTTCAGAAGAAGACAGCAGGAAAGATGGCCTAAGGGCATCACAAGTACCAGCAGAACTCTAGCTTTTGTGGTCTCACAGTTACAAAGGTGAGAGATTTTGCTTTGAGAAGAGAGTCCCACAACACCAGATTCTAGAATTGTGGTGGCCTAGGGAAGTTGTTGCTCAGGATTTGGTTCATAGGCACTCGACCCCTACAACCAAGAGAGAAGAAAGCCTGACTACTGTTCCATCAGGCAGCAGACCTTGGAATCATACAGGTGGTGCTAGGTACATGCAGAATGCAAAAATTTTGGGGAAGCCAGGCAGTATGTCCCTGAGGGGGCAGTGTGTAAAGCTGTGGAAGGTGCAGTGGAGAACTCAGAAATTTTGTAGAAGCCAAGAAAAGGGTCATCTGAGGAAAACTGCAAGGAGAAAGCAGAGTCAGCCCAACCACCAGAAGTACACTAAAGGTGGAACCACCTAAGCCCTTTGGACTTCACATCTTGCAACAAATTGCTTTAATGCTGGATATGAAACTATAGGGCTTAATGTTTGTCCTGCTGGACTTTGGACTCCCTTTAGTCCCATTCCTTTGTATTCCCCTATTTGAAATGATACCTTTTGGATTAACGATGTCTATCTTATGCCATTGAATGTTGGAAGTGTTTATCTTCCTTTTTATTTGTAAGAGTTTGCCGTAAATCACAGAGGAGACTGAATTTGGATTTTTTTCAGCAATACTGAAACTGTTAGGACTTTTGCAGCTCCTAGAGATGGACCAAATAGTTTTTGCATAAAGGAATGTGTGTGAATCTTAGAGAAGGCAGGGTCAGAATTTGTGACTCGTGTCCTCGTTTTCATGCAGTAATAGGAATTTTTCAGAGGTGGCTGGATCTAGAGTATGTGATACTGGTATTAATTCATGGTGCAATGTTAGGATCAAGAGTACTAGGATTAAGGGTTTGAGTGCTGCCCACCCTAAGTAACCTGGATAAAATATAAGAGATAGAAAGAGATGTGATCATCCTGCCCATTATGAACTGTTTCTTTTCTGTGATGCCTGTCTGCCATGCCACCCTGCCTTGGAACCAGCCAATTAGGGAACAAAACCTCTACAAACTGTGAGCTAAATAAACCTTTCCTCCTTTAACTCTGGGTGTTGGGTATTTTGTCTTAGCAATAAGTAACACAGAGAGTTAGATTTAAAATAAATGTAATAGTTGGTAATAGGAAAAAATCTTATAGTCAATTTCTATGATTCTAATGAAGTATCAGATACTGATACAAGCAAAAATTGATAAAGGTGATTACATTTGAATACATTATTACTGACCAACTCTCTTTATTTTGGATTTACTTTTGGGATCCACTACAACCTGAGAAGTTATGTCCTGGATAGGGTTCAAAAAACAACTACAGTAAGTAAGAAAAATCTAAAAGTAAACCTTTTAAAAAATGTTTTTCTGTCTGGGTGTGGTGGCACACACCTATGATCCCAGCACTCAGGAGGCTGAGGCAAAAAGATCCTTGTGAGTCTGAGACCAGCCTGCAAAGTGAGCTCAATGCCAGCCTGAACTGCATAGCAAGACCCTGTCTCAAAAAGACAAAAACAAATAAACAAATAAAAACATTTTTCTTCCTCTTGTCTTTATAATTATCTTCCACTTTCCTCAATTTTAAGGCACAATCTTGGCCCTTCCCAATTATATGATGACCTGCATTTACTCATATCCCTGGAATGTGACCAATCAGAAACCTTAACATTTTCCCTCCCTCTCTGCCTTCCTCCTTCCTGCCTCCCTCTGTCTTCCTTTCTCTCTCTCTCTCCCCACCCCCAATGAGAAAAAAGAGTCAAGAAAAAAGAATGAATAGAGGAGGTAAAAAAAGAAAATCATGAAGTATAGAGGAAAAGAAAGACATGAGCACTGTAACTGATGATAGTAATATAAGGCACTCATCTACTAGAACCCACTTGCCACGAGCAATTTTTAAGAGGCCAGATCCCCAATATATCTTAAAAACAAGATAAGGCACCTTGTGACCACTGATGTATATTTTCAGACTCAGCAATCTCTAACTGCTCAGTGGAATATGCCTAGTTTTGCTACGATGATTAGTGACAGTGATGCTCCCATTTAAGATCTAGTTAAAGCAGCTACTCTACACCATAAGAAACTCTGTGTTACCATTTTAAAAAGCATTATTATCTAAAACAAAATGTATTATTTGAATTTGGCATTTGCATAAAAATGAGAGCATCTGTTATTTTAAAAGTCTTGTGTTTGGAGTTGGAGCCTAGTGTCTGGTCCAAATGATATAGGTGTATGAAACTCCTGGCCTACTATGTTCACGAGTTCGTGTGCTCTAAAATCGAAGAATGAATTTTAGGGAAAAGTAGAATATATTTATTGAGATAAAGCTTCTGTCTGAAAAGAGACAGAAGGGGGTCCTGAGCTGGTTGCCCAAGACTGTCTTTTCCAAGGATTTTTATAGAGTAAAACCATGGGTTCAAGGTTGGGAAAAATTGGGAACTCTCAAGGCAGATGGGCATAAGGTGGGACATAACTATAGTTAGCCAATAAGATAATAGTTCAGGTAAAATTGTTTACATTAAGAACAAATGGGAAAGTAAATTGTGTAGAAAGTGGGCATTCTTGGGGTTGTGGCCTTTAACCCTAGAGGGATGGGATAGTGGCTCCATTGTGAGAGGGAATAGTTAGAATATCAATCTTCAGGATGTAGATGCATTTGTTTGATCCTTTGTCTTGAGATCTGGCCCATATCAAGAGGTGTGTGTGTCCTCCAGGGTCATCAGACATCTGGTCCTCTGTGCCAGCTTCTTCGAGGGCTTAGCGCTGTCTGACTGCCTATACTATTTCTAACTGGCTCAGCTGCTTGTAACACAAGAAGGAAAGACATTGTGGGCATGACCTGGTAGGGTGTATTCTTGTCCTTGTCCCAGGCAACACCTTTGTCTCTCTGCTTCCTGGATGCCATGAAACAAGCAGCTTTTTTCTATGTCCTTCTACCATTCTGTTTCTGCCTTGGAGTCAACAAACCATGGACTGACTCCTCTAAAAAACAAGCCAACTGAGCCTTTTCTCCTTTAAATTGTGAGTATCAGATATTTTGTCCCAGTGACAGGAAAGCTAATTAATACAACATCATAAACAAAACTAAAAATGATGGCTAACCAGGTAGCTCAGTGTCCATCTCATGCATGCAACAAACCCTGGGTTCAATCCCCAGTAACACAAAACCAACCAAACAAACAACAACAAAATAATAGTTCTTAATCTAGTATATGTTCTACAGATAGTATTAGTCAAGATTGTGATATAGTCAAGAGAAAGAGAAGTGAGGCCTTTGAGGAAATGATAGGTGATAAATTCCAGAGCGCTCACATTTTTCTTGCAGCCCTTAAAAAAATTATAAAAATGCATAGAATGAAGAAATTTAGGACAAAGAATGATGAGTTAAGCACCAGACTTTAAGCACCAGAATATAATTTTCTAAAAAATTTCTCTGATAAATGTATAGTAAAGAGACCAAAAAAAAAAAAAAAAAGCCAAGAAACCAAGGGGAGTTTTTGCCTTCCATTGCAAGCCACAAGATCTAAAGAAGGTTATGGTTATTCTAAATAGGTTTCTGGCATTTGAGAAAATGCTAAATCCCCAGTACTAAGTAGAACCTAATGTAACAAGACCATAGGGTTCCCGACCCTTAAAGTACCAGGAAAATAATCACAATGGTAGGCTCACACTTTGAAGTTCTATTTCTAAAAATTTCACTAATGAAAAAAATTAAAATACAACTCTGGGCTCATTAATATGATAATCATTTCTGAGCATCAAAAATGAAAACAATGCAAAGGCTCTGATAATCTGGGTCTGGAAGCAGATAGAAGTTTTCTGGGAGTTTAAACTCTCAAAGTACGGAGATCAAAGCCATTCTATATGAGGTAGTGTGTCTTAATTTCACCATGAAGCTGAAATTTAGGAAAAGATGTGACTTCCATCAGAGACTAAAAAATAAAACAAAAACTACTTAGCTGCCATGGTGGAAGAAGGGAGAGAAGTTAGTCACTACTGCTCTGCTTTTTGGTTCAGTAAAAAGACCCACAGTGTCCCCAGTATCCCTGAGAGGGAAGAGTTCTAAAACACCTGCTTCCAGTCTGGACTCTGTGTGATGTGTGGATGTATGGGGTGGGGATTGTCTTGGTTACTTTTCTCATTGCCAAGACAAAATATCTGACACCTATAATTAAGGTAGGAAAGGTTTATTTAGCTTACAGTTTGTGAGGTTTCAGTTCAAAATCACCTGGCTCCAAAGCCAGTTGGCATGGCATAGTTTAATGTGGCAGAAGACAGCAAAAGTAGCAAGAGCAAAGGCATGGGGAAAACAAGCCTTTTCTCTTCCTTTATACTGTAAACAGGCTACCACTTTCCCAGGCTGGGTGTCAGATACACATTACCTTTGGGGCCCTCTTGTTGCACAGGCTTAAGGATGTTTACAAAGTAAGGACCCTGATTCCCTGCTGAGTTGCTTAGTTAAACTTCTAAACTTCTCAAGTTGACACAATGTATCAAACAGTACAGTCTACTTGGAGGCAGCACTAAAATAGAAGATGAACCTTTAGTGTGTATTCCTGTAATGCCAGTTACTCAGGATGCTAAGACAAGAAGATACCAAGTTTGAGTCCAGCCTGGACAATTTAGAACCTGTCTCAAAATAAAATTTTACAGAAAGGCTGGGGACTGTAGCTCAGTAATGTTACTTACATAGCATGCACAAGGCATTCAATTCAGTCCCCAGCACTGCAAAAACAAAAACAGGAAATGGTACAATAGATAGGAAGATAAATTACCATTTAAAGATGAGCTGCAAAGTACAATTTGTACACAAGATAAACGCTAAAAAATCAGCCACCCACTCAATGTAACTTACATTTTATTAATCTGTTTCAAATAAAGATATATTAAAAATTAGTAATTGTTGAGCTACTAATTTTTTTCTGGTAATTCTGTTATTTGTTTTGTTTTGTTTTGTTTTGTGTCATGGTTATATGCTTAGCTAGAGGGAACTTTTCTTATTGCTGAGACAAAATACCCACTACCAGAATTAAAGGAGGAATTTTTTAACTCACAATTTTTAGTCCATAATCAGCTGGCTCCAAGGTAGGGTGGCATGGTAGACAGGCATCACAAAGGAGAAGCAGTTCATGGTGGATAGGATGGCCACACCTCTTTCCCTTATATTTTATCCATGTTACTTAGGACAGGGAATATGCAAATCTTTAATCCTAGTGCCCTTGATCCTAACATTGCATCATGAATCAATTCCAGTATTACACACTCTAGATCCAGCCAACTATGAAAAAAATCCCCACCTATGACTACATGAAGTTTGGGGGAACATCTAGACACAAGCCCCTCAATTTCTGTTTTTAACTGAAAAATTCAGTTCACATGGATAGAATCAGTTTGAAACTGTCTGTATTATACTCTCATGTACTTTTGGTTTTCTGTTTGCAATGCTTTCCCTTTTTCTGTTTCATTTGCTCTTCCTGACTTCAGTGGATTGGTAACTTTAAAGTTTTTTTCTTTTTACCTCTGCTGATTTGAACTCTGGAGATTATATTTTTCCTATTCTTTTAGAAGATACTCTTAAATTTTGGACATGCATAACTAACCATTAATTTTTCTAAGTCTTTCTAAAGTTTCAAAAATATAACTGCCCTCCTGTCCCAACAAGATTGTGTTTTAGTTACTTGATATATTGAGTAGTTATGTTATCTAGAATTTTAGTTCCATATTTATCAGAATATAAAACACTATACAATCATAGGATAATTGCATTTAATAACATAATTAATTTTTGTGTTTACTATTTACTTAGCACCACAATTTTATTCTGAATTCACTTTTCTTGATGCAACGCATTCTTTAGTAGTTCTTTCAATACAAATATATGATTGGTAAACTCAGTTTTTTAAAATATGTGTTTTGTTTAACTATTTTTGAGTTATAGCTTCACAGGATATAGAAGCCAATGTTGCCAGTAATTCTCCACTCAGCAGTTTTGGAAATGTGAATGAATTGGCTTCTGCTATCTCTTGCTACTGATGAGAAGTCTGGTATCTAATTATCATTCTTTTATGGGTAATCTGTGTTTTCTCTTTGGTGGCTTTTGGGATTTTCTCTTTGTCCTTTATGTTAATCATGGTCATTACTGTGCATCTAGGTATGAATTTAAGTATTTTGCATATAACATGTAATTTTATTTTAAGAACCTTAGAAAAGTCTTATATCATCTCTTGAAATATTACTTTCACCACTCTTATTTTTTTCTCTCTTTCTTCCTGAAACAGGAGGAGACAATCAACAAAGCCTACTAGCCTGGCTTTCAGGTAAGCCATGCAAGCCATGTGGGGCCAAGGAAGAGAAAAGTCAGAGAGCACCTCCTGTGAACCTACAATCACCAACTCTCCCTACTTCCCTGACAGGCTGAATCCATAGCAATTGAGGTACAAAAAACAACTGAATGCTTGTGTATTGTTTTGTTGACTTTGCAGGCCTGGGGCCAGTGGTCTGAGCATCTATAGGGAGGATAACAGTATGCAATATAGAAAATATGGGAGATTGCCTTTTATCTTGTTTTTGAAATCCAATATTGTTCTAACTATTTTGTTATGTTCCAATTAATTGTTTTTGCTTTATTCAATATTCTGTTTTGATTAGTTTTATTCTGTTTTGTTTTGGTTTGATTTTGCTATATCTTATGGAATGGACAACTACTGGGACGATAAGATATAGTATGGTAGGCATTGTTGTTTTCCTAGGATCCTGCTTTGAAGTTCTGTACCAACTAGCCATCCCTTCTGGTAAGCCATGCAAGCTGCACAGGTTCCAGGAAGAGAAAGGTCAGATAGCATCTTCTGTGAGCTTACCAGCATGCAGGCTGGGAATCAACTCCCCAACCCCCATCCTGGTAAGCAACCCGCTGGATCAGAGGACAGCTGAGTTGATAGCAACTAAGGTACATAAAGCAACTAAATACTTGTGTTGTTTGGTTGATTTCACAGGCCTGGAGCCAGTGGTCTGGGCATCTTTTGGGAGGATGACAGTATGCAATATAGCAAATACGGGGGATTTCCTTTTATTTTGTCTTTGAAATCCAATATTGTTCTGTTTTGCTTTTTTCTGATTAATTGATTTTCTTTATTCAATATTCTGTTTTGATTGGTTTTATTGTGTTTTGGTTTTGCTATACCTGATGGAATAGACAACTATTGTGAACTGTATACTACAGTTGGTATTATTGTTTTCCTGATATCCTGCTTTGAAGTTTTGTACCAATTTTGCTGCTTTGTTTTGATTGGCTTTGTTCTGTTTTGTTTTGTTGGATTTTACTATCTTTAAAATAAAATAAAATAAACTATATTAAAAAAACCAAAATATAGTATCAAGAAATAATAATCATTTTGCTATGCTCATAGTTTCTATGTAGTAGGTATTTGGATAAGTACATTAAGGATAGCTTGACTCTACTTTACAATGGTCATACTACCAGATGAGAAGACTTGAACAATAGGTAGTCACTTGAAATTGCTGGATTTTCCACTCATGTCTAGGCTGAGTGCAGCAAAGTTTAGACTATGCTGAGTTGCTAGATTGAAGTCACCATGCCATTTGAATTTCTGCACATCTTACTGGCCTCAGGGAAACCTAATTTCTTACCTGACTGTGCAAGGCTCCAAACAGAATGTTCCAGCAAAAAAATCCATAAACCTTCTTAAACTAGTTTAAGAACTTTAAGAAGTCATGCAACGTCCCTTCTTCCTTTACATAAGCTACATTTACATCTTAATGGGAGAAGTGTCAAAGGATTTATGATAATCATTTAAAACTGCCACAACTATTTTCTGTATCATGATAGATTCTGGAAATTCTTTAGTGTAATCTTCCAATTTAATAATTTTTTCCCTGACTATAATAGGCTTAGAGTTTATTTCATTTTTATAACATTGTTTCAATTTTTATATTTATTTTCACATTTATATCTCTCGTGTTTATTTCTTTAACACTGATTATTTATCTCTTTGTATATAATTATTTTAAAGTCTTTTTTTTTTTGAACCAGGAATCACACTTGGACTTTGTACTTGCCAGACAGCTGCTGTACTGTTGAGTTATATCCCCAACCCCTTTAAAGGCTTTTTAAGATTACTTTCCAAACTGGATTTCTTCTCCAATAGAAATGAATCATCAAACAAACAAACAAACAAGCAGAAACGAATCATCTCTAGAAAATAGAAGATTTCTGTAATATATACATGGATGAGTAAATATCTTTTCCAACAAATGGAAAATAAATATTTTTCAAACACATATCATTTTTGTAATTTGACTATGTATCTGATACACCAGATATTTTAAAGAATCACAGTACAGACCACATTCCATTAGAAATAAATTGTTACGTGTTTGAGACTCAAAAATATATTCCTAAGTAGCTCATGACTTAAATAAAAATTACAAACCATTTAGAAAATAATTAAGAAAATACTGCATGAAACAACTTATGTAATGTAACACAGTCATTTGAAGGAAGTTTATGACATTAAGTGCACTGTTTAAAATGATTTCTAGTGAATGAGCTAAGAAACTGGGAAGGGAACAAAATCCTCTAAGTGTAACGTTGATGAATAAATTCAATACTCTTTATTTGAGATAAACAAACATCTAGCCAGTCATGTTGAAAAGAAGATAGAAAGCATACATAAGCAACATTAGAACTTCAAACAGGGACATAATTACACGTATATATAGTAAAGATTTAAAATGTCACTTATTGTGTAACTTAGAATTTATAATATTAAGTAGTTTGTGTCAAATTGAAAATTGAGGTTAAAATGACAATTTACTACTTAAATTGGTTACCAGGGATCCAATTCATGACCAGTTTTCTTTCTGTTTCCTATCCTTTGTCAAAGAACCAAGGTCAATTAGTTTTACAGGTGAGTTTTATTAAATTTGATTTACTAAACAAATGATTCAACTTTATATAACATTTCAGAAACCAGAAAAAGAGTAAAAGTTACTGAGCTTATTTTATGATATTAGTGTAATCTTTTCCTTTGTGGTATTGGGGACTACATCTCCAGTCCTATTTTATTTTGTTTTGTTTTGTTTTATTTTAGTTTTTTTTTGAGACAGGATCTCACTATGCAGTTCAAGCTGGCCTTGAACTTGCAGTGATCCTCTTGCCTCAGTCTCCTGAGTGTTGTGGTTACAGGTGTGTGTCACCACACCTAGTTTTAATCTCCAGTCTTTTTAAAAAGTATATATTTTTAAAATTTTTTGAGATAGGGTCTTGCTAAGGTGCTGTTTCCCAGGCTGCCTGAAACTTGAGATCTTAAAATTGCCTTCCAAAGTGTTATTATTACACATATGCTACACCACACCTAGGTTACAGTTAGTATAACCTTGATACCAAAATGGGTTGAGAACTCTATGGACAAAGAGTAGAAATAGGGCCAGGGATTTAGTTCAGTGTTATAAATGCCTGCCTGGCACATGCAAGGTTGTGAGTTCGATCCCTGGTACAAAAAAAGAAAAAGAAGAAAGAAAGAAAGAAAGAAAGAAAGAAAGAAAGAAAGAAAGAAAGAAAGAAAGAAAGAAATCTCACAGTTGGAACACAGAAATCATAAGGTAATAATGATATCAAATCTAGCAAAGAATACAAAATAATACATCAAGGAACAATTAGTTCACTATACATGCAAATGTGACATCCCAATTTAAAATTTATCATACTCACCTCATTATCAGAGTAGGGAGAGGACTCATGTACTACTTTCAATGGATACAAATAAAGTATTGAAAAGTCAAGATTGAGCTAGGCGTGGTGCCTGTAATCCCAGCAATTGAGAGGCCAAGGCAGTGAATTCGAGGCCAGGCTGGGTAACACAGTGAGTTCAAGACCAGCCTGGACAACACATTGAGACTTCATCCCAAAAAACTAATAAATAAATAAATAAATAAATAAAGACTATAATTAAGGGCCAAGAATTTAGCTTGACAGTACACCCCCTGCCTGGCAAGTGCAGGGTTGTGAGTTCAATTCACAGTATCAAAGGGGAAAAAAAGTCAAGACTGTAATTTTAAAAATCTTTTAGCTAACTAGTATTTCTGTCACTTTCTCATCACTGGAACAAAATACTCAACACCCACAACTCAAAAGGGAAAAAGTTTATTTTGTTTATTTTGGCTGGCTTTAAGGCAAAACATCACGGTGAAAGGGTCTGGCAGAGGAAAGCTGACCATGTAATGGTAGTGAGGAAGCAGAGAGAAATAGGAAGAGCTGGGGAAGGAGAGATACTTCCAGCAATCCACCTCTAACCAGTCTCCACCTCCTCACAGCAAGTCAACTATGAATTCACAACAGAGTGAGTGGACTAATCTGCTGATTAGTATAGCATCCCCATGATTCAGTTTTCTTACAAATACATGAGACTTTTGGAGGGCACTCCAGATCTAATCCATGAAATTTCACCTCTGGCCCCCAAAAGACTCATGTGCATCTATTTATGCAAAATGCATTTAGTTCATCTTTAATAGTCTATCAAGTTTTAGGTATTCCAGCATTTCTAAAAATTCCAAGCCCAAAGTCTTCTCTGAGACCTAAGGCAGACTCAGCTATGAACACCTGTTAAAATCAAAAGAAAGTTAAACACTGTTGTCACACACAGGCACACAGTAAACATTCCCATTCCAAAAGAGAGAAATAGGGGGACAGAAAGGAATAGGACTAAAGCGAGATTGAAACCCAACAGGGCAAACATTAAATCCTGTAGTTCCATGTCTAGCACCATGGAAAATTGTGTCAAGATGTGAACTCCAAAGAAGTTGGGCAGCCCTGTTCCTATGGCATTGCCAGTTTCAACTTTCATTCCCTCTTTTTAAGGTGGTTCCATTTTCTGTCTGCAGCTTTCCTCAGTAGATGACTCATGATCCTGGCATCTCCTGCTTGTTAGGTTCTCCACTGCATCTTTGACTTTGCTTTAACAGCTTCATGCACTGCCCTCTCAGGACCATACTGCCTGAGCTCCAAGGTGTTCCTCTGAAATCTAGGTAGAACCTTCTCTGATGCCACAAATCTTGTTTTCTGGTTTTATAACCAAAACCATGTGGGTAATGCCAAAATCTGCCACCATTCTGTGCAGTTGCCAGTCCCCCTTGGATTGTGACTGCATTGGCCTCTGAATCCCTGGGTGGCTGAATTTGAGGAATTAATTTCCTAGGTGGTCCTTCTGGGGCAAGGAGCCTGGGGACCCCCTCCTCAAAACAAAGCTTTACAGTTTTACACATTTGAGCCTATCAAGGGTGAGGTCTTATTGATTCCTGAGATTCCCTCAAGCATTTTTCCTACTGTCCTGATGCAATGTAGTTGACTTCTTTTTATTTGTATTTTATTGATTTATTTATTGTCATTTTGAGATGGGATCTCACTATGCAGTTCAGGCTTGCCTTAAGCTCATTGTATAGCCCAGGCTGGTCTCAAACGCACAGTGATCCTCTTGCCTCAGCCTCCCAAGTGCTGGAATTACAGGTATATGTCATCACACTCAGCTCAGTTAGCTTCTTTTTGATGCTCTCTTTGCCCAAATTTTGTAAGCACTTCATTCTAGCAAAATGGAGGTATTTTCAAGGGACCTTTTGCTTCTGATTCTCACTGTAAATCTGGCTAAAAGTGGCCAGAAGTACCTGTACCACAGTTTGAATTTTGGGCCAACATGAAAATTCCTTCACCAAATTAATTAGTCTGCTTCTCAACTCTTAGTTTCTTGCAAAATCTCAGGACATAGAAAAAATACAGGTAAATTTTCTGCCAAAACATAATGCATGTAACCTAGGCTGCAGTGATAACCAATAGATCATTGCAACATACATACCTAAGTGTCTAGCCACTAGCCTAAAGTCTAGCTGCCAAAGGAGTCCTTGTTCTCAACTGAAACCTTTTGAGCTGACCTTTGTCATCTGCATTTCTCTTAGCATTCTGATTGATCTCTAACCAGAATCTCCTGTCAAGCTTGGCTAACATCATTCTAGGGGTTCTCTGAGCGGAATTTCCAAATCTTTTCAAACTTCTTCGGCAAACAATTTCCAAAAGCTTCTGAACCACATAGTCAGGTAATCACAGCAACAACCCTACTTGAGACAAAAATATACCTTTTTAAGTTATGCCCACAGTGAGGTCCACCTCCTAACAGCAAGTCAGCTAAAATCTCATAAATAGGTTAATCCATTGATGAGTATAGCAACCTTATTTTTGAATCATCTTCAAAACACATGAGGCTTTTGAGGGGAAAAATCTACCTGAAACATAACAGTAGGGATATTAACTCAGGTATATATGAAGAGTCTAAAACAAACATAGCTGCCTGGCAAGTATGAGGCCCTGAGTTCAATTCCTGGTACCACAATCAATCAATCAATCAATCATAACTATGAGATTATAGAAGCATTCCTATAACAAGCAAGAACAAGACAAGACTGCTGTAAATTCTACAGTTAAACATTATACAAGGTCTAGTCCTTGTATGTAAGAGAAAAAGAGGTACTATTAGGGAAGAAAAAGTAAAAAGAAATTAGATGGTATAATTTCACAAATAGAGACTGTAAGCCAAGCCACAAGAGAAAAAATTAGAACTGAACAGTGTTGCTAAATGCTTGATCAATACAAAAAATCAACAACAA
This sequence comes from Hydrochoerus hydrochaeris, assembly GCA_004027455.1. Classification (NCBI taxonomy): domain Eukaryota; kingdom Metazoa; phylum Chordata; class Mammalia; order Rodentia; family Hydrochaeridae; genus Hydrochoerus; species Hydrochoerus hydrochaeris. The sequence goes on from PVLA01000759.1 coordinate 146,791, forward strand.
TTCTATATACCTAAATAATATGAAATCCATACATCTATGTTATAGTGGTAGAACAGATCACCTTTACAATTTCATTAGAAGCAATGGAATATTGAGAAACAAATTTGGCAAAAATGTTTAGAACCTTTATAAGAATGTTATGAATACCCAGGGGCAAAAAGAAAATTATAATAAAAAATACATGATGCTAAATTCAAAGTATAGAAAAACAATAGTTTAAGGGTTATAATTCTCCACAATTTATTGACGTTTCAATAAAAACCTCAACAAGATTTTTTGGAATTTGCTAAGCTGATTTTAATAAAGAAAAGATCTAAGATGAGCCAAGTAATGCTAAAAAGTGAAGAACATATGCTTTGCCCTCTCAGAAGAGTCCTTATAAGGATACCTGAACTCTGCATCATGTTGGAACTTTGGGCGCTGGAGAACAGGCAGCCTACCCACCACCCTGGTGAGTAGCTTGTGGCCTGGCAAACCACTGGCACGCCAGGGCGAGAACTATCAGTGACTCCTAATCTCTGCATCACATTGGAACTTTGGGTGCTGGGAGATAAGGCGGCCTGCTGGCCGGCCTGTAAGCAGCTAGGGCCCTGCTGGTGTGCAGGCTAAGAATCAGACATTGATCCATATTTCCACCCCCACCCCCCCTTAGCAAGCAGGCACCGGCGGTCTGAGTATCTTTTAGGAGGATGAATGTATACAGCGTGGCAAGTAAGGGGGATTTCCTTCTACCATCTCTTTGAAGGCAAATATTTTTATCACTGTTTTGCTCAGTTTTGATTAATGGTACTGCTTTATTCAATTTTCTGTTTTTAAAAGTTTGATATTTCCTTCCATTTTCCTCTATTTGATTGAAAGAACAGCTAATGTGAACAAAATGGGCTGTACTATTGAACCCATTGCTTGTGTCCTGGTGACCTGCTCTGAGGTTCTGTGGTAGTTTTATTGCAGTGCGGTCGCATGGGTTTGTTCTGTCTTGTTCTGCTGTATTTTGCTACCTTCAAAAAAAAAAAAAAAGTAGATAAGAAAGTAACAAAATGCCTCCAAAAATCTCCCAACTCCACCAAAGCTGATCCATGGATCATGGATGAGGAGAAACTCAAAAACAAGGCAACAGAATTATATAAGGTGATTAAAAGTATATAACAACAACAAAACAAGTCAGTAAGGTACTGAGCAACCTGAAACAGGATATAGCTAAACAGATAATGGACTTAAAAAGTAAAAAGAAGAAAAGAAAGTGCTCCAGAGGATATGGCTGCATGTATGTTTAAGTGTGTAGGATTGAAAACCATGTTGCTAAGTTGTTACTGGATCATTGAACTTCTTTGCAGTCTCACTGTTTGAATATACACTTTGTATGTTTTAATTTTGTAACTTTAACAACTAGGTCTAAGAAGACAGTATGTAATTTATCAACTAGTGATTTCTTACTGCTTTTTTTTTTCTGAGATTCTGTATTGTTTCTACCCCTTTTCCTGTTTTGCTTTTTTTTCTCTTTAAGTAAAATTTTAAAAAAAGAATCCTTATAAAATGATAGTCAAATAGTTCTATGTGGTAATATGAAAAAGAACAATGATGTAGACATATATGGGGCCTTGACAATTGACAGAAGAAATATAGATCTAATATATTCAGGGCTACTGACTTTCTATACTAAGAAAAAAACCTAGATCCCTATCTCACACCACATGCTAGCACTTGTCAAACTTTTGGTCTTAGGACTTGTTTACAATTTTAAAAATTATTGAATGCCTCATAGATCTTTTATGTAACTCGTATTTTATTTATATAGATTATCTTTCATTTACATATGTTATATCCATTGTTCTTTTTTTAAGTTGCTTTTTGCATTGCTGAGACAAAATACTCAATACCCAATGTTAAAGGACAAAAGTTTTATTTTAGTTCACAGTTTGTAGAGGTGTTAGTCCATAGTCAGCTGACTTGAAGACAGAGTGAATGACAGAGGGTATTACAGAGGAGAAACAGTTCATGGTGTGGCAAGTAGAAGACAGAAAGTAGTAAGCTGTCTGCTTTCTTTCTGTCCCTTTATAGTCCATGCTGGCTATAAAGGCTACTTATTGGTACCACCCACACCCAGGATGGAACTCCTATTATCAATACCCAGAATTTCACTAAACCAATTTAGTTATAAGCCATCCTTAATCCCAGTCTCATCCCCTAGATACAGCCATCTCCCAGAAGCCCCACCTATAAGTGCATGAACTTTGAGGGGACATCTAGATACAGGCTGTAACATTCACCCCTGACCCTCAAAAGACTCATGCACATCACTTTATGGAAAAGGCCTTTAGTTCATTTGTAAGAGTTGCCAAAACCCCAGCAGTTTCAGAATTGCTGAAAAACCCAAGTTCAAATTCTCCTCTGATATTTAAAGCAAATCTTGAGTGTAAGTGCCTCATATAAATAAAAAGAAAAAAACACTTTTGAAATACAATGCCACAAGATAAACATTCCCATTCTAAAAGGCACAGTAGGGGATAGAAAAATATGGGACTAAAGGAAGACCAAAATCCAGAACAAACATTAAATCCTGTGGTCCCATGTCCAGCATCCAGTGAAATTTGTGTCAAGATGTAAACTCCAAAGACTTTGGGTTATTTGCCCTGACGGCACTGCCAGTAGTTGTAGTAGCACTCATGGCTTCTCTTTTGGGCTGGGTTTGCTCATTAAGTGTAGCTTTCCTCAAATGATGCCCATTCCTGGCTTCTCCAACTATCTGGAGGCTCCACTGCACTTTTGGTTTCACAGCCACAGCTTCACATACTGTCCTCTCAAAAACACTCTACCTGGTCTCCTAGGTCTTCTTCTGATATCTGGGTAGAAGCTTTCCTGACCCCACAACTCTTGCATACTACATACACCTAAAATGAGTACCACACCAAAGTCAGCTGACAGCTGGAGCAGTCACCAGGCTTCCTTCTCACTTGGCTATAGGAGTCAAGTACCTAGATTGTGGAAGACTATGAACCACATTGAGGAACAGTTTCCCTGGGCCATTGCCATTCTGGAACATGGTGCTCTGGGGCACTCTTTTTAAAGCAGTCTTTTACCTTTACAACTTGGAGGTTTCAAAGCCTGGAGTCCTGTTCTTATGATGTCCTCAGGCAATATTTTCTATTGTTCTGTTTCTTTTCAGCAACCAAGTGCTCCTCTGCTCCATCTTTGCAGTCTTCAACTTTACTGAAGCTTCAAGCTCAAAACTCAAAAATGTTTTAAATCATTCTGCTTGGCCCTTTGCTCTTGATTCTCAACACAGATCTGGCTAAAAGCCCATAACAGTAGCCATGGCATGGCCTCAATATTAGACTTAAAATTTCTTTCACCAGATTAATCAGTCTGCCACACTTAATCTCAGGCTCAAAGTTTCTGGACATGAACAAAATGCAGACAAATTTTCTGCTAAAGCATAACATATATGGTCTGGAATCCAATAGCTGATGCAGTCCTTCTCCCCAGGAGATACTTCCTGATCCAGGTCTTTACCAGCAGCATTTCTATCAGCATTCTGGTCTTCTGAGCTCTGACCAGAATCTCCAATAAAGTTGAGTTTACAGAATCCCAGTGCTATTTATTCAGCTAGCATCTCCAGACCTTTCCAGAAGATGTTGGAGTGGTAAGCAGCAGTGAAAAACAGCCTCTCTGAGAGTTACCCTCCATATGCTGGAATACAGCATTGTGAGAAGACAAGAAGGAAGGAAGTGAGTCCCCTGGACCCAGGAAGAATCTGAACTGCAAACTGAAGCCCAAAGAGAGAGTAAAAAGAAAAACTTCAAGAAAGAAGAAGGCAGTAGCTGGTGGCATCTTTGCCCTGAGATGGGACTCACTGCACAAGAGGAGCTGTTCAAACCTAAGAATGCACAGTCACCATGATGGTGATGGCTGGTGACTCCAGAGGCTTCTAAAGAGAAACACAGCAGTGGAGGGAAGTGGCGGACATGGAGGACTGCACTTGCTGGCAGTGAGTGCAGAGGATTTAGTCCTCCCATGGGAGACAGCAATTATCCAGGAGCCACTTTGGAAATAAGCCAGATAAGCACATAACCCAGAACTGCTGCTGGCTTCCTCTAGCAGTTTTCAAATGGGCACAGACCTGTGGAAATTGGTTGGACTGCAAAAAGCACAGTGAGTTTGGTCTCAGGGCAGGCCTGCTGATATTACCCACTACTCTGCTATAAAGCAACTGCTGGCTTGCTATGACAGACCAGCACAATTCAGGACTGTCTCCACAGGTTGTTTACTAGTGAACCCAGAGAGAATCCTGGAAGTGGACTGTTTGCTTTTCTTTTTCTTTTTTCCCTCCTTTCTCCTTCATTGTTTTTATAGGAGTGTGAAAATGGTTCCTAACCTCCTTGTGGGTGTGATTCTGTTCTGTTCTCCCTTTCATCTCTTGCATCTCTGTTTTCCTTCAGTCTTCTGCACCAGTTTTCCCAAGTTGGCACGATCCCTCTTTGTCCTCCAACCTTACTTCTAATCTCTTTCTCTTCTTCTACTTCTCTATTTTCTCCTTCATTCATTTTAAATTTGAACCCTGAGGGAAAAACTGACACATTATAGACTTATATATTACATGTAATTATCTAGTTTGTTTTACATCTTGTTATATATTCATGAATCTAGTTCATATGGTTAAAAGTTGCAAATTAAGGGTTAGCTCAGTTTGTTGTTTTATAGGCTTGTGTTTGATGCTATTGGTACCACTATAGCCAAAATTGACATAATTGTTCTAAACAGCTGTTCAGACTGAGATTCAATAAGGGTCATAGAAAATATGGTGGCACAGTGCCAAAGATCCAGGGACTAGGCCAAAGAAGCAACAGCTTCTCATCTCTAACAAACTGAAGAGGTAAGATCTTCCAAAAGACTCAAAACCTAGAAGATACCTCAGAGAAGAAATCATCACCTAAGGGTTCTAAATGCTACCAATAAAGCAACTCACCATAGGCAACTTACAAGCATCACCAGGAATTAAACTAAAAAAAGAGAGAAAACAAAATGAGGAAACAAGCAAAATGCAACCCCAGACATCTAGTTCACCAAAGGAAAATCCAGGGGGCAGTGAGGTGGGACAATCCAAAGCCCCCCACCAGGTCTCTCTGAAGTGGAAACAACAAAGCAATTGAATGAGGCTTTGGAAAAAATGAAATCAGAAATAATGTGTCAGATAACTACAGAGATTTTGAACCTTCCCAAACTTTTTCCACAAGCTAGTTCCAAATGCTTCTCAACCATAGCAACAACCCCACTAGTCTGGTACCAAAATTTGTCATAGTTAGTTTTGTGTTGCCAAGATAAATATTCAACACCCAATATTAAGGGAGGAAAGGTTTATTTTAGCTTACAGTTTTGTAGAGGTTTCAGTTCATAGTTACCTGGCTCCAAGACAGGTGACATACCAGAGGGGCATCATAGAGAAATAGCTCATGGTGTGGCAGGCAGAAGGCAGCAACTCACCTGGCTTCTTTCTGTCTTTTTATATTCCATTTAGGCTACAAGCCTCCTTGATAGGTTCCATCCATGCCCAGAGAAAGGCTACCATTTTCCACACCCAGAATTATGCTACATTGATTTGGTTATCACACACCCTTAATCCCAATCTCATATACCCTAGATCCAGCCACCTCCAAAAAGCCCCCAACATATGAGCCCAAGATAATTTAGGGGGGGACATCTAGGTATAAGCCATAACATTTACTATATTAGAAATTCCAATAAATATATAAAGCACATGAACATACAAATGCATTTCAATGCTCATAAGGAATGAGAGTGAAAAAGGCAACATCTTAGTAGTATTATGAAAATAGTTTTGTCCTTACAGACCTGAAAGAATCTTTGGGGATTCTCAGTTTCCCCATACTATAATTCAAAAACCTCTTCTATAAAATAAACTCCAAACAAAAATGATCTAGCTGGGAACAGTAGCATTACACCTGTAATCTCAGAACTGAGAAGTATCACTGTGAGTTCGAGGCCAGCCTGGTGTACATAGTGAGACTCCGTCTCAACAAAAAAAATCTAAATCTAGATCAAAATAAAAGTTTTACAACTGTTAGAGAAAAATTAAAGGAGAGCATATTTATGATCACAGAAGAAGTAGCAATTGTCTAAATGTGACCTCAAAAGCACAAATTATAAAGGAAAGGTAATACATTTCAGCATACCAAATTGAGTATTTCTGTTTAATAAAATATCCCATAAACAAAATTAAAAGGAAAGCAACAGTCTATGAGAAGTTAACTGTAAAATATTTATCAAAGAATAAGCATTAAGAAAAAATAAATTACTTTTATACATAAGAGATAGACAACCTAATGGAAAAATAAGCAAAATATGCTCAATCTATCTCATGGAATCAGAGGAATACAAATCAAAACATTTATCAAATTGCAAAAGTCTGACAGTAGCGGGTGCTAGCAAGAATCTAGGGAACTGAGAAACCTAAAAAAAAAAAGAAAGAAAGAAAGAAAGAAAAGAAAAGAGAAACCTTACCTGTTGCTGGTGGAAATGTAAATTGGTACAACCACTTAGGAGACTAGCTTGGAAATATCGTATCAACATAGTTAAAAACACATGTATTCCATGAGCAGGAAAAATCCATAATATAGAAAACCATTGAAAATCTGCCTAAGGAAACATCAGTTTATTTATGTAGTGAATAAACATTTGTCAAGATCCTATATAAACCAAGTGTAACAGTAGTTGAAGAACAAGTCTGTGCTCTTGAAACTGAGATAGTCTTGGGTGGGCACCTATGGCAGTTCAGGCAGGGGTAGGTACCTGGAAAGGATGGGGGCCAGAAATGCTGCTCTAGTTAGGATGTACAGGAAAGGCCTTCCTGGCAAAGTGAATCTGAGGAGATCAGAAAAGTGAGGGAGCAAGATCTTTACTTAAAACCTGAGCACATTTCAGGCAAGAAGGAATAGCATGTGCAAATTCTCTGCACAGAAATGAGCTTGAAACATTGGAAGAAAGAAAGAGAAGGCCAAGGCAAAGTGAGGTGCAGGTACCGAGTAGAAAGTGGGAGGGGTGAGTGCAAGGGCTTGATTACATAGGTCTTTAGCCTAAGTAGAGAATTTGGACTTTTTCCCTAAGGGACAAGGAACAATTGGAGAATTTTGTGCAACGATATTATCAATCTAGTATACATACGTAAAATGTCACTATGGCCATTCTTGGGGAAGACTATAGGATGTAGGGTAGAAAGAAATGGCAGTAGTAGGGAAGATGTTGGTGGCTTGGATTTGGCTGGAAGTGTTGAAAAGTGGTCTAATCTAGACTATACACTATATTGCTGGGTGTGGTGGCACAAACCTATAATCCCAGCACTTGGGAGGCTGAGACAGGAAGATTGCTGTGAGTTTGAGGCCAACCTTGGCTACAAGGTGAGTTCAAAGCCAGCCTGAATTACATAGTGAAACCTTGTCTCAAAAAGACAAAAATAATTATACAGTACTTTAAAGGCAAATCAAACAATTTGATGGTGGAGATAGGGAGTATGAGGAAAGGTTTTAAGAATGAATGAAGTTTTAGGCAGGGTATTTGGCCTGTCATTTACTATCACGAGGATAAGTTAAAGTGTAGTAGATGGTAAAGAGAAGTAGGAAACTATAGTTCTTACAGTATTATTTGTATTAATTAAAAAACTGCAACAGCCTCAGAGTGAATTAATAGGGAACAAACTTTAGTGTATGCATTCTATGAAACACTGTTCAGAAGTTAAAAAAATAAGCTGAGTCAATATCAACACAGGATATGTTTGAAAACATCCTGCAAGATCAAGTTGCATCCTGCACTGTACTATATTATGTATGATATTGTGTGTATACACTCTAAAAAATACAAATACCAGGGACTGTGTTTACAATTATGTTAAACAGAAACATAACAACAAGGACTATCCTTGTACCAAATGTATGATACTCTGTAAGCAATAAAAGAAGTGAGGGAGTTACACTGGAGAAGTCAGTTAGGAGCCTTGATGTTTGTCTATACTGTTTTAGTTCTTTAAAAAATATCTGAAGGAAATATGAAAAAGCAGTAACATTTGACATTCTGAGTGTTAATAACATTGTTTATATTTTTATTTGTACTTTTAAATATTTTGTTTTCATGAAAGGACAAAGAAAGAATGAGTAATGTCCAGAAACATGGGCCCAAGTCCACCTCATGCATCTATGGAATGAATTCCTGTGTGCTTCAGGGCCTGAAGGATTCAACAGCTCCAGCATGGGCTAATGATTAGGTGATAGGTGATGGTGATCTGTAGGCTACAAGTGCAAAGAAGCAATGGCTGCAGTATATATGGCATAGAAATCCCCACACTCTGAAATTTAGATATGACCCAGTGTGTTTGTTATTTTTCTCTCATTGCTGGAACAAAATACTTGATACCCAAAATTAAGGAAGGAAGGTTTATTTAGCTCATGGTTTGTGGAGGTTTCAGTCCATAATCAGTTGGCTTCAAGGCAGGGTGGCATGGCAGAGGGGCAACTGCTCATGGCAGCTGAAAACAGCAAAACAACAAGAGTAAAAAAGGAGGCATGTGAAAAGCAGACTTTCTTTCTCTTATATTATATATAGCTACCCAAACTAGGGTGGATGTAGTACTCACATCCATGATCCCAGCATTGGATCATGAATCAATCACAAACTCTAGAAGCCCACTCCTATGACTGCATGAGGCTTTGGGGGGACATCCAGACACAAACCATGACCCTCAGAGAAAGTGAAGAAATTGGCCAAGGTTATATTTCTACCAATGTTAGATGGAGACTTATAATTAAACTTGAATTTATTCATACAAAAATAAAATATTTTATAAACATCTAAGTTTATGTTGCATTTTTGTGTTAGAAAGAAAAGAAGCAAGGATGAAAGTTATATAGATAACCTCCTTTTGGGGGAAGAAATGCATAGTCTTGAGTAGAGAAGAAAGAGGAAAGACGAAGGGCTAATAAACTGAAAGAACGTGTAGTGACAGAAATGGAAAGAAGTAGCTGAAAGCCGGAAGCCGTGGTCAAATGTTGAGAGGTGTGAATTTGAAATTTGTGAGGTCAAAAGTTTCCAGCTCATCTTAAGATCCCCAATGTGGCCACAGAGCTGGGAGGCTGAAATGTGCCAGAGGTGGAGACAACTGCAATTTCCCTTCTTTTCTACTGATTTATATTTAGTGACTTATAAGAAATGGCCTAGAGATTCAGTGAATACCAACTAGCTGCTAAAATAAGCAAGCCATTAACTCTCCATATAATATACTAATATGAAGATTATCTAAAATATATTGATAAATGAAAAAAAAGTGGAGAGCAATGTGTCTAACATGTTACTCTGTGTGAAAAACACGTGTATGTGTGTAAATGCACAAGATACTTAAGAGAGGAAATTTAAGAAACTGGTATAGGGCTGGGGGTTTGGCTCAGCGGCACAAGTGCCTAACTGGCAAGTGCAAGGTTGTGAGTTTGATCCTTAGTACAAGAAAAGAAAAGAAAGAAAAAAAGTGGTATAGTAATTACATCTGGGGAGGAAAGCAAGATTGCTCAGGGAAAGTAGGAGAACATACTATTCATGATATGCTCTTTTGCAGTTTTGAATTTTGTGTATGTGTGCTACCTATTCAAAGATAGAAATTTAAAACAAAAAAAAATCTATAGCAAGCCAGAAAGAGCTATTTATTTGTTCATTAACTGTAAGAAAACACACCCACCCACACTTATATTACTGATGAAACCAGTGGCAGCAATTCTTGGACAATCGAAAAAATATACACAGTCAAACATCAAAGACAGCATTATCCTTCAAAGATGGCATCATCCTGCAGTGTCTCCTTCACTAACCCAAAACGTTTCCTCCTGTAAACTTGCCCCAGTTCTAGAAGCTCGCATCTCAATTTTTTGTTTAAAGTATAAGCACTATATTTTCAGAGAGTCCCTATTACAATGCAGGTATGCAACCTGGATGACACCAGGATGGATTTATTTGTAGGTTACCTTTGCAGAAAACTCTTCTGGGAGGAATGAGGCTGGTTTGATGAGAGTTTAAAAACTTTGGGGTTGTTTTGTTTTGTTTTGTTTTGTTTTGTTTTTGGTACCAGGGATCGAACTTACAACCTCGTGTTTGCCAAGCAGGCACTTAAGACCACAGAGCTAAACCCCTGGCCTCTTAAAAACTCTTGATGGAACAGCTCTACAAAGCAAAATTTACTATGTGTAAAACACAAATGTATGAAGCCAGTGTTGACTGTACAGCAGGATGGAGCTCAATGCTGAAATATAGGAAAGTCAAAAGTTACAATAATTGAGTACCAGCTGGCATAGACCCATGACGTCTCACTATGCAGTTCAGGCCAGCCTTGAACTCCAAAATATCCTCTTGCCTCAGCCTGCAGGTGCTGGGATTACAGGTATGCACCACTAAACCTGACATTCAGTATGGTTTTTGTTGATGTTTTAGCTTGTTTTTTTTTATTTAATAAAAATATAACTTATTATACACCATCTACTCTAATATAAATTGATTCATGTTCTGCATAGTACTATTGTCTTAGAATGCTAATAAATATTGCTCAGTAATGTGTTCTGTGATCAAGTAAGTGTGGGTAATGGTAGTCTAAGCGCAGTTTTTCCTTGGTGAGAATTCTCAGGGACTATAACAAAGATAAACGTATTTCTACAAGGGAAAAATGTGCAGTGTGCCCCAAATTATCTTCTCCCAGACCTCTTTTTCACCACGGCACATTCTATGGAATGATCTTGTATGGAACACTTGAGAATTTCTGATACTTCTTACACTTGTCCTGGCCTCTCCTTTCCATCCTGATGATCATTTTTATATTGCCTTACCTTGATCCCTCCTAAATCACTACATATCCTCTATTATGATCTCATAGCTGGAAAATATTGGTGACATCAAAAGTGATGATGAAAACTTTATGCAAGGTCTTCCTTAGCATTTGTTACTCTCCTATGCATGGCTTAGTTATCTTCTCATTGTTGACACATTATACCCAATACTTGCAATTTAAAGGAGGAGAGGTTTATTTTGGCTCATGTTGCAGACCATAGTTAGCTGACTCCAGGCAAGATGGCATGGTACAGGGGAATGGCAGAGAAAAATCAGCTCATGGCATGGTGGAAAGGAAGCAGAGAGATCAAAAGCCAGAAAAGGAGATAGACTCTTCCAGGCCATACCTGCTGTGACCCTCCTTTTCTGATCAGACCTTGCCTCATAATAGCAAGTTGCCTAGAAAGCCCCATAATACAATCACCTTCAAGATCTGGTCTATGATTACATGAGGTTTTAGGGGGAAATCTAGATATAACAATGCTTGAATACCAGTAGGAGGCTTTGTATTTTCTGAAACAAATATAAACTGTAACAAGATTTGGGAAAATTGGTATGAGATTAGAACAGACCTGAGTGCCGTATCTTATTGACAGTGCAGCCTGTCCTTTAGATAATCATAATATCTGCAATCTTGTCTTGCCTTCTTTTAGGCCTCAAACACTAGATGCAAGACCTGGCTGTAGGCTTCCCTGAAGCAATCACAGTGTCTTTTCCCATGTTTCCTACTTTGATTCACTTAAGCTCCTAAAACCTTTAAGGCTAAAATTAAATTTCATTACAGTTAGAAACCCAGACCCTGGAATGCCACCTCTCTCCAAATAGTATATGATTTGACAGTAGAACAATTCTGGCCAACAATCTGCAGAGGTAGCAAATACAAATAGAAGTAGATGGTGCCTCACTTTCCTCAAGGGAGTCTCGGAGCTGTAGGTATAGCTCGGTGGCAGAGTACTTGCCTAGCATGTGGAAGACCCCAGTTTAAATCTCTAGCACAGAGAGAGAGGAAGGACAATACTCATCAGAACATTCTGTCCCATTTAAAGGGTCACAGATTCTTTTAAAAACTTTGAAAAAGAATTTTCACCAATAGTTTGGCGAACTGATTAATCATATCACACAACAAACAACAGAACTTTGTTAAAATCCTTCTTCCTTGTAATTTCCCCTACCCCCCCCCCCCCACAGAGCAGCTACTTCCAAACATCCCTGCTCTGCTTTTCAGTAACTCTTTTCACCTCATGCCTTTCTCCTCTGTTCCTTTGGTACTCCTTCCAGTTATTTATCACTGCATAATTTTGAAAATTTTTTCAATTTTTATTTCTGGAGAATTTCTCCAGTAATTTTTAATTACTGGAGATTGAACACAGGGTCTTTGTTCTGAGTTACATCCCCAAATCAGTAAGTCACTAAGTTGTCTAGGCTGGGGTCAAACTTGCAATCCTTCTAAATCAGCCTCCCAGAGCTCTGGAACTATAGGCCTATGACATCAGGACCAGCTTTCACTGTGTAATATGGCACTTAAGCTTCTGTTTTAGTTCTTCTATCTCTTATCATTCTTTATTTTTCCTTGTTATCTTCCCCACTAAATTAATCTCAACAAAAAAGCTGGAAGATAATGGTCAATTCTTACAGGTATATTCTGTCTCTGACTTACAAATATTATATGCAATATATATGATAGTGTATCATATATAATATGCCATATATGGCAAATACATTAAGTTGTGCCATGTCCAGTAGTGTTGTCATAATAGTCCTGTCATCTGTCCTATAAGGTTGAGATTGCTAAACTAATGGACCAATAAGATGTTTTCTTTTGTTGTTCTAGTAACTAGTTCCCTTTCAAAAATTCATGCCCTTTACTTCACTTCTCAGCTTAGCTAATGGAGTTCCAAAGTTTCTCCAATGATGTGTAATTAAACTGTGTGTGATTAAAGCAAATGGACAAAATACTGAGGTTTTGTGAATAAAGCTGCCTGTCTCTCTCCCTTTGGTCAGATAATCTGGGCTCCCATGGGAAGATTCTTTGGTGTCTTACTTGTGCTAAGCAAGATAAGAAAACCATTGAGGAGGAACTAGGTCAGTTGCTTTCCACTGCTTGTCACAGTCATCAAAGCAAATTTCTTAGGCTCAGAACTTTCATGTCTTTTAAATGGATTCCTTGTTCTTATCTATCTCAGAAGGGCATGTGCTAATCATTCCACTTTTGAAGACAGTTACACCTCTCTCTCGCTGTCTCTCTGTCTCTCTGTCTCTCTGTCTCTCTCCCTGTGTGTGTGTGTGTGTGTGTGTAGGTTTGTGGAATTTTTCTCACATTATTATTTTTGACTGATTATTTTCTGAATACTTTATATTTAAACTATGCAAAAATACATATTCAGGCTAAGTATAAAATTTTAGGGTCAAAAGTAGGAACTTCTTCAAAAAGACACCAAACTTTAAAAAGAAGAGAAAATGTCAGTATATACTCCTCACTCTTACTGCTGCTTGATTTTTGTCAGAGTAAAATGAGGATCATGGTTCCGTTGCCATGGAAATGATTGTGCTTTCACAAATTAGGTACTATGACTTCATGGTGAGGAGGAACAGATGATCTGGAAAGGAATGAAAACCTAAGGTTAGCACAACTGTTTAGGGTAGATCCACCTTGGATTCTTTTTCTAAATAGATGGGAGCATAAAGAATAAGCAAAAACTACTTCATTGTAGCTTTACAAAAGCCACTGAGGAAGAAAGAGCTTAGCCAGGGTAAAACTGCAAACTCTTTTCCAAAGAATAAATAAATAAATAAGTAAATAAATAAATCCCTGACTATTTAAACATAGAATAAAGCACAGGTAAAAAGACAAACTGTTTATAATAAGTCCATACTCCAACACTACCTCTCCATTCCTTTTTAACTGCTTACTATATTTGGCCACTTTTTTTTTTTTGCTGCTATTGAAGTCAGTGATATCTCAAATTCTCAGACCCAGTGGTGAGGCCTATATTTGCCATACCTTTTATGTTACATTATTCTTAGGTATTTCTGTAGGTTTGATAGCTTCAAAATAGAGGAGGTTTGGATAGTTGGACTGGTAAGTTCAGAGCCTGCACAGTAAAAATGGGGCATACATAGCTTGCTCATCTCACTCCTAATAGGTTAGAAGGGCACACCCAATTTTCCAGCCATGATGGCAGTCTGGGGAAACAGTGTCCTTCAAAGTGCAATAACATCAAGGTATCTCCTGTAATTCCATATTGATGTAAATTAACAGTGTGAAGTTTTAAAACCGCCAGCCAGGTAGGTATCTTTCCACCATGGCATTGTTCATTAAAAGGGAAACTTTCCTAAGTTTATTATTGTGGTTTGAATGTTTTTGTTTTCCAAGATTAGTACATCAAAGTCCTAGGTCTAAGGGGACAGTATCAGGAGGTAGGGCTTTTGAAGAGGTGATGAGGTCATGGATCCTCAAGAACAGTATCAGTGTCCTTACAAAACAGGCCCATGAGAGCTCTTCTACCCTTCTAACCCAAAAGGCGTGTATGATGGAGAGTGGAACAGCCCTCACCAGCCACCAGATCTCCTAGTACTTTGATTTTGGACTCCCAGTCTCCAGAATTGTGAGAAATAAATCTGTGTCCTTTATAAGTCACCAAGCCTATGCCTCGTTATAGTGTTTTATTGTATAATCCCAAAAGGCTAAGACACTTAAAATGACTCTAAAGTCACTCATTTTTAAGAAAAATGTATTTTTTGTTTGGAGTAGAGGCAACAAGAGAGATTCCCCACCACTCTCGGGGAATGATTATCAAGGGCAGCCACCACCACCAGATAGCTGCCAGTATGTTATAATAAGCACTTTAGTTCTGAGGTATCTTTAGTTTTATAGAGAGTTCATGAATAATCTTCATCCATCTCCCCTAAATACAATTGTACAATGTACATGAGTATAGTGATTAAAAATGTGATGAGGTATAGTTCAAGGGTAAGGCATTTGCTTAGCATATATGAGGCCTTACATTTGATCCTCAGCACTTAAATAAACAAGCAAGCAGATCAACAAATAGTAAAATTAATATTAGTATAATACTATCTGCTGAACTAAAGATTTGATTCAGATTTCAAGTATTCCATTTTTGGTTCTGAGATCTGGCCAGGGAGACTGTTACTTTTGTTTTGTTTTGTTTTGTTTTGTTCTGTTTTGGGTCAGGTCTCTTCTGTGGAGCTCAAGCTGGTATTGAATTCACTTTATAGCCCAGGCTGGCCTGGAGCTTGCAATTTCCTGCCTCAATCTCCCAAGTACTGGCTGGAATAAAGGCATGTGCTAATGGTTTATATTTAGGTGTCCTTCCAAAGTTTCCTGTGCTCGTAGGTGGGGATTTCGGGTGGTGATTTGATCATGGGGCTGTAGTAATTACCAGTGGAGCAGTCCACTGATGAGTTTATAGCTAAATGTGATTTGGGAGGTGAAGGCTGGTTAGAGGAGGTGGGTCACTGGTGGTGTGGTCTGGAAGGGTGTATCTCCCTCCCTCTTCCTTTGATGCCTCTGTGCTTCACCTCCCTACCATGAACAAGCATCTTCTGCCATGCCCCTCTAACATACCACCTTGCCTTGCAGCCAATCAGCTATGGGCTGAAACGTCTACTGTGACTCAAAATAAATCTTTCCTCCATTAAATTGTAGGTGTCAGGTAATGTGTTCCAGTGATAAGAAAGTAACTAAGACAGTATGCACCAGCTTGCCCAGCAAGACTATGCTACATTTAATCATTTTTGGATAAGTCTCTTTTAATCTGGGTTCTGTTTTTATTTTTTCATGATCTAGATAATTTTGAGGAGAACCGGTCTGGTGTTTCATACAGTGTTCCTGAATTGGGCTTTCTCTGATGTATTCTTACAATTATGGTGAGTTTATGGATGACTGAAAATAATATCATAGAGATGGAATGCTCTTCTCATGATATATCAGGGGATACATGACATCAATATAATTTACTTTAAAATAATGCTAACTCTTATCAGTTGGGTAAGGAAGTCCCTGTCAGGTTTATCCATTCTAGAGTAACAAATTTCCTTTTCCATACTGTATTCATCAGAAACAATCAGTAAGTTCAGTCAACACTCAGGAGAAGGGAATTGTTTTCACCTCCTAGAGGAAGGACTGAAAAGAATCTGTGAACATGTTTAATGATCATAATAATTAGCTAATATTTTCTGGTGAGATACTTTAAGGCTACACAAATAATTCTCTTCTTAAAAGTTTCACCCACTAATTGTAGTAGATCTTATCTGCAGCAATTATTACTGTGCCATAATGTTGTCAATTTACCTCATTCCTTCAACTGTATATTATGATGCAGAATTTTTGTGAGAAAGATTTACTTGCAAAATTGCTCTCTTAATTTGTTTGCTTATTCATCTGCCTATTTGTATCAGTATGGACTCATGACTATCTATTTTATTCTTTGAGTATAATCCAATGCTATATTTATTTTCTTTTTTGTATAGTTTCAATTTTGGCCTTGGGAGTTGTTTCAAGTGAGCTCCTGTAACCTTTTGATAAGCCCTGTACAGAAAAGAGTTAAAACAGCAGTTTGGAGGTTGCTCTCTTCAGAAGGTCCTATTTACAAGATTAAGCCTTGGCTTGTCATAAATCAAGTTCTCAAAACATATGTGAAGCATCTCCTACACAGAGAATGCAGCTCTGATCGCCTGAGTCACTGACCACCTGCTTCCTCTAAAGAGTTTGTCATTTTGGTTGTAGCTGGGCAAAAAATGCCTCTGTGACTAGTCCCCAAGAAAAATCCCTAAACTCTTAGTCTCAAATGGGCTTCCTTGGAAGAAATATTAGGCACATACTGCTGCATGTTCATTATTGGAGAAGGAAACATCCCTGGTGTATATCCTGGGTTGGGTAGGAAAGCATGGGAAGCCCAGATATATATTTCTCCAGATGTCCATTGTGTGTTCTTTCCCTAATGATCTGCTATGTAAACGTCCAGTGTCACTATAATAAATTCTAGCCATTTGTACAACTCTATGCTGAGTTTTATGAGTCCTAGAAAATTACAGAACAGGTAGGGGGCTTGGATACCCCAAACACATCCCCCGTCCTTTGTTTATCTTTCAGAATTTCCTATTTTCTGACACTGTTAGAGACTCCAGCGTCATCTTGCATTTTCTTTATCCCAGCCATAGAAGCAGCTATTTCTTCAAAAAGTCCAGGTTTCTTTTATTAGATGATATTTGAAAACCAAGATCTGAGTGATCACTGCTATTGAGATGCCAATGCATCTACTCACTTTCAGCAAATAGAGTAACATGTGTACATACATACAAATTCATATTTATTTTTCATATCTTTCTACTTGTTTGCACATGCTACACACATCACAGATATCTATGTTTACACACACAAACACATGGAATTCATACTGATATTGCCAACTTTTGTTTAGAACCACACAGTTTATTCTTCTTTGCTTCCTTCTCTGTAACTTTTTTTTTTTGACAAGGAAAAAACCTACCTACTATTAGCTACAATTTACTAACTTGTTCAACTCTAGCATATATATAAAGTAGTTTCAGAATTTCACTTTCTGGAGCTTCTCATGGGTTAGAAACACAGTTAAAAATAAAGAAAAGTCTTGGTGTGCAGTAGGTTTTGCTTTAGCCTTGCAGAATCTGGTCAAAGACATTTCCTAAGTCACTCAGATCAGTCCCTCTCCCTGTCCCCTCAGCACGTCAGCCTACATTCCATCCTGGGATTCCCTAACTCCTAATCGATTTTTAAAAATTATATACATTACATTCTACCCTTAGTTTTAAATAAGTCAGACTCAATTAGAATAGGTACTACATGTGTTCACAAGTGAATGTAGTCATATACCTACCACCACAATATAATACAGAAAAATCCCATTGGGATCAAGATGTGTTATATACGTGTATCTACTGTGCGCAATCAATGTAATAATTATATATTGCAAACATGTACTAATAATTTATTTTTTAAAAAAAGAAAAAATAATACCATATTTTAAAATTGTCTTATGTGGTCCCTTTTTAGCCACACTCTTGATAACCACTGATCTGTTTTCTGTCTCCATAGTTTTGCCTTTTGAAGAATGGTACACAAAATCAGTCTGCCTTTTTACATCTGGTTTTTTTCACTCAGCAAAAATACATTTAAGATTTATCTGTGTTGTATGATTTAATACTGCCTTTCTGTTTATTACTGGGTAGTATCATATGGATGTACCAAAATTTTTTTAATCAGTGCACTTCTTGAAAATATTCAGTTGATTCTAGTTTTTAGTGATTACGAACTAAGCTATAGTTATTTACAGGTGTCTGTGTACAAAAATTTTCATACTTCTTTAGTAATTAATTAGTAGTGGTACTATTGAGTTATACAAGTGAATGTTTAACTTTATGAGAAACTGACAAATCAGCTGTGTCACTTTATATTTCCACATGCAAAGAATGACATTGCTACTTGTACCATATATTACCCAGCATTTGGAAGGATCAAGTTTTTGGGTGTTTTGTTTTGTTTTGTTTTTAGTCTTTCTGAGACAGGGTCTCACTGTGCAGTTTAGGCTGGTCTTGAATTCACTTTATAGCCCCAGCTGGTCTCAAACTAGCAAAGATCATCCTGCCTCAGCCTCCTGAGTGCTGGGATTATAGGAGTGCGCCACCATGCCTGGCTGGAAGGATTAAGTTTTTTAAATGTAGCTATTCATGGCTGGGGCTGTAATTCTGTGGCTGAGCACTTGTCTATTATGCACAAGGCTTTGGGCTCAATCCCTAGTACAAAAGAAAAAAAAGTAACAATGCTAACAGATATGTTGAGCTATCTTATTGTGGTTTTCATTTGCATTTCCCTATGGATTAACGAGCAAAGCATCTTTCTATATATTATTTTCCACTTGTAGATCTTTGGGAAAGACAGTAAGAAGCAGACCTTTTTTTTTTCTTTGATTTTCTTTAATTGCTTGTTTTCTTGCTGAGTTACCAGTTCTTTATATTTTGGCCACAAGCAATTTATTGGATATGTGATTTGCAAATACTTATCCCAGACTATAATTTGCTTTTTTATTCATTAAAAAGGATTTTTTTCAAGGCCAGTGTTTAAATTTGATAAGGCATGAGGATGCTAAGATCAAGGCCAGTCTGGGCAACTTAGAGACACTATATTTCAAAAGAAAAAAGAGAAAAAGGGCTAAAGATATAATTCAGTGATAAAGTGCTCAGTGACAAAATTTGAGTTGTTGATATTGTTACTTTTCATTATAAACAATGAGTTTATTTTTGGACCCAAATCCAATATGGGATTGTTCATTGTTTAATAAGGTACTCCAAAATATAATTGAAAAATTATTATTCACTTCAAATTCTTTTTGTATCCAAATTTTATTCAGTCAAACTTAAAATCAAATAAGTCATCAAGTAACGGAAAGCAGAAGGAGCTTACTTCCCCACCCTACACACACACTATTTGGAAGTGGAGCTACACCCTGCATCCTGATGCCTTCCATGAGCCACAAAAAAGCAAGTTGGTGATCTCTACTGGACCAACTACACGTGGTCCAGTAGAGATAAGGGGATAAGTGAGCTCTGATACCCACGTGGGAGCAGGACCTCCTTTTCTAATTTGCATAAAGGTATCAAATGAAGTAATAGAAGTCCTAATTGAATAATTTTTCCTGCATTGGGCATATTGCATCAGTCAGGATATATAGCTGCAAGTCACAGGACACATGACAAACAGTGGTTTAAGAAATTAGCACATTTATCTAGCAATAGATGGTTCCAGGGTTGGGAAATGATTCCATGATGCTATTAAATGTCAGTTGTTTTTCCACACTGACATCTCTAGTGTTTTGAATGTTTATCTCACAACAACAAAAAATTGCTGCTGCAGCTTCAGTATCATATCCTCATACAATTGTACTGATCCTTCATTTGTTTTTGTCAGGAATAAAGATCATTCCCCAAAATAAACCCTTCCTCCAGCAGACTTCCCTTCATATATCATTGGTCAGAAGTGGATCACATAACTACCGAAGATCTGGGAGTGACAACCTAAAAAGGAAAAAGAGAGCTAGCAACAAACAATGTTAGCAACCACATTGATGAGGGGAGAATTTCTTTTCTACTTTCTGTCTCAAAGACAATCCTCAAGTCTTGGGAACAAATAGTATCTCAACCATGTATTTCTCTTTTTCTTTTTTATTTATGTTTTCTATACATAAACATATCATAGTGGGGCATATATATATATATATATATATATATATATATATATCTTGATCCTTTTTCTGCTCTAACCTCGTCTACACTTTTTCCCAGACCCCCTTCCTATCTTTATAAAGCCTTTCTCCTTGTTTACCTTCCTTTTTTATTTTTCTCTTTAAATTATTTATTCTTTATGTTTCTCATATGAGATAAACTATGTGGTAATGTAATCTTCTGTATTTGATTTATTTCACTTGACATTATGGTCTCAAGGTGCATTCATTTTCTTACCAATGACCCAAATTTATCCTCCTTTATGGGTGAGTAAAAACCCATTGTGAATATAT
Organism: Hydrochoerus hydrochaeris; assembly: GCA_004027455.1. NCBI lineage: Eukaryota > Metazoa > Chordata > Mammalia > Rodentia > Hydrochaeridae > Hydrochoerus > Hydrochoerus hydrochaeris. The sequence goes on from PVLA01000759.1 coordinate 167,229, forward strand.
ACCATATGTCTTTAACTCTTTTGGTAAGATATCTAGAAGAGTTGTAGCTGGTTAAACGGAATATCTATTTCTAAAAGTTTTTGGAGGAGTCTCCATACTGACTTTCATATTGTCAACCACTTTTTCTGTGACTTCTGGAATCTCTTGAAAAATGTCATAATCTTTTTGCTATATTTCACATATACAGATTAATCAGAAAGAAGATAACTCTGAGTTATAAAGAATTATAGAATAGTTTTCAGACCTTATACATCTAGCATTTTATACTGCAGCTTATCAAGTAGCACTAGGCTGAACAGGGAGGACTAAGACTTAGTCTCTTATGGAAAGCTTTAATGGATAAACATTAATCCCTTGGGCTGAACACATTATTTATAGAAATATCTATCAAACTTAAGCATGTTTTTCTCTGAACTCTCCCACTTCAGCTTTGTCTAAGGTGTGTGTCTTCAGTGTGTATGTGGTGGAAGAGAAGTTAATTAGGAGGAAAGGAGAGGAACTTGTGCAAGTTAATCCTAAATTGGGTAGTTAAAATACCCATAACTCAACTTTTTCTTTCGTTGTACATAAAGTTCTTTCTGTCAAAAATTTACTTTGATTCACTCCATCTTAGTTTTGGTGTCTTTTTGTACTCAGAAGGTATTTGTGAGCAGGATTGCTAGTTGGAGATCAGCTGCACAATTTATTAAGATCCTTGTCTCAAAATAAAAATGAAAAATGCTGAGGATGTAGCTCAGTGGCAAAGCACCCTGTGTTCTACCCCCAGTACAGCCATAAAAGAAAAAAATTATGTATATCTAAAAATTTAACTGTAAATTAAATTTTCCTAAATATCAGAGCATGAATATTCAGTTAGAATTTTGGTATTTGGAGAAATTCTACTTGTAAATCTTTCTGTAAAACAAAAAAGTCTGGCACAGATGCCTGCCTGACAAGTGGAAAGTCTTGAGTTTGATGCCCCGTACCAAAAAAAAAAAAAAAAAGTCCATCACTAAATCAAATAAACAATCCCTCTTAATTTTTAAAATTAGTACACAATTTGGGGTACATACTGATTATATTCATTTTGGGGAGTTGGTACATACACATAACATATTTTAATTCTTTTTATATCCCCTTCCCCTTCCCTCTATCTCTTGGTCCCCTTCTCATTCACAAAAGATAGCTGTTTCCTATTATGCATCTTTTATTTTGCTCTTTAAAGTTATCTATTTTGTAACACTGGTTTACACATATGAAGTTTTGCTAATATATGGAATACTTTTCTACTGGGGACCTGGCCTAGATCCCCAATCTTCCAGGCAAGTGTACAGTGAAGGCTTAAATAAATGAGACAAGTGTATGGTTTTAGAGCTGCAGGAGGATCAAAACCCTCTGCAGAGTTCGAGATTCTGAAGGCTAAGACAAGGAATGTCTCTGGGTTGCCGTATTTATTTAGTTTCCAAACAAGGAAAGGGTTAGAGTAGAAAGCACAGGAAACTGAACAGACCTTGGGATTGGTTCAAGGACTTTTCCAAGTAACAGATTATGTTTACTTTAGGAGAAGTATTTTAGGAGGAGATTTCCATGTTATATTTCACTACCAGAGTGAAATGCCAAAGCTACAGTCTTTAGTTAATTGGAACTGGGGCCAGGTGTCCTCAGCTGTGACCTTATCTTGCCTTTTGAGGTGTCTCTTTGTTCTCAGGTCACCCCGGCCATGCCGCAGCCCTGCACATGTGTTCCCTTTACAGTTTCAATGGCTCCTAACACTTTGCTGCCTTGGTTATTTCCTAGTTGTATTATTTTAATAATATCCACATTTCTCTTAAAATTTTTCAGGTATACTCTTATTTTCGTACATCATAAGTAAGGCTTTCTCTGTCTCTGTCTCTCTCCTACACACACACACACACACACCCCACACACACTGCCCAAATTTACCTTTTTCCTTAGTGAAACTTGTAGGATAAGGTATGAGTTAGGCTCATTCTATCCCCTCTAAACCTATTTCTAAGATGGATAAATTAAATCTGATCTGCATCATTCTTATGTGAAAAGTGCTTCCTTTTCTTTCAGTGTCCTGGATTTGCTGAAGAGCACAATGTAAGACAGTAGAGATCAGTGTGTCAGGATCAACCACGGAGGCAGTTGTTCACCATTATGTTGCAAAACTGCCTCTTTTTCAATAGTGTATTTAATTTTAATTCACAATATGACTCCTGGACTTTTTCCAGGGAGGCTGACAAAGCAAAAGACCCATTCCTAATTATACAAAGCTTAATTACTTCAAATACCCTTTCAATGCCGTTTATACAAGGAAATGAAACCTTTACTATGTATTACGACACCTTCTCTATGCGAGGGATTTGCTCAAATCATTTTGGAAGGCACTTCAGCTCATACCTTTTTTAGGCCTAAAGGAAGAGTTTAAAGTGTATTCATAACAAATGGTGCCTTACCTTCTGTCAGGAAGTCTTGCTCAAAAGAGATGTTCTGTGCCACAAACCTTTGACAGCCTCTCAGCTAACGGGATTGGGAGGTCTCAGAACAGAGGTGGGCAAGGTGAAGGATTAAGCAGAACAGGATACTTATGGTCACTAAAACAGTCACTGAAAATCCATTTGGTGGGACTCTGGCAAACACTCATTTCCGGACAAGCTGATGTCCTCAGTCTTTGGTTGAAAATGTCACTGAGCTTAAAAGTAGATGTGGCACAGCAGTACTTCCTGAGCTCATTCAGGTTAGTTTTCATATGTGAGAAGTAAAGGGGCTCAGTGGTAACAGCTGGAAACTCTCACACACTTCAGAGTCTTACAGCTGAGAGAAGCAGCTGTGTACCCTGAGCTACAAGTCTTTCTTCCAATAGGGGCAAACTCTGCACTCAGGCAGATCTGGTTAAAATTCTGGTTCTGTTAAGAGTACTTGTTGCATGACATTGGACAAAATCCTTGGCCCCTCCAACTCTTCTTATTTGGAAAATGGTGGTAATAAATCCCTGTCAACTTTCAAACCCTTTCATGATACACACAAGTAGGGAGTAGAAGTCAGAAGGCATCTAACGTTGAAAGTTTCCCGATGGTTTCTTTCCTTCTCTTCCCTTCAAAATACATTTCCCATACTGATGTGGAGAGTGAAAAGAGCCCCAAACAGAGGGACTGCAGGAGAACAATTTGTGAACACCTTGCCTAGGAAGGCTGGTAGATGTATGCATAGGGGCAGTTTAAGAGAACAACAACCAAAAACAGTCTTAAAGGTGAAACAAAATATGTCTCCTCCATCTGCTCATACAAGATGAAGTCTCAGAACTTCCAGGGCCTGGGAACTCTAGGTTCACCTTTCACCCTTAACTCAAACAGCAACAAGGCCATCTGTTAGTTTTAAGAATGAGAACATGCACACTATTATGGAGGCCTAATGTGCTACAGTGTCCTCTGAACATCTATATCTAGAATAAATTTGCCAATTTTTTTTAGAAAGTCTTGCATGCACATGTACAAATGCAGCAACTTTCAATTCCAGAGTCCCCTCTTATTCCTCAAGACTCACAGGGAGGGCTTGAAGTCTTCTTTCCTGAGAGCCAGGTGCTAGCCAAGTGAGTCTGCTCCTTCCTTCTTGTGTTTTCTTTTCTATCCAGGGAAGCGCCATGCCCAGGTGATTTATTTTTGCCTAGATTTTTGGGACAGGAGCAAATGTCACCCGACCTGAAAGAAGGAAGCCCTTACTCTATAACAACTTTAAGAATGTTTTCTTATTTCCCATAATTCTGAGGTCAGGGCCAGATGCACGGATATTTGTCATTGTGCCTGTCACTTGAGGGAGAAAGAACTATTTTCATTTTGCCTGATCTAATAGATCCAACTCTTTTCTTTTTTGTGTGTAATTTTTATTTTAAAGAGAATAAAACCAAGCAAAATAAAACAGAATAAAGCCAATCAAAACAAAATAGTGTAAGTGATACAGGATTTCAAAACAAGATAATGGGAAATCAACAATGATTACCATAATGCTTCTTGTTGCCTTCAAAATAGCTGCCCATACTTCAGACAGTAAAAATCAAACAAAACAGAACAGAATAGAACCAATAGAAACAAAATGATGAACACAATAAAGGACTTCAAAACAAGATAGTAGTAAATCCAAAATGGCTACCATAATATATCTTGTTATCTTCTTAATAGCTGTCCATGCCACTAGATATAATAAAATCAAACAAGACAAAACAGAAAAAAACCCAACTAAACAAAACAATGAAAACGATACAGGACTTCAAAACAAGATGACAGGGAATTTGCAATAGCTAGAACCTTCAGAAGGAGATCCTCCATAAATGTTACATCACATATTTTTATCTTCTGAATAGATGATCAGACTACTGGCTTTCGGTCTGCAAAGTCAGTGAAACACCAAACACTACCAGCATTAAATTGTATTTTAATCCAATAGCTATCATTGTAGCCTGTGTTTCTGTGGATCAGCTGGTCACTTATGGGGTGGGAAGTAGGGGGTGGGGGGACAGGAACGTTGGCTCTTCTTGTCTCCCTGCCCACTTACAAGAAGGGCTTGGCACCTGCTTATCCTCCCAGTGGCCTGTACATGGCACTGACTTTCAGGGATGGCTTGGCTTCTTGCTGGTTTCTTCTTCTCCTCCGCAACATTACTCATAGATCCAACTCTATTTGGTTCATCTACATGGTTGCTCATTCATTCTTCTCTTTCCAAAATCTTTTTTGAACTATTTATTTTTGACACTGCATTAATGGAAGCAACTCACTCTTTCCTCCAAACAGTGCTCCTTGTCTAGTCATACCTTAAAGCAGGAGTCACCAGAATGATAGGAAGTGTGAGAGTGGCAAGGATGCCTTGTGGAAGACTGAATGCAAAAAACAAGGCTTCTCTTCAAAAAATATGTCCCATTCACCATGAGTCACAACTCACACACTCAAAGGGCATCCTCTTTAGATTAATGAGATTTTAGAACCACACTTACCCTTTCATTTTGCCCCAGTGCCTTTCTTTAACATGAGTCAATATGTACTCAGCTAGATTTAAGCACAAGATTGACAGTTTGGGAATATATAGTCAACACTATTTGTACATGTCAAATTTTATCTATCGTGCATAAACACTGATTCTACTTTATTCTTTAACTCTATGGCTAGTCACTGAGGCTCTACCTCCTTAGGGCTAGGCATTAATAAAGAACAAATCAAGGTACCTCCTAGTCTCTAAATGCTCAGGATTTTGGTGACTGGACCATCCAGCCTTTGCCTTCAGACTTGAGACAGCAGCATGTCTGTTATCCTTGATCACCCAAATTCCTTTACTGTCCATCTTTCTTAAACCAACAGTAAGTTCTATTGCTAGCTGCCTGAAGTAGGACACTGAATCTTGGGATCGATGTTCTGACCTGGCTATAATATACACAAGTCACTTAGAGTTCCTGAGTTGCTCTTGCTTCATAGGGATCATTCATCCCAGGGCCTGCCAACACTTAATCAGTCATTGTAGAGAGTATGGTAGAAATAAAGTAACATAAAAAGTAAGATAACATAACAAAGTGAGATAGCACTCTGAACACAGAATAACTCTACCTGTGGAAATAATTATTAGATATTAATTAGATATTAATGGTAACTCTTGATAACTGCAAGTCTCCTATACTATTTTCATACAGAACCCTAATTTCTCTGTCCATTCTCTAGTCCTCATCATCCTATCATTCTGCTTGATTCATGCTTTCTAACAACTCCATTCCCTGACTCATGAAACACACACACACACACACACACACACACCTCATATATTTTGTAATTCATTATTCCAATTCTTTTCAATAACTTTCTTATTCATTACATATTTACATTTCCCAAATAACATGCATTTACATATAATTTGTTCTTGCCCTGCATAGAAAATGGATATAGCAGTACAGCAATTAGGTGAGTATATCAGTCAAGTTTCAGCTGAGGAAGCAGAAAGAACTCCAGGTTTTTTAAATAGAAAGGGATTAAAATTAAGAAGTTAAATGCCTATAATATTCATTAGAAGAGCTAAAGAAGCTGAAGTTAGGGACCACCACTGGATCCTGTATTTCTACAGAATATTACAATAGTCAATGCCCAGACTTTGATGACTAGAATTTAGTGATTACTGAAATGTGCAAGCTGCCTTCAAACACACCTCTATAGCATTGCTTAGTATCAACAGCTATAGAAAGTGACTTTTATCTCACTCTTCCTTTTAAATCTCATACAAGGAAATCCCCAGGTAGAATTAAATTAATATCCAGAAATCTATCTGCAAGGGAATTCAAGCAATGTAGTTTTTAACTTTCTATCCCCTAGAGTTCAAGCACGTGCATAGGAGGTTTGGGAATGGATGGCTACTTTTGACTGACAGTAACTCACACAAGAAGTGTTGCAGCAGATGCAGAGAATCAGAGACGGAGACACAGAGGCCAAGAGCAAGGCAAACAAACGTTATCAACTGGCAGACAACACCCCACCTACACGGTTGGAGATGTTGACACCAAGGGGAAAAGGGTTGGGGTTTTAAGGGTTAGGGTAAGGGGTGGTCCTGGGCAACGATTACTACTTTATCATTAGATTGGACAGCTGTTTCTGGGTTACAGACCAATTATTTTGCCAAGCAGGATGTAAAGACAATGGGAACAAGGATCTTGTAGTTACATGCATCAGCCGGATGTACAGAGAATAAACCGGGTCAAAAAAAGTTCATATGTACAGGACAAAATAGAAGTCTGGTTACAAAATGGAGCTACATTTGCTATCACAGGAGAGAACTCTCTTCTTTGTAAACATCGAGGACCGCAGTCATGGTGTAGAAGAAAGCTTGAGGGGAGAAGGCAGAGGGTGTTTGGTCTTAAAACTGTTGTGTTTTATATTTTTGGCAGTCTTTTTCTTATTTTTAAAATCATGTAACTTAAAATAGGAATAGCAAATGCAGAGAGACTAGATACAACCTTAAGAAAAATTAGTCCACATTTATTAGACAATTTTTTAAAATCAGAAATTGAACTCATGACCTCACACTTGCCAGGCAGGTGCTATGCCACTAAGCTATATCCCCAGCCCTAGACAAATATTTTTGAACCTTTATTATGTGTCAGACTGGAGATACAATAGTGAAAAAGACAGAATCTGTTCCTGCTGTTTCAGAGGTCTTGAAAAAATAGCATATTAGGATTGCCTCAGTAACTACTGAGGTTCAAAGCTAGTCTCCATCACTTAATCACTATGTCGCCTGAACAAGTTATTTAACTTCTCTATTTTCTCATCTGCACAACATATATAGTTTAAGAACTTATGTCACTAAGTTATAGTGAAAATTAAATGAGGTAATGTCTATAAAGTACTAAGCATACTTCCTGTTGTATGGTAGGGTCTGAATAAATGTTGGTAGAAAATTAAATGAGGTAATGTCTATAAAGTACTAAGCATACTTCCTGTTGTATGGTAGGGTCTGAATAAATGTTGGTAGAAAATTAAATGAGGTAATGTCTATAAAGTACTAAGCATACTTCCTGTTGTATGGTAGGGTCTGAATAAATGTTGGTAGAAGGTATAATCAAATCAACAGCTAATTGCAATGCAGGGCACTTTGATAAGAGCCTTGCTGCAGGAAAAACAGCATGTATGAGGACAAAGGTGAATGCAGACCTAAGGATTCACAAAAGGGTAAGGGAATCAAGTAAATTCTGGGTTGAGCCAGAGGGATGGAGATGAGAAAATAACATTTATTGACTAGGAGAGAGAGCACGTTCACTTGATGACCAAAAGAAATTCAGAATGTGGCTGGAATGAGGGAATAAGGTGAGGATGGGAGGCCATAAAGAGCCATAGCAGAACGAGTTAGTTTGTTTTTTTTTTTTGAGAGTTTGAATTTTATTTGCAGAGTACTGGAGAGGACTATTAAAAGACTTAAAGCCAAAAAGAATTATGATCTGATTTATATTTTAGAAAAAAAGTCCCTTCAGCCAGAGTAATGGAGAATGGCTTAGAGGAAGGAAATATTACTGGTAGAAAGTTCATCCAAAGTAATTCTTCAGTAATTTAATAGGGAGAACCTAGAAGGTAATGGAACAATAAAGAAAAATGGAAAAATTCTGGAGGCATTTAGTATGTAATGAGCTAGAAAGAAAGGTATGCCTTTTTCACAGTTCATCATCTTCCTTTACCTTTCTTTATTCCACTCCTTTCTCTAATTAGGAAAAAAATCCTTCAAATAAGTTATTTTCTTATTTCACAGTGCTATCTGGTCTATTAGTGACCGTCAGAAGCATATGTCCCATGTTAGTTATTTAAAATCATTAGAATTTAAGGCCTTCTTGGAAAAAGATAGTGGAGGGACTATATTTATATTTGGCTTTTGCTTTGGTGGCCCACAAATCCTTGCAGCATGGTTTAGAGATGATCATCCCTTCACTCTGTTCTTAGGATAAACTTTCGATCTAAGGTACTTCTCTAAGCATACACTTTAGGCTTAACAAGAAGGATCATGTCACACCACTCTGTTTCTAATTTGAAGTTTAATTTTAGACATATTTGGGTACTAGAAGTGAGAAAGTATCCCTTTCAGCCCCCACCAAAGAGGTAACCAGAGGCAGACCATCTCTTGGCTTCAACCAAGTGGACCAACATGGTTCTATGACTCAAGCTGTTCCCAGTAGAATTCTGTTTTCACCTTGTGACCCAAGACACAAAAACTGAAGTCACTGGAGGTGGAATACTGAAGGTCCTGTTCAGTCTGTGCTGTAGCAAGCCATGAGAAACCAAGGTATCCTTATGGATCAGCAAAAACCAAGAAGCTTTCAGTGATACTGACACAAGGCACAGACAATTTATGGGAAAGATGAGAGAGATAGGATGGGAAAGAGAGAGTAAGAGATAGTTGAAGGAGTTTTAAAGCTTCTAGATGCCAACAAAGCTCTCATCCTTATGGATTCTTTTCTTTTCTTTTTTTTTTTTTTTGGTACCAGAGATTGAACTCACAACCTCGTGCTTGCCAGGCAGGCGCTTAAGCCACTGAGCTGAATCCCTGGCCCCATGGATGTTATTTTCAATACTCTTTTTAATCCCTGAAAGCTATATCATAAACATACTGGATTCACCTATGACTACATTTACCTTGTAATGTTTTGCTCTTTTCCTGTGAGCTTGTACCCTCCCACCAAAATCAGTAAGTCTGAGTTCAAAATACCAGTGAGGCATTTTCTGGTTTTAATCACACTGCTGAATTTGATGTCTATAGTGTATTTTTTTTTCTGATAGCAACCATGAGAATACAGATTTCCCAAGCTTCTTTACCTTTTTTTTGCAATCTTGACTAGTCCAAATAGTTTGGATGCAGTTGGCTTTTCTTTTTTATCAGCTTGACCAATTAGAATATTTCTTCTTTCTTGTCACAGTAACTTCAGTGTCCAACTAATCAGAGTCTTTATTGAGACTTTTAACTTGCACACTTGGGAAAGATGTTCTCTTTCAATGGGATTATGATCTTAAGGATAGTATCATCCAAGGTTGCTAACAGTCACGGTTGTTTTAAAATGGACAGGAGTATTCTCAGAGGGGTATCTACTAGTAGAGCAATAACCCAATAGAGTGAACTGGGAATGTTGAGAAAGAAAAAAAAACCAGTTATGCATTATTTGTGCCTACTTTCCAGTTACATGGATCTATAAATCTCTTTAGCTTAAACCCTACTCTGAATAGTTTCTGTTAGTTATTTTTGAAATAACCCGAGTGATATGACCGTCTTTAAATCCTAAAGTGTAGTGTTATTTAGAGCCATCTGGGTCCAGCAAAAGAAAGAATATAAATTCTGAAGGTTGAGACTCGTGTGTCCAATTGGTGTGTTTTTCTTATACCTCTAAAGTTTGTTATCACTGGTAAGTTATTAGCATAGTTCTGCTGCAACTGTTATCATTTACATCTAAATTTCGGAGGGTGTTGTCATGTGATTGAAATACCAGGTTAAATCTGAGTTAGCTACATCATAAAATGTTGACCTAATGGAAAAAAAATTGTATTTTAAGTTCCCTCTTCTTTATTTAATGTTCCCTGGAGTCAAATACATTTTCCATTTGGGTGACTTAAAGGAGGGAGGCAGAGATAGTCTCAGATGTCATTTCAGGGAATAATCTTACTTCTTAATCAATTATTATTCTTTCCAAGTCTGCTGGTACTGATTTTTCTATCTCCTAGTTCTGCTTTTGGGAAAAGAAATATAAGTAGTGATGCCTTCAGTCTCAAGATGAAATAATTATTCGTTCCACCCTGACTGTCTGAAAGAAGCCATGATGAATAAAATGGGAAAACATTTGAGTTAGCTGAAGAAATTTATTTTAATGAGATACAATGCTTACTGGTTATAGAGACCCATACGGTTTTTTCCTCTCACTGTGGTGCCCACAGTATTGCCATTTTTATAATTGATAACCAGGTTTTAAATTTAGGAACATATTTCACTTGTGAAATGTGATTTGAATAACTACAGAAATTATAAATCTAAGTGAGATCTTGGATTAGAGCTGGAGGATGGAGGGTCTTGAACTTTCATCCACAGAGGTGAAAACATTTGGTTGTAGGGAAGATGGGGAGAGCAATGGCAATCAAAGACGTTTATCTTGAGAAGTAGAACAAGCAGAGGGAGGGAGAGAGAGAAAGACAGGGACAGGGACACACACACACACACACAGAGGGAGAGAGAGGTACACAGAGACTATACAAGTGTAGAGAACTCCAGAGAATTCTAATGCATGACTTTCTCAGAATAATATTTTTACCAGGAAAACATAAAATATATATTCAGTATCTTCCTTGATCCTAGGATCCAAGGGAGCCACATTTTTGCATGTCTTTTTTTTCCCTATGAAAGATGATCTCTATTATTATTTCGGACATCAGCTTCATAAACGTGAAATGTTATTTCCCGATTTGTGATAAAAGCATGAGTAATCTTCATGAGGTAAATAAGGAGATAAGTGAGAAAACATATCTAATTTTTACATATGCATATTTACAAGTGCACATTTAAAATCAGACCCAATTGACACTGGAGCTCTGACCGCATCAGAGCAAGTATACACAGCCAGGCGAGTTCTGGGTTGGACTGTCTGCCTTGGGTCATTAGGCAGCTAATCTGCCTGGAACAGACTGTAAGGGTCAGGCAGCAGGAGGATGACTCTGGTTCCTCCTCTTCGACCTAAAGCAATTTCCAGCTGTCAGAAAGTTGAAATATTGGACCAAATTATATCACCTAAGTTAAAATAAGCATCCCTCAGAATAGATCACTGTATATATATATTAAGATGCATGTATTATGCAACCATTGATATGTCTATTTCTATATCTTATGAATCAGAACTGGAATCTTCCCTACAGATAAATTCATTGTTAGCATGCTTGTTTTTTTCCCCTGACTTGATATATAGGCTACTCACACATCCCCAAAGTCATTACCCTCTTAGATTCATATTTCCAAAAATGTCCTTGACAAACCCATCAACAGAAACATCTAAACACTAAAAAAAAAAAGATATTTTGTAACTAATGATTGTGCAGTTTGACCTAAAGCTGCCTTTTTAAGAAAATCTCATTTTTTTACTTGCTTGTAAACCTTATAAAGTACACAGGATGTGTACTACAGCATTCTTCCACTGTATGGAAAATAGTTATAACTGATCTTTTAAAGTGTGCATTATCTGCATGACTCTAGGCAGTTTCCTAAAATGTTGCGCATCTGTATGCATATATTTAAATGCATATATTTAACTTAGAGGTAGATGTGGCTCCAGGTGTCAAAATGTTTAACAATAAAGGGCTTGCCCAAAGCTACACATTTAGCAAATGATCGAACCAGGTCATACTTTTTCACATTTTTATACTCTAATTCCAAAGTCTTCTTTAGGTGTACATGAATTAGTAGTAAGAATCATGAAATCTGCAAAAGACTATTCAGATCACACTCTGATTTTAGAATTTAAATTTAGAATTAAATTATTACTTAAGATATAACCTACAGGCCAGACGTGGTGGCACATGACTGTAATCTCAGCACTCGGGAGACTGAGGCAGGAGAATCACTGAGTTTGAAGCCAGTCCAAGATACAAAGTGAGTTCAAGGCCAGCCTGAATTACATAGAGAAATTCTGTCTCGAAAAGACAAAAACAAAACAAAACAGATAGAATCTATAAGCTGAAATATATTTATTGTATCATATTACAAATCTTTATCTCATTGTTACTCCCTGTGCACTGGGCAAATAAAATTTTTGTGTTTAATTCATCAGTTTTTACTTACCACTTCTTTGCATAGGAATTTGAGTTGAATTTTTCTTTGTATTAAAATGAACTTGAAGAGTTAAGTGAAAGTCCAATCAAACCCACCTATTACATTGGATACTGCTGCCCACTCATCCGTTTTTCCTGGATAAAGAGGAAAGAAAAACCCGAAGAGCTGTTCTCTTAGTCTATTCCGCTGCTGTAACAAAATACCATAGACTGTCTAGTTTATGCATGACAGAAACTCATTTCTCACCATTCTGCAGGCTGAGTAGTGCAAGTTAAGGTGCCAACAGATTTGGTGCTTAGCAAAGGCCTGTCCTTGGTTCACAGGTGGTATCTTCTTGCTGTGTCTTTACATGGTAGAAGAGATCACTCGCTTTCTGGGGTCTTTTATTTAAAAAAATAATAATAAGAATCCCATTCATGAGAGCTCTGCCCTCAAGACTTAATCACCTTTCAAAGACCCTACCTCTTCATACTTTTTCTCCGTTTCAACACATGAATTTTAGAGGGACACAACGACCCAGAACATAGCACCTGGCAAGCAATTTTCAGTCTATTCCTCAACCTCTGCTAAAACAGTCCATCCTAGACCATCTACTTTATGTTCACCTCATCTCTACTCCCCAACATCTTTGTGGCTTGATAGATACTGTTATCCTCATTTTTACAAATGAGGTGAGTATAGTGTGAAGATAAAGCAAGAGGAGAGTAGGCTTGGATCCAGAGCAAGGCTTTCCAACAAACCTACCAGAGCTTGAATCTGGCTCGATATGTACCAGCTTTGGAAAAGTTTCTTAATTTTTCTTTGCCCTTCTATGTTCATCTCTAAAATGGAAAAGCATATAAATTCATAGAGTTATTTTAAGTACAAAAGAAGTTGAACAATGCTGGGGATTTAGCTCAGCCAAACAAGCGCCTACCTGGCATGTGCGAGGTCGCGAGTTCGATCTCTAGTATGAAACAAACAAACAAACAAACAAACCCAGTTAAACAGTTGGTAGTGCCAGGGCTGGAAGTATTATCCAGCAAATGTGAACTACTATTGTTAAGTTGGTGTGTGTGTCCTAAAACTGTGTCTGGGGGCTGTGCTCTGCATATCTGTTTTTTCCTGGTGATCTCACTCAATCTCATGACTACAAACAATGCATACTGATGACTTCAACATGTGTTGCTTCTGCCATACTTTCCAAGCATGTCAGCTCATGTCAGTTTTTTACTCAGAATCATTCCAGTAACTTTCTATCTTTCTATTTCAGCAAAAGAGCCAGAGTCCTAACCAGGGTACATGAGGCCCTACATAATTTGTCCTGTCTTTCTGACTTGTCTCCTAGATCTTTCCGCATTCTTTCTTTTCTTCAGTCATCTTGGGGTTGATTGTTGAACAGCTGCATCCACTCTTGTTTCTCAGACCCTTTGTAAATGCCAGTGGTCTGGTTTACTCATCTGCAGGTATTCACAGGACACACTTCCTCGCTTCATTCAATTATTCACAGTTCCTAAGTAAGTGTTTGGTGGGTGGGATAGATTCAATAAATATTTATTGCTGAACTGTACTTATGTTAATTGCTCAAATAATAAAATCTCTTGCTCTTTCTATCCCAGTATCTGCGTCTCTCAGCGGGAAGGATACAGATTGCATTATGAATATATAACAGTTCTTAAGACTCTTGTATTTCAGCTAGAAATTTTATGCATGTTAAGGTTGATTTACTATTCAGCAACATTTAACAAATGTTTAACAAACTGCACATCTACTACATACTCTTGCATAAGAAGTAAGAGCTCATTACTATGGGGATAGAACTTTATTCAAGAAACTTGAAACCCACGAAAAGTAATTCATCATATTTGCGAATCTCCAAGCTAATAATTGGCTCCATTTATTGTGTCAAAATAGAACAAGCATCCTTCAAACTTTTTCTTCCCCCATCTGTATGAGTCTCAGCCTGTTCATTTGCCTAAATTAAATCTTTAGACTTTTCTTAGATATCTGGTCCTCTGCAAATCCTATGAACTACAAAATCTACAAAATTTATTCTGGGACTATCTACTTCTCATCACTTCCACCTCAATGAAACTCTAGTCTCAGGGTGATTCTACTTGCCTAGGTTACAAGCAGAACTTCCTAAATCCTCCTTGTCTTCCCATTTGTACCCATTTAATATGTAATATAAATTACATATTGGTCCCTTCCTTAACAGCTTCCTTTTGTTATTCCACTATAAATGATTCTACTCAGAAAAATGTCTGACCCATTACCCTAGCCTTTAAGCCCTATTTGATTTGGCTGTAATCACCAATACAATCTTTTTTCCTACCATTTTCCTCTTGCCTCTCATTTCTGTGAGCACAGAAAGCCCTTCTCTGTCCCTAGATTGTCATACTAGCAATTCCTTCTCGTCCAAATGGTCTTACCTCAGAAGTCATCTTTCTGAAGAAGTCTTCTTAGACTACCTGATTTTCCTCTCTTGTCCACTCTCTGTTTTCTCAGAGTGAATTGCATTCACCTATTAGGCATGGCACTATTACTGTCTAAAGTTTCTTTCTCTGTTTATTGTCTCTTTCCCTCCGGTAAAATCTAAATTTGATAAAGACACAGGCCTTGCTTTATCAGCAGGGTTTATAACAGCACATAATACATAGGGAACGCTCAAAAACACTTGTCAAATGATAAATCTTTGTCTTAACTTTGAAAGCATATGTAGGGGAAAAGTAGTTTTAGTAACTCTTCTCTTCCGTCTGTGTTCTCTCAACTGATAACATTCCTCCAACCCATGCAATGGGCCAGTAAAGCAGACGAAGGGTTATTTCCTTTCCTTATTTCTTAGAAACCCCTAGGTCAAGATTTGGATTTGGCTCAGTAGTAGTTAAGAATTATGGGAGGGGGAGGGAATGAAGATGATTGTTATTTATCACTTAAAATTTTGAGAGTGAAAGAAAATTCATAACATCAAACATACATGGAGTTAGAGATGTCAGACAAAGACAGCAGGAGAGAGAAAAATGTTACAATGAGGGAGAGAAAAGAAATCAGAAGAAAGGAAGGAACAGAGTTTGCACCATGCTGTATAAGTATCCATGGTGCTGGGTTTGGGTACCACGATCCGCCCTGGAGGATAGATAAACTCCAAAGAAAGGAAAGTGATGTAGTAAAGTGGGGTAATGGGGGACAGAGAAAGGGTAGGGTGGGTCACGAGGACCAGAAAAGCGAAAGAAGCTAGAAAGAACAGAGAAGGACCGAGAAGAGACGAGAGCAGAGCAGTACAAAAGCAGCCTCGGATCTCGCCGGAGCTGCAAGCGTTAAGCGGAGGCGGGGAGTGACGCGCTTTGCGTCTGGAGCGGCTCCTTAGAGTCCACAGCATCCAGCGCCGGAGCCTCGCCTTCCTTTCTCCCTCTGCAGACATATCGAGACACAAAAAGAGAGGCAACCCCTGGACCACCGCGAGGGGCCCACCCGCACCATGACGGAGACCACCAAGACCCACGTTATCTTGCTGGCCTGCGGCAGCTTCAACCCCATCACCAAAGGGCACATTCAGATGTTCGGTGAGTCCTCCAGCCCGGCCGCCCCCGGCACCGGTGTTTTGCAGGGCGGCTGAACAGGAAGGCGTGTGCCCCTGCGGAGGGTGCGCGGCCCGATCCCGCCGGGGCGCGTCAGCCGCTCGGTTCCCGGCGCCTGGGAGCCGAGGGGACGCAGACTGCGTTTCCCCGGCGTGGCCGGCCGGGGCCGGACCGCCTCGCGGGGGCCTGGGTGGGGGCGGGGCGGGGCGGGAGGTGAGGGTCCCGGAGCCGGGTTCTGCCTTCCAGAACCCAGGGCCGAGGTGCGGGGGTTTGACTACTTGGCGGCAAGGATCGGGAATGGGGACAGCGGTTGGGGCGCAGAGAAGCGAGGAGGGGGTTGGAGGTAACGTGCTGTGTGTTCAGGATACACCGAGAGCTCAAAGGAGTTAAATATACCAGGGAGGCGCAAACACACTCGCACACGAAACACCACCAGAGACAGGGACGGGGGCTTCGGGGAGAGGAATACAGGCGGCCCCAGAGCGAATGTTGAGGGATTGGAGATCGAGATCGGCCCGCGCGAGGTGGATGCTCGAGGGGACAGGGAGGGGGCCCCGGGCTGCCGAGGTTCTGCGCGGGGACCTGCTGCCCAGGCAGGGGAGGGTGCGGGCGGCCGCGGCGGGAGGCCCTTGCGAGCCGCTGCCCACGGATCCGGGCCCAAGTTGGCCGAGGCTGTGTCCAGGGCGAAGACGGCACAGGAAGGCTCGCGGCGCGCGAGTGTGTACGAGTGTGTGTGCGCGCGCGTGTGTGGTGAGGCGGAGGCGCAGCATCGCGAGTTTGTTTCTTGGAGGCTTTGGGGCGTATAGAGGGAGAGCGAGAGCCGGCGAGCCGGAGCTTCTGGCAGCTAGCGGAAGGTCCAGCAGAGGCGAAGGTAATGGAGATCCGGAGCCACTGGTGGAGAAACCACGCGGCTCAGCTGCTGCTCCAGCGCCACCCAAAGGAGCGGGGATGGGCGTATTTGGACCCCGAGGGACGGACGCAGAGGTCACTTTAGAAGCAGGGATTGAGAAGTTTGCAATTGGGATGTGTTTTTCCCTGGGACTCAGGAAAAAGAGGGGTGGGACAGAGAGAGAGCGCGGGGGCTGGACAGGAAGCTGGATGGGAGGCCCAGACCCCGCCCTCCCCGGAGGCGCTCTCCAGAGGCGGCGGTGCTGAAAAGCAGGGCGCGCCGGAGCTGGCTGCGGACACGCGTGTTTACCCCGAGCCTGGGGATTGGGACAGCTTTCCCAGGGCTCGTTAATGAGAGCCACAGCCTATCCGTAAAGATGAGGAGAAGTGGATTGGGCCAAAACTATTCGTCTCTAAACGTGAAAGGTTCCCTGAACTGGGGCCTCTTGTTAAAAACCACGCGAAAACGATATAGAACTGCTTTGAACAGAGGGCAGAGCTGAGGCACTTTTACACTTGGAGGGAAGGGGCCCGAGAGGGAGCACCCCTTCCTCACGATTTCTTCTGCTTTTAAGTGTTGTATACGGAGCTGAGACCGATTTGTGGGTTAAACAGACACTGTGGTTCCAACAGGGGCACAGACTAGAGATCCTGTCCGTTTTGTGAAGGATATGGGTGCCATGAGAACACCTTACTTTCACTTTCTTTTGATTCTGGTATTCTTCTCCCATACTCATCTCATGCTGGTGTTCTTTACCGCTCTCCCTTCATCAGGCAAGGATGGGCTTTCTTGGGGAACTCCTTAGCTCTAGGAATCTTCAATGGACCTGTGATTACACTTTTCTTTCTGGAGCTAAGGATGTGGTAATTTCTGCCTGTTTTAGGTTATAAGGGGAACAGTTTTAGATTGAGAACCAAGGACTGGCTGTCTTGCAGCTGAAGAGAGTTTGGTAGCAGAGTTTGGGAGGCTTTTGTTAGATAGATGCTAGCCTACTAAGTCTCCATGAGCTTTGAAGTTAAAATATGTGAAAATAGGTATGGGCCACAGCAGAGTTGAGATATAGAATACGTAAGAAGAGACTTGACAGCTCTGATTACTTTTATTTTCTATTTTTATTTTTAAACAGCTCTGATTACTTACTCAATAATAACACTGAGGATCTAACTGTCCACAAAGTCCCTTGAGCGTCCATTAGTTAATTCTAATCCAATGAGCAACAGAAAAAAGATGCAATGTACTCACTATGGCTTTAAAGAGCTTATTGCCTAAAGAAGGATTTAGCACATAATCATAGCAAAAGGAACAAGAATAAGAAGAGAAAATGCATGTTAAATTGTTTTATAGAATCTCATTGGAATCTGAGCTCTTGATAAATTTTATCATTTATTTTTGTAGAGCACTTTCTGGTTAATGCTATCTTTTCATATATTTAATGTCTCTTATTCCGGTGAACAACTTTATAAGAAAGCTATCATTACTTACATTTACAAATGACAAACTGACATTGAGAGGTTAAGTGATTCTTTTATGAAGCCATGTGTAGAGAAGGTGACAGAGTTGTCTTGAACTCCATATTTCTGAACTCTCTTGCAAAGGCCTCTGTAATGCGTGAAAGGTAGAGAAAAGTGCCACCTGTCTTTTGACTGCAAAATTTTATGAGCACTATTTCCTTCAAATATATGCTAACAGAGTGGAATGAAATTTGCCATGAACTAAGTGGATTCTTAAATACACATTTCCATAAGATCTCTTTCTCATTAATTTATCCATGAATTATTTCCTTCTTTCAAATGGCCTTTAAATTTTCTGACAAAGAACACAGAAATATTTAATACATCAAATTATCAAACTTTCTTTAAGGGATCTGAAATATGTAGTAAAAATTTTTAAACAAGATTGTAAAATAGGATTTAAAAATTAGAACTCTGGGGTTGGGGGATTTAGCTCAGTGGCTCAAGAGCTTGCCTGGCAAACTCAAGGTTATGAGTTCAATCTCCACTACAGAAAAAAAAATTAGAAATCTTTAATACCTATATTTTAAAATCCAGTTGCTTACCAAAGAAAAAATTAAAGACTATAAACAGAAGAATAAAGTATCATTGTACAATGCTCAATATTTATAAAATATGTTCGAATGAACTTTTCTTTTACTGTGAAAGGGGAATTGGTATAACTTTGCCTATTTAGCACTACAGAAACATATGCAGAGATTTTCTACCATATAGAAGCAAAATCTCTGCATACTTAAAAACTAAGAACTTTCATTGCTATATTTGTCAATAAATTCACAATTTGAAAGTCAGTAAGTTTAAATACAATGTAAGAAAGGACTGATACATTAGTTCGACCATAAAACTAGAAGAATTTTAGGGTTTTTGACTATTAAAAATTAACTAGATTTCTCTGAGTTTCTGCTTCAAAATATTTTTATTTTGAATTGGATCTTTTGAAAAGAGATATGATTTAATTTTCCTCCACTTAAAGGGTAACAAGGAGGGCTGTCTACCTGTGTAATTAGAAATGAAACTCCAAGAAAAAGCTTTGGATTGCAACTGATGGAGAACTGTCAGAAATTAATGAAGTGTTTATTATGCTTGAAACACTTACATTAAAAAGTCACTAAGTGCAGTGTAGTACTTCACACTTTTGTACCACTATTTCATTGGCTCCTACCTGTGAGATAAAGTGGTTAATATTATTATCATTCCTTTTACCAATGGCAAGGTGTGAGTACAGATGTAAACCATTTTTTCAAGGTCATAAACAAATATCGGGAAAGAACCAATTTCAGGATATCTGGATTGTCTCTCACTCATGATGCCTTTTCATTATTCCCTTATACTTGCAAGGAAGATACTGAGATTTAGTAACACCTCTGAAAGGAGGAGTCATCTTAACTTAGTCCGCAAAGGTAATTAGGACTTTACTTTTTATTGTACTGGGCAACACAGGTCACCAACAAAATATATTCAGTAAAGTTATATATCCCTCACCAAAATATATTTCTTTTCTTCATACTATCATGTTTTTTATTTAACTGTGTCATCAGAACATTCATGCTATCACTCCCCAAACCTTCTCCTTTCTCCCTATTCTAGTACTTCTGCTAACACTTATTAATCATTAGATTTTAGCTTCTTTTAGATTTTAGCACTTTCTCAGTGAAACTCCACTGACTCAAGACAATTTTTCTTTTGGTACTGGAGGTTGACCTAGGACCTTCTCCTTGAGCAACATCTCTAGCCCCTTTTAGATGTCATTTTTTAAAATCTTGAGCCAAGGTGTTCCTAAGTCACTAAGCCACCCAGGCTGGGCTCAAACTTGTGATTCTCTTGCCTCAGCCACCAGGATGCTGGGATGACAGGGGTCCACTATCATTCCTGGCTCTGACACCTCGATTAAGTGTAGCTATACTAACATTTGGTCCCATGCCCTTACAATCATTTCCTATGTTTTGTGACTGTTTCTCATGCTACAGCTGAATCTCTAGGAACAGGAAAAAAAAAATGCTTGGTTCATCTTTGACATGTTTCCTTGTACCTAGGATGGAGTAAGCTTCCCACAATAGTTGCTTAACAAGTAGAAAATAAACAAATATGTAGAACCCTGTGTTGGGCTGAATAATCAACCATGCACAAGGGTTGAGGTTATGAGATACAGAGCCATGGTAGTCTGCTGTAAAAAAAAAAAAAGTTCTTGATGACCAAGTGGGAGGGGAGAAGTAAGTGGGGAGAGAAGTAAGGCTAGAAAGGCAGGTGGAAAGATGATCAACTATCACGGCTTATAAGTCATGTTGAAGAATTTAGATGTCTTAGATATTGTAGCGCATACATGCCTATAGCTCCACATTTTAAAAGGCAGATGCGGGAGGATCTCCAGTTTGAGTCTAGCCTGGGCAATTTAGTGACTTAGTGAAACGCTGTCTCAAATAATAAAGGAAAAAAAGGCTGAGGATGTAGCTCAGTGCAAAGGCTGTGGATTCAATTCCCAGTACAAATAAAAAATTTAGATATCCCAATGACAGAGAAGTTACATTGTTTCATAAGTAAAAGAGTCAAATAGTCACATCTCAAAATTAAGATTAAATTGAATTTTGAGCATATATTGGTGAAAGACAAGAATGTGCTGACTACTTAGACACATATTTCAGCAATATGGAGTTTAAGTCAAAAGTTAGTTATCTGGCTCTGGTCGGCAGTATCTGCATGGAGAGTGAGTGCATTTGAAAATTATTTGGGCTGGGTGTGGTAGTGTACTCCTATAATCCCAGCAGCCAGGAGGCTGAGGCAGGAGGAGTGCTGTGAGTTTGAGGCCAGCCTGGGCTACATAGTGAGTTCAAGGCCAGTTTGAATTACAGAGTGAGACACTGTCTCAAAAAAAAATTATTTGGCAGGAAAAGAGATCCTTATTTGGTGACTCAATAGTGAAGCAGTTCAGTGTCATTTGTGGTTTTCTGAGGTAGGTGAATAGAAAACATTGGAGCAGAACCAGGTTTCTTACTCTAAAGTTTTAGAAATATGTATTTTAACCAAGCACTGATGCAAAAGAAGGAAATATCTAAATTCAGAGTTTCTTTGTATACTGAGACACAGTTGAGTCTTAGAATGAAAACTCCCAGTAGACTCCCAGACTCCAGTTGAATTATTCAGAGTTCTTTACAAAAAGATACTGAGATTCATTAATGGTATGGAAATAAAGAGGGGGGTTTCTGTTCTGTTTTTTTTTTTTGTTTGTAAGAAATGAGAGACAATCAAGATCTTATAAAGTTGACTCTTTTTTTTAAATGAGGAGGCTCTGGAACAGTTGATAGAGTCTGAAAAACTTGCCCATCACTGAGATGATGGCTGAAATAATGTGCTCAAGTAGATACATGGGAGTCTACTCAACGCATCAATAAGCTGAACACATGGATGGTGGCTGGTGGTTTCTCTGGTAGAAGCTGTGTCTTCTCATGACACTGGAAGAATGGTCTGAAAAGGAAGTCAGACACTTGTTCACATAGACAAGGGACTTCATTTGCTTTCTTCTGAGGAATTGACTGTGAACCTCATGCAAATGAAAGCCACTGGGAGAGGTAAATCTCCTATCCAGAATTCACTCCAAACAAAGGGTGATATAACCAAGATATAAGGGTGATATTTCTAACAGTTTTTAAGTGAAAAACTATGTTTGATATCTCTTGTCTTCTTTTTTTACTTTCCTAATTTACATATCTAAGCTTTTCTGTTTAGAACCATCAGAATTAGGACACTCCCTAGCTAGGAATACGGCTCATGACCTAACACATATGAATATGAGGACTTGGGTTTAATTCCCAGCACACATGTAGACATTCTCAGACAGACAGACAGACAGACAGACAGACAAGCATACATGTGACTCATTTGCCTTTTAAAAGATGATGTGAAACTTCTTAACATAAGGAAATGATAAATGTCTGAGAAGGAAATGTCAATTATGCTGATTTGATTATTACTCATTGTATGCATGTGTTGAATTATTACACTGTGTCCCATAAGGATGTACAGTTATATGTCAAAAAAGAAATAGTTTGAATTCTTGTTTAGTGGGAGCATCCTTTGAAATGTTATGGGTGTCAGTGAAACATTTATATGTAAGTTTCCAATGTTAGAACAACTCAAATGAACAGCCTAAAGTGTGGAAAAAAACTAAAAAGCATATCCTGCCATTACTCAAGTTTGAACCTCGATGTTTCTAAGATACCCTCAGACATGAGAGGAAAATGTGAAAGTAGATGGATAATGTATATGTATTTTGTTATTTTTTAATTGATAGCTAATAGCTGTGAAAGTAGTTTTTACATGACTGGGAAAAAGAATGAAAACCAGGTTTGCAAGTTTTTCTTTGAAAAGATTCAAGTCTAATTTTTTTTTCTTTTTTTGTCTTTTTGAGACAGGGTCTCGCTATGTAGTTCAGGCTGGCCTTGAGCTCACTTTGTAGCCCAGGCTGGTCTCCAACCTGCAAAGATCCTCCTACCTCAGCCTCTCGATTACAGGCATGAGCCTGTAGATTTCAAGTCTAAATTTTATAGTATCATTATCCTCTTGGTTACCAACATAGTGTCCAGTTTGTAGTGCTTACTTTATTATTATTATTATTATTAGTATTATTATTGTTATTTTGTGCTAGGGACCAAGTCCAGGGCTTCAGTGTGCTAGCAAACACTACTTTTGAGCTACATATTTCCTCAACCCCTTAACTAATACCTATGATGCTGTAAAACATATATTTTCATATAGTTCTTTAAGAATTTTAAGATAATCCTAAATTGCTCAAAAATACACAAAGGAATACATGAAATTATTTTTTCAATATCAATGTTTTTTCACTATCCTAAAAGTACATCATCTTGTTTAAATAAAGACATTCAACATAGTGCTTTTGGATTTGCTCTTGTAGACTAACACCTAATATATAGGAGAATTACAGAGAATTTTATAACTTATGGCTACGTTTTGCTTCTCAATATATGTAAATCAGCATTGTTTACAAGGAGAGATACCTTCCAGCTATAAACATTTGATTGCATGGAACACATTTACTTATTTTGGATACAGTTTGGCAGCTAGCCTTAGAGGTATTTTTGCTTAAAAAGATATGTCAACAGCTTCCATAGTGTGACCAAGGCTAACTTCCTCATACTGGCTCTCTCTTCCTTTTATATTTTACAGTGTCTCCATGATTTATGAACTCTGCATCAAAAGCAAATGCTATAGCCACTACCAGCGTCATCACCTTCTTCATTATTATCATAATAGTGGGTCTCTGTATTGGAACTTTCTTTAAATCCTACTACTTTTAATCTGCTTTCCATTAAATTTATTGCATCATTCTCTTTAGTCTTGGACAAGTAAGCCAGCCAGGAGAATTCGTCACATCTGAGAACAAAGGGTAAGAAGAGCAAGGGAGTAGGGGCTAGCTCCTGGAAGTGGTGGCAGGTGAATAACACTCATGCTCTGCTCCTTCTCCTGCATTATACTGCCACCCCATGAGTAGCTGTGCTGCTACGTGTGCACATGATTTAACATCTACCAGACAGTAGGAGTGTGAACAAAGTATAACTAGGTAAAACTAAACGTTCATCGTTTTTCATTTGTTCCAATTGCTCAGGCCAAAAATCTTGGACTAATGCTTAATTCATTTCTCTTTTGAATCCCTACAGCAAATGTTTTGGGATTTACCTTCAAGTTATAATTAGGGTCAGCCACCTCTCCCAGTTTATACCCTAGTATAAACTGCTGCTATCTTTCATCCAAATTATTGCAATAGCCTCTTAATTGATCTTCCCACTTCTCCCCTTGGTCTCAGTACTCAGTGCATGCCAGGCCTGATGGTGTATGCCAATAATCCCAGTTATCTGGGAGGCTGTGTCAGGAGGATCACAAGTCGGAGGCCAGCCTGGGCAACTTGATGAGATCCCATTTCAAAATATAAAGTAAAAAGGGCTGGAGATACAGCTTAGTGATGGGAAATCCCTGTGTTTCACCTCCAGTACTTCAAAAAACAAACAAAAAACTCAATTCATAATAGCCAAGTAATCCTTTTAAAAACATTTCAAAATATAAGTCAGATCTAAGTTAAATTATCTTTCCCCTTTGCTCAAGATCTTCCCATATTTCCCGATCTTATTCCAAGTAAAGGTCAAAGTCACTCTAATGTGATGACCTACAGGCTTCCATGATCTGCCACCTGTCCCACACCTCTTCTGCCTGACTCTCAGTCACCGTCTCTGATCTCTTAGCTTCAGTCTAAGTCTTTGTTTGAAATGTTCTCTCTGCCTGGAATGCCTATATCTCCATGTCCAACCTATTCTCCTCCTCTAAGTCTTTGCTAACATGTAAATTGTCCACTTGACAGGTCTTACTCCTTCAACAACATGATTTAATCCTGCCTCATACATACCCAGTTCCCCTTATCCTGCTTTACTTATGTCTCCTTCCTTTAGTTTTTATGACCTTTTAACAACATGTGTTATTTTCTTGTTATTGCTTGATGTCTATATTCCCAGAGAGAAAGTGAGTACCTCAAGAATAGAGATCTTTATTTACTCTACTCACAAAGCTTCTAGAACAGTCCCAGTCACGTAGTGAGTACTCAATAAATGTTTGTTGAATGAATGAATGAATATGTTAGAATTACGTACCAACCTACCACCCTGGCCTCAAACCTGTGGTAGAGTCATGAGAGGGCTCAGTGGCTTCTAATGCTTTTGGGGGCTGTGCTAGGTCTCAAGGTTATGAAAATTAATGACACACCTTCCTTATCTAAAAGATGATCTAGAGATAAATGAAATGAATGTAGCAGTTGAGGTGGCAAGGATTATAAAAGAGGTGACAATATAAATGGGAGCATAGGGGACATAGTGATAGCATAGTTATCACTCTGGAAAATGGTGGAAAAGCCACCAAAGCAGGAATCACCTGGAGCCTGAGCTTAAAAGTCAGAGCTGCCCAGGGACCTGGATGGCATTCTTGGCTGACCTTAGGGCAGGAGTGAAGGCCCTGACAGTTTGGCTGTACAGGGAGCTGGCTGTTCTGCTAGTACTCACATGGGCGAGAGAGGGGAAAGCAGGAGATGAGACACAGGAAACAACGTGGGTGGGAGAGGGAGGGCCATGGGCATCAGACCACCCAGAACTTTCAGTAAGCACTGGAAGGGTGATGGGCAGAGGAGGATGTGGCAAACGTTGGGTTTATTCTCCAAATGTCAAAGTTCCCTATGTCTAATTCATTGGACATATGGTGTTGAGATACCATCTGAGCAGTTTAAAATCGTTTTTATATTATTCTTCGAAATAAAGAATGTTTTTATTTATTTTTTTTCATGATTTTATTTATTTTCTGAAATGGAACCCTTGTATAAACCATGTCTAGTGATGGATTAAACAAGTGACTATTACTCTGCTGTGCAGCTGTCCAAAATGATACTAAACAAATTCCACTCTCCCACCCAATCCCCTGATGAGAAGTAAGTTTCCCCTATTTCATATTTTACTTCCAGTTGTGCTTAAGTGGATGGCTGTTGTTCAGGTCTTCTTAGACGTGGTGAACTCACTTCACCCTAGTCCTATCTTCTATGATTTTGTAGAATTTGGATATGTGCCTGCTCTCTTTTCCACAAGAAATTATCTGAAAAGTAAGTATTATGAAGAGCTTTCCCTTTGACATTTCTCCTAACTCTAATCTTGGATTTAAACAAACATTTCTCTTTTTACTATAAGATTACAGTTTCCCATGACTTTTAAAAATCTTCATCATGTCATTTGAAAGATTCAAATGAGTGAGATATTGGGCTTTCTAATGTTTTATTGTTCAACTTTTTTCCAACCCTTCATCTTGATACCCATAGAAAGGTGGAACATTGAATTTAAACTAGATTAATAGCTACTCAGACTATTTTTGAAATGCATGCTAATATTTAGTAGCATATCATTCATCACATGAAATACAAGTTCTTTAATACAAGACAATTTAAAAAGACTATTGCACATTATAAATTAAAATTAACAAACACAATAAAATGTTGTACATATAAATTCAAGCCATAATATCTTTATTTACAGGAATCAAACTTGCTAAGTATCATTTAAATAGTATTTGTTTGCTGCTCCTCAGGGAATCAAAATTGATAGATACTATGTGATTTTTCCATGTTGTGAACAATGTCGATTAAAAAAAACCAGGTATATAGTCCAGTTTTTTATATTACTTCATTGTTTCTCTTTTTAGAGAAATGAAAAAGCTGAATGTCCATTAATATACAGACACATTTTATTTCTTGGAGCCTTATTTTTCTCATCTGTAAAACAGGATGGTTGATAATTCAAGAGTTTGTAAACTTTGTCTGCCAGCTGTTTTTACAAGACATGAAAACTAAAAATAACTTTTATGTTTTTAGATGATTGAAAAAATGTAAAAGAATGATATTTCCTGATGTGTGAAAATTGTATGAAATTAAAATTTGAATATGCATAAAGTTTTACTGGCACATAGCCAACATCATTCACGCGTGTACCATTTATGGATTTTTTTGCCATAAAACAGCAGTATCATGTAGTTGCAATAGAAACCTTGTGAAATACAAATCCAAAATATTTGCTGTCTGGACAGTTACAGAAAAAGTTCACTTCTCCTTGATATAACCCTAACCCTAGATGTAGGAATGAGAGTAATTCTAAAGTGTTCTTAAAACAGGAATTGCTGTTGAAGTCCATTACCCAGAGGAACCATTTAATGAACAATTTTCAGTCTAATCCTAAAAAGACTCATTTAAGCAGCAAATATAGTTTCAATTTCATAACTGTAATTTTTCTGGCTTACTGGGTAAATAACCATGTTCACAATGGAGATGATTTTTCTGGTGTTTCATGTACTTTGGACATTGATTAGTGCCTCTGGCTGATATTGGACATTTATCTGCTGTTGAACATTAAGTATACTTTTGGAGAATGTTTGTCCTTTTCTTGACTCTCAACTGCCTCTTATTCAAACTTTAATGTTTTATATACCTTATGTTTTGGATTCAAAAACCTTAGCACACCATTTGCACTCAGTTTTCCCTGCTGCTTTTGCAATCTCATGGAGTTTTTCTTCAGCCTCTCACCTCCTTCTGAAACTTTGATAGCACTTGGTCTGTACCTCTCTTATAGCACTTAGCACATTGTGCTGTGCGTGTAGCTATTTATGTCCATGCTTTAGCAGGCTTAGGCCCTTGCCAGGGTCATCTGGTTTTCTTTTTAATCTCCTAAGGTGCCTAATATAGTGCTCTAAGCACAAAGATACTATGCATAATAAGAAAATTGAATGAATTATTAAACTTAGGAATATTCAAAATCTTAACACAGTCAAAATATAGTTAGAAAAGATAAACAGTTGAAAGTCAGAAAGTACAGAAAAATATCTTCAAGTAAGATAGGGCCAGAAAATAACAGTGAATACAATGTCCCAGTGATTCAGGGACTTCAAAGCTGAGGTGATACTTGCCTCAGTACATGAAGTCCTGTGTTTTCTAGAATGCACTCCCATCCCAGAGCACATCCTTCCTAACCATGGTAGTCATAGTGGGAATCTACAAGCCATGTGTAGAAGTGATTAAATATGTAACTTGGTAAAAGGGAAGATACAGGCTGAGGATGAAGCTGACTCCTGATACTGCCCATCAGATGCTTTAGTGAGATGCATGGTACATCTAAGAATGGTTTTTCAGTGCAATAAAAGTAGGTTTAAGAGTGGCTCGGAGGTTGAGTTTTATTTTTATTTATTCACAGTTTGGAAAAGGTCTTATGTCCTTGGTATCTAACAGAGAAAAACTTTGTAATTTATTTACTTCAGAAAAACAAAATGAACAACAACATAAAAAACCCTCCTGTCTTGGCAATTCTAAGTGCTCACTTATCTTCAGAAGTCATAGAATCTCCATCTGAAGATTTCAGAGAAGAAAAAAAAAGTTTAGCATTAAAATGAAGCTTTCAGAGATCACCAGATATTCACTCAATCCTGCAATCTCCCAAAAAATATCTGACAACCTGCCTGAGATTTTTCAGGTCCAGAGAAAGTACTATTTTCCAATGCAGCCACAGAGTAGTTGGCAGAGTTGTACTTTTTCAAGACTGGTCTTTCTGTTGGGCTGCCAGTTGGTTTCCTGAGATTCCACGTGTTGGAGTTCATTCTTGTCTGTGACATAGGGTGAGAGGAGACCTGACTTGTGAGAAATTCATCTAGCCAAAGACAGCTGCTGCACATCCTCCCCACCAGTTTTCTCTTTAGGCTTCCTTCAGCTGGACATCCAGTACCATTTCTAGTGTTCATGGCTCCCTGACTCATTTTCTTTGAACACTTACCTTGGAACTCATGTTTTGCTTGCTTAACAGTTTGGGTTGTGGATGGGGTTGGGCTGGGAGCAATGTCTAAAATCCCTCTTAAAATAAGTGGTGCGCCATTCTGATGTGGCTTTATCTGGGTTATTGAACTCTGTATAGCTGAAATTCTCTTCTATTTGTGGTGGTATGATCATTTCTTTCTAATTGAATAGGGCTGGGCAAGCTATGGCGGCCTGCATGTTGAACATCCTGACATTCTGAATAACGGGTCAGTTTGGCAGACCAAACCACTAACCTAGTCCAAATTATTAAAAGATTTCATTGGCATATTGTCAAGCTGTGCTATCTCTGGAACTTTGCAGGTCAGAACTCTTGCTTAGTCATGTAAGATATCACCTACAGCACCTGCCTAGCAAGCACAAGTTCCTGAGTTCAATTCCTGGTGCAAAAAAAAAAAAAAAAAAAAAAAGTCATCTAAATACATCCTGCCTTTGGAATAAGAAAATACATCCTGCCTCTGGAATAAGAAAACAAAACCAACCAAACAAAAAATCTTTGCAATTTTGCGATTTCCCAGACAGTACTGAGAGTAAGAGTTTCTAAATTCTGGAATTTTCAAAGTTTTTGTTATTTCACTGAAGAGACTGTTATTTTTTAAAATGGGTTTTGTTGAGAATTTGAGATCAACTCTTATCCGTGTTGAAAAGTCCTGGTATTATCTAGTTCTTTCCTCCACAGCCATGCTGTGGGCCTGGCCTTATTCCTCTAGTTCCTGGGAAAGTGGAAAAAAGCCTTTGTTCCTTGCAGTGGTGACTTAGTGGATTTAAACTGGGCTGGCAAAATCTTAGAATAAATAAATAAATAAACAAACCATTTGTCTTATGGGAAATTCCGAACATATGCGAAAGTAAATATGCAATAAATGAACACTGATACGCCTGCCATTCTCACCAGGCAATCTTGATTTATTGATACCCAATCTTTTTGCTAGCTGCTGCGCTGTACTGTTTTAATGCAAATCTCTGATATTCTGTTGTTTCAGGGAAAGGTCCTTGCAGCTGGTACCTAATTGCTTCTCTAGCTGACCTCTGTTTTCAAACTAGTCCCTCTCCTCCCTGTTTTGTTTGTTTGACAGCTTGGATTGCAGATAGGGCTAGTATGGGGACAATGTCTAATTCTCTTTCTTGAATAGAGAGAATGATGGCTACATTGCAGTCCACAGCAGGAGACATTTCAGCCAAGGAGTTGCCTTAAACCACAGATTTATGGCTTTTGCCACCTTCTCACATCCTGGGAGCTTCTGGCCTTCCCTCCAGGGTTGTATTCTCACTGGCTACAGTAGAACATTCTTCTCTTACAGGGAACATTTCAACCCTTTATCTGCAAATGATGCATGTGTGTGTTAGATGTTCCTACAGAGTCTTATATGTCACAATGAAGGTCTAAGAACTGTGTCCAGTATTTCTAAGCATTCTCATTCACTCTCAGCATGGTACCTGCTAGCTAAGTATAAAGTAAAGGGCTTTTGCTTGAACTATTATCAGCTGGGTGTGGTAAATTCATAATGATCAATAGTCCTGATTGGTAGTCATGGCTATCTTTAATGAACAAAAAATGAGAACTTTTATTTCCTCTCAGGAAGAAAAAAAACAAACAAATCCTGTTTGGCGACACAGTGGTCCCCATAATAGCATTCAAATTTTTGACTTGTTTGGCCTGACTTTTCTACTCTGTGTAAAATTATAATAATATCTCTTTCACTGGACCCTAAATCCTCCCCTTATGCTGCTTTAAATCAACTTTTCAAAGTGTATTGTATGCCGTTTTGTTATCATTTGCATTTAAATGTAGTGAATAAAGAATTCCCTGCTAGACCCCCTGGGGAATATTTAACCACACATCCCAGTTTGCCCAGTAAATCATATGGCAATGAATATTCATTCAAAAGGCCTGACTGACTTCTCCATGTGGAATTTGCCCTTCCTCCTGCAAAGCACCAAGGTTAAGATTGGTGCTTCGTGGTTTCATTTGGGGTTGGACTGAGCTCTGATTCCAGATGTGGAAGTAAGTAAAGACAGTCAAGGCCACCCAAGTGTTTAACAGTATCTTTCTGTCACTGGCCCCTCTACTTGCTCCCAACCTCTGCTTAATACAGCACATAGTAACACACACACACACACACATACACACACACACACACTTTTTATATGAAAATTGATTTATTTCAGTCTATTATGATTTGTAAAAGATTTTCTTTAGAGAAATGCTGAAAAAATATATTCCTGTAGCCAAGAAAAAGACAGAAGGTGGAGAAAAGGAATAAAAGGTTGTTTATACGGAGTCATTTTACTGTATGACAATAGATTGGAGATAGTATTTAAACTTTGAAAATTAAAGAGATAAGGAAAAGAAAATTCAGCCTGTCAGTTAGATGATCCTCATTTTTTTCTGTTCCCCATTTTGAATCTTCGTCAGAGGGCATCCCCCGCAGAGGCCTTTGTGGAAAATGCAACCACTTACAGACCTTCCTTGGGTTTGTGCAGTAGGGAGCAGAAGTGGCCTGACACTCCTGACACCATGGAATTTTTCTAGCCTTTGTGGTGACCAGCCTTGTTTATTCTCCTGAATGTGCAATCCCCTTAAACTAGCATGTGTGCTAACATTTAATGAACATTTGCTGTGTGCCAGGCATTAGTGCAATTGCTTTCCTTTCCCTAAGTCATTAAATCCTTATAGGAAGAGTTCCATTACCATCTGCATTCAGCTAATGATCAGAGAGATTTGGTAATTTGTGTCAAGCTACACAGCAAGTGCATGACAGACACAAATGCAGACCCACATGCTCTGACTTCTGTGCTGACAGCTTTAACTACTGTAAGCTGCTGTCTTGGTATTTAGTGAATGAGAAATGATCCTCAGTGCTGTGGTAAGGGCTGCGACAGTGTAGAAGCAGGGCCTAG
Organism: Hydrochoerus hydrochaeris; assembly: GCA_004027455.1. NCBI lineage: Eukaryota > Metazoa > Chordata > Mammalia > Rodentia > Hydrochaeridae > Hydrochoerus > Hydrochoerus hydrochaeris. The sequence goes on from PVLA01000759.1 coordinate 198,768, forward strand.
GCCTCATTTGGCACTTGCACCTACCAAGTGAGCCAGTGCCAGGTTTGTGGGCACAGTTTTCTCTGTGGTCCTGCCCAAGGCCCCAGAGGATGGAAGGCCAAGTGACTCTTCCACCAACAAGACCTGTTAGAAGTGGAAGAAGGACTTGTCCTATCACCAGCTGGCATGGGTCCTTGCTTTAATGATAAAGGAAATTGAAACTAAGGCAATGAATTTAAGGGCAAAAGCTTCAATTGGAAAATAGGAGGGAATGTTAAGGGACTCAAGATTGAGGAGCTGATCAAGAGGATCAGACTGATCCATTCACAAAAGAAAGGAGGCCAGTTTTACGGAAGATTGGTGAACTGGGTCTGGAAGATCATTATCTCAGTCCCAGCTGTATAGCTCCAGAAGAATCCTTATGACCTGAGGGGCAGTTTGTTTCCTAAGAGATAATTGTTCCTGCTTGGAGCAGTCTCAGTCCTGTGAGGATCTGTTAGAATCCAAGGTGACCCTAGGTTCAGAGCAATGGAGATTCTGGGAATAGCTAAACATTACCTGTATATCTTCTTATTGCAACCTCAGTCTTCAAGGGTAATGAGATAAGACTAGGTAAATTTAGGGCTAATAAACTTTGTTTTGCCAACTTTCAAATAGGTATTTCCTAAATTACTAGCATGCCAACCTAAAAAGGATTTAACCTCCAGTTTCAAAAATGAAGGCCAAACTTTGTTCTGTTGGCATCCGCAGGTCCAAGTGAAGAGTCAGCTTTTTTTTTTTTTTTTTTTAGTAAAAACTTCTTTGAAGTCCCTGTCTCCTTCAGAAAAAAACACAAGTCATGTTTTTAATAAGTAACAGGTTAAGAGCTCAGGAGTTTGTCTGCCTTCAGGTGATGGTCTCATAATCTCTGACTGTGTCAATCTCAGAACAAAAAGTCACTGGAGGGAAACAGGAAAAGTATGAGAGCCAGTTGAAGGATTCTTGTTGACTGGTGACTGTGACCAGGGTAAGGTAAGCACTACCTTTGCACTACCTGAAGGGTCTAAGGCTGGAGTGGAGGATAAAAATATAATATCCTCTCCTTCTTTTATATCTCAGGTTATACAGAAGGAAAGAATAAGGAGAGTGCTCTTCCACTGAGCTGCATCCTTTTTGTTTTTGTTTTTTAATTTTGAGACAGTCTCACTGATTTTCCAAATCTATAATCTTTGCCTCAAATCTATAATCTTCCTGCCTCAACCTTCCAAGTATCTTGGATTGCACACACGAACCACCACACTTTACATTGTAGTTTGTTTGCTTTTCAGTGCTAGGAATTGAACCCAGAGCCGTATGTACACTAGGCAGTCTATTACTGAGCTAGGTCACCAGCCCTCTTTTATGTTTTTAACAAAAGTTTAATAATTATTCAGTAATCTCTCTCCCTAAATACACTGTAAAGTAAATGTAATAATGCCTACCATACTGGGCTGCTGGTATGGATTAAATGATGTAAAGTGACTAAGTCATCATAGCACCTCTTTTGATTGCTGGGTGTCCCCTTCTACTGCTTTATTGCAGCCCCTGCATGATCATAGACCAGTTTCTCAGCACTGACAAGTGCTGTGGGTTTTACTTGCAATTTAGGAGGAGACGACAGGACTTACAGCATATGTCACCAACAGCTTCCACAATGGCTCCCTCCACTCTAGGGAGAAGAGGTTTGTTTTTTCCCCTTGTGTAACAGGATCTCCTCCCTTTTTCTGGCAAACTGTCTTCCCTGCCTTCCACTCCACTCACATAGTTTCCTTGGCCCATCTGACTCCATGTCCGCTTTTATACCTGTAATTCCCTCAGCCAGCCTACGCTACTCAGCAGATGAAAGTCACTTCTCCAGCCATATCCTTGCCACATATACAGTACACAGGTTATGGATCATCATTTTACATAAAGAGTTTTTAGCACATTGTCTGGCCCACAGTCAGTGATGAATAGATGACCATAAAATTAGTAGTTATCGCCAGGGTCCGTCACAGTCACCCTGGTGATCTGCATGGCCATGTTAGTGGAGGGTTGGAGATGCGGTTGAAAGGCAAAGGAGGGCAGATAATTGCTAAGCAGGGATTCTGTGAGCTGACTGGGATCTGAGAGAGGCCTGCAGACATGTGGACATTGTCAGTGAGCACCCAAAAGTCACCGGAGAGGCAGCTTCCTGTCTGGAGCAATTTGTTCTTCTCATTTTTTATCATCACTGGTAGCTTAACAGTGAGAACAGAGGAACTAGAAGAGACATGTGCCTGTTACTACCAGGCAGAGGGCTTGGCCTACATTTGAGCTCTTGATGGATACCACAGGGAAGGCTAGAAGAGGCCGTAGCCCAATCTCCCTGTAGAAGATGCAGCTTTTGCTGCTGGTGGAACAATTAGAGGACAACTGTCAGGTGACTGCTCACCCTCTATGAGAGCTGCCAAGAGAAGCACAGTCTGGGGCTGTATTTTTGTGCCTGTACTTACCCCATTATCCTTCTCACCCTTATAGAATCCCTCACAGGAAGTAATGATGATTTACAGTGGAACCTCCACAAAACAGGTAATAAGCAGATTTACAGTTAGAAGAGACTTCAAAGGTCATTCATTTGCTGATTGGATATGTCCCATGACAGGGAGCCCATTTTCAGTCTTTCATTGTTGGGTGGCCTTGATTGTTGGAAAGCTCTCTGTCTTAACAAAATTTGTATTTTTACAAGTTAGTATCTGTCCTTGTGCTATGTTCTGAAATTGTCACCCAGGCTTTATTTAGCTTTAATATCATCCCATTTCCTAGCTCTTAGATTGGGAATATTGAACATCTTTGATATCCAAATATACAATAGTACATTTTTGCAGCATCCCCACCCAGCAATCTGAAGCACTGTCCACCCCATTACCAGCGGTAGAATTTGTAAGTTGCATGTTAATAACTTATTGCTAGCATCTAACATACTTCATAGCTCCCCATTACTCTCAACACCTTTCCCCTTCATAGCACTATCCTCCCTTGATAATACTTTAGATGATCTTCTTATTTGTTTATTGTCTATTTTTTCTCAAAGAACAAAATTCCACAAGACATAACCTTGTCCTGATCTGTATTTTCATGCCTGTATTCCATGTTTAGAAGAATGCTGAAACACAGGCAGTGCTTGATTAATATTCGTAGAATGAATAGAAAACCAAACTAGGATAGGGAAGTTTCCAGATTCCACCAGTACCCAACTGAGCCCTCCAGAGAAGGCTTGTACTCCAAGGGAGAAAGGAAGACACATGAAAGGCTTGAAGAGAAATATTATATAATCTGACTTCCCCCTTGATTTTTTCTGACTGCAACGATATGATTAAACCCTAGGGAACCCATTAGGAAGTTTTTGCAAGAAATACAGAGATGATGTTGGTTTATACCAGGGATATGGGCTTGAGAAATTATAGGATTTCAGGTATGTTTTATAGGAATTACCAGTGGGATTTTGTAATACATCTGTTTTTGTCAGAGACAAAAAGAAATTAGGAGTAAACCAATAGTTTTTGCTTGAGCCTCTGGAAGAATGGAGGTTGCCATTTATTGATATGAGTTGACTGTGAGAAGAGGAAGCTTAGAATATCAGCAGCTCAGTCTTGGCTGTGTTGATTCTGAGAGGATGATTAGACATCTGAGTGGAGTCATTGAGTAGGCATGTAAAAGCCTGAGGCAAAAATAAAAAATAAAAATAAGTAAATAAATCAGAAGTCATCAGAAGTCAGTAAGACTTTATTAGTACATGTTTGCCATGCATAATGGTCATATTCATCATGGGGAATTTGTACCTGTACATAATACATCTTAATTCTTCTTTTTTCCCCCACTCCTTTCCCTGCTCTTCAACCCTGCATTCCCCTCCTGTTTCCAAAAGCTTTGTTTCAATTTTTTTATTCCATTCTCTTTTTTAAAATCCCATTTCCCTTCCTTTCTGTCCCTTTCCCCCTCCCTCATTCCATTTTCCATTTGAGTATGTTCTTCCTTCCCAATGTCTATCTTCCATATTGCTTCTTATTTACCCTTGGAGTAAATAGAATGCACTTGGGGAGAGTGTGCTTCGATGGTCTCTGGAAGAGTGCTACTCCAAAACAGGGCAGAGAAGGACATGACTGGAGGAGGATGTGAATCGAGAGAAGATGTTCCTATTTCGTTTATGATTTTTTTTTTTACAATGGGAGAAATAATACCATGTTTGTTTGCTATGAAAATCCTCTTAATGCAACACAGGAAAGAAATCTTAGAAGAATGTCCTTAAATAGGTGAGGGAGTTGAGCCAAGGTGAAATGAAGGAGATGGCCTGGCCTATGAGCACCATCTCATCATAGTAGAAGAGAAAGTCATGTGCAGATAAGTAGATGATATGGTGGTATGAGCATGAGGAATCCTCTTCAGAGAGCTTCTGTCTGAAACAGCATCCTTGCTGAGTGAGGATAAGGATGGAGAGACTTCGGGATTTAAAGCAAACAGAGAATGGGCAAAGGGATAAGAGAACAGCATAAGTGCTGTGGGGTGGAGATGCTCCTCCCAGGGCTTTGGCCTTCCACTTGTGGGAGGGATCTCTTCAGTGTTGATCCATGCTATGATATACTAGGGATACCTGTCCCTCAAGTTTTCTTGGTCAGATTTATATCTATTTTTAGGCATAAGTTTTGTTAAAACTTACTTGTGCACTATTCTAAGTGATTTCAGGCTTAGGAACTATCAGAGTGGTCATCACAGTATTTTGAAAATATGATTTCATAAAATGTTAAAAAGTTATTTATTGACCTAAGCCAACATGTTCCATATTTATGCAGCATACATGACTTAATTTTGCTTTCACATTATCAGTTTTGGGTCAATCTTGGCCCGAGTGAGGAATTATTTCTTTTGTTTTGGAGAAATGAGCCAGGCTTTGCATTTTTTTTTAATGCCATAATGACCTCAGTTTACCTGGTTAGGCATTCCTAGCCTGAGTTATTTTATCTATTTGTAAAATCTGAAGTACTAGCTTGAGTCACTATTTTTTGGACAGTCTTCAGTTTTGGTTTTAAGTATGATTTATATACCTACCATAAGAATCAAACAGTCAACAGTATTTGTGAGGCATTTACGCTATACCAGCATAAATGAAAGTGATAATGCATGGTGACAGCAGGTACGTGTACCTAAATAAAGTCATATGGAGGCAGGACGGGACATCGTCTCAGGCCCAGTCACCTTATACTAAGGAAACTGAGGGCTGAGGAGTGGTAACAGGATGTGGAAGTGAAGGTGATAGTTTCCTCCTTGTAAGTACTAAAATCTACCCTCTGGTCGCTAAGATGTGTTTGTCCCCTTTCCAAGGCCCACTCCTATTGTGGAGATTTTTCAGCAGCTGTTTTAATGCAAGAGACGGGCAGCCCAGCACAGCACAGTCAATTCAGATCTGTAAATACAGAAACTGCAGTGACGCTTCCCTCACCACTACTGCCCTCAGGCCTGCCCCGGTGACTGATGCCCACCGAGCCTCCTGCTCCACAGAGACAGTGTTCTAAATGGGGGTGCATTTCTGTTGCAGTGTTCCATTGGATGTCAACTCTCTCTGCTTCACAGTGCCTTGCAGATCCCTACAGAGTTAACTTCAAGGACAAGGAGAAAACTAACCGCTCCCTTAATGCCTATTCCACACCAGGTGCTTTTGTCTATTTTGTCCCATTTAATTGTCAAAATAGCTCAGTCTATTTAGTTTTATCTTTGTATTTATAAGAAGAGGAGATTCAGGTGGTGAACGATGTATAATTTGAACACCATCAAGCACCTATGAAATAGTTGAGAACCCTGATTCAAATTCGGGTCTTTGTGTGTCACAGGAAAAACAAAGGTATTTATCTGTAAGAGAGATGCTTTATTTTTCATTTCCCCGTTTTCTTCTAGTAAGATGGATTCCAAGGACTATGTCCTTTGCTCACTAGGGATGACAGATTTGGGGAGATACACCAGAGACCCTATGTCGCTCTGCAGAATAAGGAGAGGGATATAGAGACACAGGAGGGAGGCAGTTATGACAGGCAGTGCTGGAGGACTGGCAGCGTGAGAAGATGGAGGGATGCCAGCTGGCAGGCCATGAGCTTGCTGGGGACTGAGGGAGAGGCCCAGTGGAGAGGAGAGAAGGGCAAACTGCTGTGCTACGCAGGAGGTCACTTCCTCATCCTCCTGGATCCTCCTGAACTCTCTGGCCAAATCCTTTCTTTTCTTTGTGCTCTGTAACTTGTATTCTTCATGACCTGAGTGTGATGACAGTGTTTGGATGCATTAACTCAGGATTGGCCAGGAGGAACAAAGGCTGCCCACCAGGGCGGGTGACCATCTTCAAAGCCCCATTCTTCTTTTAAAGATTCACTTCATGAATATTTATGGGGTTATTTCTGTATGCGAGGTATTGTTCAAAGGTGTTAGAAATACAATGTTAAACAAGAATGAAGTCTCTGTCCTTCTGTAGTTTATATACTAGTTGGGAGAGACTGACAAAAAACAAAACAAAACAAAACACCAACAAACAAACAAAAAAACCAAACAACAAAAATCAAGGAGGTGCAAAAGAAAAATTCAATAATTATTTTAAAATGTTGAGAAGAAATCTCCTTAAATGTCTTTGACATATGTCTGCTTTTTAAAGAGAAACAACCAAGCTGAAGACGAATGGTTTGCAGATACTTGTTTATCTGCACTTTATTGATTGATTACTGTGCACCGAGTCCAGCTGTGGATACTGTAAAAAGTAAATTGAATATAGATCCTTGGAAAAGCACCTAGTTAATAGGAAAAATGTGATAGGGTTGTCAGTAATTTAAAAAGTTGTAAAGCACCTGAAATGCCATGAATCAAAGATGTATTTCTTTAGGACTCTGAAATTGGCCCAGAGTGGAAATAAAGGCCTAGTGGGTCCAGCTCTGTGTCCTCTCATGGTTACATCTCTGTCTAACTTAAAATTCACCTTTACTTTTCCTAACTAAACATGTGTGCCTCTATATTGCTCAGCATCAGTCCATCTTCCTGCTCATAGCTGGTCTGTTTAAAATAGTCCTTATTAGGGTTACTTATATGGTTATGTTCATGTTTTCTTAGCTCTTGTCACTTGCAGCTAGCTGGGTCATCTTGGGTAAGTTGCTTAACTTGGGCTGTGGTTTTCTTATCCATAAACTGTGGATAATGTTATGCATGTTTCATGGGGTTCTTATGAAGATCAAATCAATTAATTAGTAGAGCTGGTGCATAGCAAATTTTGAGTTGGAGTTAGCTTTTATTATTCTGGTGTTAAGTGTTTGTCATTGTTTGGACTGACCTCACTCTCTAAAGACAACCCCTGCTGAGAATCTATCTCACCACTCCCACCCAAACAGAAAGGCCCCTACTGCTGAGCTGTTGGCACCTCAAAAGTTGGAATTACTAAAAAGAGGTTTACTTCCATGCAAAACACATGAAGGAGCAATGAACGCATGCTGAGTTTTTTGGACCTTGGAGATGGAAAGATGCAGATATTTAGTGGGGAAAAAAGGTGAAGGAAAAGCCAGTTTGGTCAGAGAAGATACCATATGTTAAGGAACAGAAATCATGCATTTGGAACCAGCACTGAAACACTGGTTGGTTTGATTTATTTCAGTGTTGAATGTATGAGGTCAAGACCTTTTGGTAGGTGGGGAAACGTGGTAAGGTAGCTCATAAATTGTGGAGCAAGTGAGTGATAAGTTTATGGGCCTTAGACTTTATAGGCTAATGGAAAACTACTGTGGTGATTTTTAAGGTTGCAGATGTGTTCTCTGTTACAGTGTAGTGTCTAGATGTAAGGGTTGTTTGCCCCAGTAGTAAATGACCCAAAAGTTATGTACATTTTTAATTTTCCCATTTATTTTTTTAAAAAATAATTTTATATATTTATTAGATGCTTCATAAGGATAAGTTAAAACAATCTAAATGAATTAATTTCATATTCTAAATCAAGGTATTCCATGTTTTTCTTAATAAGAATATACTAAAAAGTAGATCAGGGTTTTCCATCATAGGTATGTACATTTGCAGGATTGAAAATGACATTTTAAAATAACATTTAATCCATGAATATAACTGTTAATGCAGATTTAGAATTATATACTCTATGAAATAATATATTAACTTATAAATATTGCCTTTCTTCAAGCACATTTCATCGAATAATTTTATTTGAACTCATCATAGGCATTTTCAACATCATTGTCTCTGTCAATGCTAAAGTGAATTTTTTAAGTGAGTTTTTGAATCATCAAAATATTTTGAATAGTTCCTAGAGCATGAATCTTCATGAGCAGACTCATGTTTAAATTGTTGTATATAAAGCATTTTTTACATCTGTGTATGAATTTTTCTTGAGCTACAAGTGTCCATTTGCATAACATATGAGCAGTTTTGATTTCTTATTTATTCTATATTTAGTTATTCATAATCTCTACAACATAATTACATTCTATTTTGCATTTTTTAGTTCTAAAGAATTTTTCATTTTGTGCAAAAATATTGGCCCAGTAATATCAAATAACAGAATACAAAGCTGGGCATGGTAGCACATGCCTGTAATCCCAGCACTCAGGAGGCTGAGGCAGGAGGATCATTGCAAGTTCAAGACCAGCCTGAGCTATAAAGTGAGTTTAAGGCCAACCTGACACTCTGTCTCAGAAAAGAAAAAAAAAAAAAAAGAGAAAGAATACATAAATTAGAGAAAGAATAACCTCAACTATGAAAAATAATATCAAAACAATTATTTTGTTCTCTAAAAGTGATCTTTAAAAAGCTCATGTATAATACCTGGTCTTTGCTATTGTGAGTTTGTATCTCCAGGAATAATCATTATATATATGTTAAACTTCTTACCTATTACTACTTTCATCAATGTTTCAAGAAGCATCCAAACCACATAGATAGAAGTTGTTTTAGTGAAATGTACTATCCCCCCAAATGGCAAGATGCTGAAACTGAAATAGCACCTCAAAATGTTAGTGACTTTGTAAAAACTTCTACATAAATACTGTTTCCTCATTACCCAAAACAACTAGACAAGAGAAATAAAAGGAATAAAGATAGAAAAGGAAGAAGAAAAATTATCATTATTTGAAGATGACATGACACTCTACATAGAAGACTCCAAAAACTTCACAGAAAGACTCCTAGATTTAATAACCAAATTCAGTAGCATAGCTCCATACAAAGTCAACACTCAAAAAAATCAATAGCATTGCTATACATAAACAAACTCACTGAGAAAGAAATTAGAGAAACCATACCCTTCACAATAGCACCACCCAAAATGAAATACTTAGGAATCAATCTAACAAAGGAAGTAAAGAGCTATACATTGAAAATTACAGAACTCTGAAAAAGAGATTAAAGATATCATAAAATGGACACTATCCCCTGCTTATGGGTAGGAAGAACCAATATTGTGAAAATGGCCATACTCCCAAAATTGTCACACAGATTTAATGCAATCCCAATCAAAATAGCATTAGCAGACCTCATGGATCTAGAGAAAAACATTCCTAAAATTCATTTGGAACCAGAAGAGACCTAGAATAGCAAAGGCAATCCTGGACAACAAAAGCAAGGCAGGAGGCATCATAATTCCTGACTTAAAATTACACTACAAAGCAACTGTTATAAAATCAGCATGGTACTGACTAAAAAGCAGACCTGAGAATTAATGAAACCAATTGGAAGATTCAGACATAACTACAAACATACACAGCCCAGCCATCTTATCTTTGACAAAGGGGTCAAACATGTTCACTGGAAGAAAGATAGCCTCTTTAATAAATGGTCCTGGAAAAACTGGCTTTCCACATATTGAAGACTAAAACTAGATCCATGTCTATTACCATGCAGTAAATTAAAGTCAAAGTGGATCAAAGATCTCAATATTAAAACAGAAAAATTAAATCTACTGGAAGAAAAGTAAGTAGAAATCTTGAAGACATAGAGGTAGGCAGAGAGTTCATGAACAAAAACCAAATGAAGTACAACAAAGAATTAACAGCTGGCATCTCATCTTATTAAGAAGCTTTTGCACATCAAAAGAAATCACCAACAGAAAAGAAAACACACAAATTGGGAAAAAATTTTAGTCAACTGTCCCTCAGACAGAGATCTATCTAGAACATGGAAAGAATTGAAAAAAATCAGGCCCCCCAAATTCAAAAATGCAATCCAAAAATGGGCATCTGAGATGAATATATACTTCTCAGATTAAGAAATACAAACGGCAAATAAATATATAAAAAATGTCATTGGTGATTTGAGAAATACAAATTAAAACAACACTGAGATTCCATCTCAACCCAGAAAGCATGGTTATCATCTACAAATCAGCCAGTAACAAATGCTGGCAGGGCTGTGGGGAAAAAGGAACCCTTTTCCACTGTTGGTGGGAAAAACCAGCTGTGGAAATCAGTGTGAAGATTCTTCAGAAAACTGGGATTAGAGGTCCCATTCTACTCAGCTATTCCCCTTCTGGATATTTTCCCCAAAGAATTAAAAACATCATACCACAGTGATATGGTGATATGATGTGATATGGCACACCCATGTTTATAGCAGCACAATTTGTAATAGCCAGATCTTGGAAACAACCCAAAAGGCTATCAACTGAGGAATGGATAAAAAAGATGTGTTATTTTTATTACAATGGAGTACTACTCAGCTATAAAGAAGTATCAACTTAAGGGTTTTGTAGGTAAATGGATGTACCATACTCATAAATGAAATAAATCAGACTCACATGTGTAAACATCATATTGTCTCCCTAATGTAAGAAACTGAAGGGATAAATAAGATCCAAAATCTGTAATAGATATTGTGAAAGGGAAAGAAACTGCTCGAAAGGAAACAGCAATTAGAATGGGGGAAAGGAGAAAAAAAGGGAAAAGAAAAAAAATATATATATACACACACGAGATAGTTAAGACAGTTACACTACTAATTTCCTTTTGTTCATTGAAGAGAATGATTTGTGCTTATATTTTTTGATTAGTTTTTCATACCTATATCTTGATCAACTGCTTTGAAGATAACAATATACAATATATTAACCATTGTTAATTTCTTATTATATTGTTATGAAATTCTGTATCATTTTTATTTTTATTTTTCTCTTTAAAGTAAAAAGAAAAGAAAGCTATTTCCTGAGGCATTTGGGGGAGGGAGGAACCTCATCTTGTGTTTTGGACATGTGTGGTTTCTTCTCTCCCTTTGGCAGTGCCTGACTTTGTGATCTGTCTGTTCATAGCCTTAATTATCTCTAAGTGAGTATAATTTTGTTAAAAGATAGTCCTTCAAATAACAAAATGGTAGGGTAGAGTTAGACAAAAGGACACGTACATGTACTTTCCTTCTAAATGGATGTCAGAACTCACCAGTTTGTACGTCCTTTTCTCTAGAGCTTCCCTAACGTAGTTTATGCTTCCCTGTGCTCTCTGCACCTGAGACTTCCTCCTTGAGCCCTTGTCAGTTGCCCTCATCTGCATCAATTTCTTCATCTTGCTCACTAGCTAGAGATTAGGTGACCTAAGGACAAGCACTGTGTCTTGTTCACTACTTCTGCCCCAGCACCATGCCCAAGAAATGAGGAAGAGCTGTTCTTCCTCATTGATAAGGAAGCATTCCAATATCTTAGAGAGTTGATACAAATTTTAAATGATATCATGTGCAGACTGCACTGATTGTTGATTCCAACTATGTGCACACATTCAGATAGTTCACATCTGTTGCCCAAATGTATTGGTGGCCAAATCTCATGCATGAGGTGATAAAGCAAGGACAGGCAATCCTGAAGCTTCAGTGTGGAGATTTTTCTGAAAACAATCAGACTCTGTCTATTTCTTTACATACAAGGTTTTGGTTTTGTGATGGTGGCAGTCTGCACTCCTATCTCCACAGCAAGTTCTGTATGTTTATGGATTGGTAATCTGCTTTGGTTTTGTTTTATCCCTACTAGACCTGCACCCTACTTCTTCTTAGACTGTCTTCCATGGGTGTATTCTTAGATTGTTAGATAGCTCATGAGTGTTTCCCCAGGAATTTCTGGCACCTGTGGGTTTTAGCTCAACGTACTACTGGTTTGGAAAAGAACTGACTACCAGGACCTACACAAAATGTGTTCTTCCTTTCTGACAAAGTAAGGACTGATTGTACTTTCTCTCCTTGCAGAAGTTGAGAGAAGGAAGAGCCAGGTCCTGTCAGTCCTCTGTCCAGGACAGCGTCATAGTGATGCCCACCCTCTTGGTCTACATGATCAATTTCTGACTTTAAATAATCTTTAAAGCCACCCTCTGACACTTCATGGAGATTTCCTGTCACTTTACATCCCATTCATCTCCTCCTTACTCTCACAATAATTGCTCCAAGTCCTCATTATAGCTTTACAGGACCATGAACGAAGCCTCTCCACTCTTCTCTACTTCTGACCCTACCATCTTCTCCAGTTCTCACACTGCTTCCAGAGTGATCTTTATAACAGTTAGACCTCAGCATCCTTTTTCTCTGCTAAATACCTTTCACAGGTTCCCTACTGCCTGCACAATAACATAAGATACCATTTAGCTTTGGGAGCTTCCTATGATGTGACAAGAGGCTCATTCCTCTGTATTTCCCATTCACCTTCTATTCCAGTCAGTACCTTACCTCTGCTGCTTCACACTTTGATTTAAGCCATTTCCTGTTCCAAATTACCTTACCTGCTACTTATTTTTTAAAAATTTTTTATTTTAAAGAGAATAAAACAAAAGAGAATAGAACAAAGCAAATCAGAACACAGCAATGCAAGCAACATAGCACTTTACAACCAGACAACCAGACATCAACAGTAGCTACCATAATGTCTCTTTTCTTCGAAATAGTTGACCATACCTTCACACACATTAATATCAAACGTAACAGGGAAGCAATATAGTTAAAACCATTCAAAAGAATGAAAGTATTACAGTTCTTCAAAACAAAATAACAGGAAATGAACAATAGCTCCTATAATATCTCATTTTCCTCAGAAAATTTGCCTATACTGTCTCACAATAAAATCAAATAAATCACACAGGATAGAACCAGTTAAAACAGAAGAACAAAAGCATGGTAGGTATTCAAAGTAAATCAGCAAAGGCTACCATAATTCTTGTTTTTTTTAAAATAGCTATTCATACCATTACACATAATAAAATCAAGACAGAATAAAACCAATCAAATCAATGAATGAAAGCATTATAAGACTTCACAGCAATATAATAGGAAACCATGATTACCATAATATATCCCATTATATTCAAAATAGCTGCCCCTACCATCTGACAGCATAGAATCTAACAAAACAAGACAAAGCCAAACCTAACAAAATTGTGTAAACAATGCAAGAGTTCAAGATAAGACAATAAAAAATTGACAGTAGTTTCACCTTTCCCTCCCAGGTATTTCCTCCCCTTTGCTCTTACATTAACTATTTGGCTTTTGGATCCCATTAACTCCTTCTATTTCTTCTGCTAGGGTTCACATGTATGAGTTCGAACTGTTTCGGCCATGAACATGATCTCCTGTTGCATCCATTTACCTACAGAAGCCTTGAGATTATTCTACTTTATAGCTGGGTAGCTTTCCACTGCATGAAACTACTGTATCTTTCTTATCCATTCTGCAGTTGATGGGCAAGTTACTCTTGCTTTTTTTTTTTTTTTTTGTCTCCTGTCACATGAAAGAAACAATTGTTTTCTCTCCTTTGATTTTCAGTTTGAATTTCCTTTCCAGTTAAATGTGTTTCTTATGTACAGTGTGTCGTTGGATATTGTTTCTTGATCCACTCTCCCTGTGTTTCTTTTTATTGCTGACCTGAGGCCATCTACATTAATGGTTACAACCATCATACATTGGTTCGTCTCTGCCCTGCTGTCCTCCTGTTGTTGGCCCTCCACTTTTCCCCTTCATTCAATTGCCTGTCTTGTTTGGTGATCCTACTCTGCTGCTGTTCCTGGAACCATGGTCAGCTTTACCTCTCTCTAGAATATCCTTTAGCACTCTCTGTAGGGTTGGTTTGATGGTCATGAATTCCTTCAGGTGTTCTTTATCATGGAAGTATCTTATTTTTCCATCAATTTTGAAAGATAGTTTTGCAGGGTAGGTCAGTCTGGGTTGGAAGTTGTTTTCTTTCAGGGTTGGAAACACTTCACTCCAAACTCTTCTCTTTTTTTTTGTCTTTGTGATACAGGGTCTCACTATGCAGTTCAGGCTGGTCACTTTGTAACCCAGGCTTGTCTTGAACTCACAACAATCCTCCTGCCTCAGCCTCCCGAGTGCTGGGATTACAGGCATGAGCCACCACGCCTGGCTTTCAAACTCTTATTGACTTGATGATTTGTATTGATAAGTCTGCTGTGATTCTGATTGGTTTTCCTTTATAGGTCTCTTTTCTCTAACAGCTTTTAATATTCTATTCTTGAGCTGAATTTCTGGGATCTTGATTATTATATGTCTGGGTTTAGATTCACTTTGGTTATGCCTAGTTGGAGTCCTATATGCCTTACTTATCTGCATGCCAGATCCATTTCTCATGTTTGGGAAGTTTTCTTCTATTACTTCTGTGAATATCCTTTTAATTTCATTTGCGTTGACCCCTGCTTCTTCACCTACACCTACCACTCTTAAGTTATGCTTCTTTGCATCATCTTGCAGCCATTGGGTTATTATTATTTCCTGATTCTGTGTTATTTTTAAGAAATCTTTCCTTTCATGATCACTAGCTGCAATCCTGTCTTCAAGGTTTGAAAGTCTATCTTCAGTCTCTTTCAAGCGGTTTTTCCAGCTTTTGATTGACTTTTTAATTTCTTGGATCTCTGTCTGAATCTGTTTCATGCATTGTAACTCCTTTCTACATTCATTCAAGGTTTCCATCATTTTCCTGTGCTCCTCTTTATTGTCTCTGTCTTCTTTAGACCTGCTGAACAATTCTTTCAGTATGTTTGTGATTTTTTTCTTTTACCTGAGACATTATTTCTGATTTGACTGCTTTTACAATCTCATGAAGTTGTTTCCTTACTTCAGTTGCTGTCCTTTCAGAGATTTCAGGTGTGTGACTTCCGTTTGCTTCCATGACCTTATCTCCCAGACTTATTTTGTGTGAGCTAGAGGTCTGAGTTTGCTTTTTGCACCTTTATCTTGACATTCTCCTGGGTTCCTCCCAACCAACTGGTTGTGGGGCCTCAGGTTCTTCCCATGTTGGCTGCCCCTAGGTAGTGTAGGGATATGAGACAGGCACCTGGGCTCCTCTAATTCTGGATTTACAGGGAGATAGCAGGGCATGGAGCAGGCTTCTCTAGACCTATGCAGTTACACTATGGCTTTGCTGATGATCAGGGGTACACGGAGGTGGGGCTGCTTCTCTCAGCCTGTGGGTCTACACTGGGACTCCCACGATGGTGGCAGACATATAGGAGTGTGTTTGTTTGATTCTGCTAGTGGGTGATGGCTGTCTGAGAGAACCAAGGGCCTCCAATAGTGGCCTATGGATGCACAGGGCTTACCTGGCTGTGTGTCCCTGCTCCTGCTGGCTGTCTGCAGGAAGGAGCCTTCTGGTGGCAGCTCCCTGAGGGTGAAGGTGGATCTGCTGGTTCTCTCTGCCCATGCTGACCTCCTGCAGGATGTGGCCTTTTGGTGGCAGTGCACAGCAGGCAGAGGTGGATCTGTCTGTCTCCCTCCACCTGCAGTGCGTGCACAGAGGACAGGGCCTTCCAGTGGTGGCACCCAGCAGGCAGAGGCCAATATCCTGGTTCTCTCAGCCTATGCTGGGCACACACCTTACCTGCTACTTCTACTGATTGAATTTCTATCTTTGAAATTTATGGACAGCCTGGCACAGTGGTGCATACCTGTAATCCCAGTTACTCAGGAGGTTAAGGCCAGTGTGGGCAACACAGCAAGACACCATCTCAAAAACTTTTTTTTTTTTAAGTGGCGCTTTTAACCTAAGATTCTATACTCCTTCTGAGCCCATTATTTATCCAGTCATAATTTTCCATCTCTGATGGGCACAGTGGCCTAGATAGTTGGGAGAATGAGGCAGAATATTACAGGTTCAAAGACAGTCTGGGCAACTTAGCAAGTCCCTGAAGACTCTGTCTCAAAAAAAATAAATAAATAAATAAAATGAAAAACTCAAAATAAAATAAAAAGGATTAAGAATGTTCCTCAGTGGTAGAGCTCTTGCCTGGCATGTGTGAGGCCCTGGATTCAGTCCCCATTATAAGTCACACACATACCCACACACTTTCTGTCACACACACACACACACACACACACATTCATTCTCTCTTATATTCCCATAGTAATTTGTTTATATCTCTATGATAGTGCTTAGTGTAGACTGCCTTATGATATTCACATTTACTTTTACTTGCTTCAAAACTGCTTTTGGGTAGCTTACAGAAATGATACAGTAATATTTGTCAAAACTCATTGAATTACACATTGAAAATGAGTTCATTTTATTATGCACAAAATATATCTCCATTAAGCTGACTTTAAAAGAAAAGCATACAGTAAAAGCCTAACAAAAGCAAACAGATGAGCAAATTAAGGTGAAAGGGGGAAAAGATGAGAAAGTAAAGGGAATTCAAGGTCAAGAGTAGTATCAAAAATGCATACCATAATTTCTATGGGCTATTAATGTTCTTGTGACCTTCTGAGCTGCCCAAAGCAATAGAAAATTATGACCAGAGAAATAAGAGATTGTTTTACTTTTGAAACCTGAGCAAAATTTCTGACATGGGCCTTCCGATGAAGACATGTGATCTGTTGACATATTTCTCAACAGTAACCCTATGTGAAACCAAATCAGGTGTTGTATGGATTTTCTTATAACCTCTCTCAGTTAAAATTGCTGGCAGATCATCAAAGTAAAAAGGAGATCCATGAGATTTTAAAGTAATACAGTTAATACCTGGTATGGAGATGCATACCTGCAATCCCAGAAATCAAGAGATTGAGGCAGGAGGATCATTGAGAGTTTGAGGTTAGCCTGGGCTATATAGTAAATGTAAGGCCAAACACAGAGAAAGATCCTGTCTCAAAAAAAAAAAAAATAATAATAATAATAATACAGTTCAGTTGTATAGCTTTCTAATAATTTTGCTAGATTAGAAAATGAAATTTAAAATAACTACAAAAATGGATAAACTGCATATTCTTCAAGAAATTCCTTGAATTTATTTGACTATATCATGAATAAATCTTTTATTACTACTATGTGAGTTTAAGAGTATTAGGTCAACTACTAGAGTGACTGCTGTTTCCAACCAAGACAAAACCTTTTTTTTTTTTTTTTTTGTCTTATTGTTTGGTTTTGTCTTTTGAGACAGGGTGTTTGTTACTGTATTGTTTACTCACTCTGTAGGCCAGGCTGGCCTTGAACTTGCAGTGGTCCTCCTGCCTCAGCCACCCGAATGCTGGGATTACAGGTGTGTGCACAACACTCCGACCTTTGATTTTGAAGCTCTCTTGTTAAGTACACAAACATGTAATATTATTATATCTTCTCAATAACTTGACCACTGTATCATAGCATTTTTATTTGTGATCAGATCCCTTGGACTAAAGTCTGCTTGGAAGTTAATGGAGCTATTCTAGCTTTGTTGTGGTTGGTGTTCCCACCTTTCTCTAACCTCCACCCTCTAAGCTTTTGAAACTTGTATAAAACTTGGGTCTTTTTTAAAAAATTCAACCTAACATGATCTGCTTTTTAGCTAATGTGTTTAGACTAAAGTGATTACAGATGATTGGATTAATATTTATCGTGTTGCTTTGTTAACTTAGTCAGAAGTTGGTCTGGATTTGAGGCTTGTTGACACTGTGTTGCCAACAGTGCAACAGATGCTTCCAGTTCCTCTACCGATAATTTGCATTGGTATGGATTCATTTCTAGATTTTTTTTGTCAGTTTTTTCTCTACATGACTTAATTTTCCTGTGTGGCTTTGGGTCACCTTTTGTAGCTTTCTCGGTTGTATTCCAGGTATTTATACTTGATGCACAGTAGTGTGGGGGTGTAGGTGTGCGGATTGCTGTCTGATGTTTGATTCAGCCTCAGTTGTAGACAGGGACCCTCAATCTAGGACTCAAGGGTGTGGCTTCCCACATGTTGTTGTCCCTCCTCCAGATGTTGAGCTCCACCCAGCAGGTGTTCCTACCCCTCTGCCATAGGAGAACCTTTCTTTCTTTCCTATTCCAGTAGCCTGGCCTATCAGCTTTCCTTTGCTGCTGCAGTATTCCTGAGAAAAACAATGTAAAGGAGGAAAAGTTTACTTTGACTCACAGCTTCAGAGGTTTAAATCTATGATCTCCTGGTCCTGTTGCTATGGGCCTGTGGGAAGGCAGAGTATCATGGTGGCAGTGGAGTGTGGTGGATGAAAGCTGTTTACCTCCTAAAAGCTGAGACAGAGTGAGAGCGAGCACAAGAGCAAAAGCAAGAACGAGTGAGAGAGAAAGGCACTGTGCACAAGTTATAGTCCCTAACGGTGTGCCCCCCACCAATGCCCTCCAACTAGGCCCCACCTTTTGTTTCTATGATGTCCCAATAATGGCATCAAATTATGAATCCATGGATGGGTTAATCTGCTGCTGAAGTTAGACTTCTCATGATCCAAAAGCCCTGCCTTGAACACATGAGCCTTTTGGAGGACATTTTAGACTCAAACCATAATACAATAAAGCCTTGGTTTGCAAGCATAATTCATTCCAGAAATGTGCTTGTAATCCAAAGCCCTTGTATATCAAAGCAGATTTTCTCATAAGAAATAATGGAAACTTGGATGATTCATTCTACAACTCAAAAATATTCATATAAAAATGATTATAATACATAATGTAATATAAAAATAATAAGAAAATAGAACATATAAAGAAAATAAACAAATTAACCTACACTTACCTTGACAACTTTTGTGGCTGGTCTGAGGGAGACAAGAAAGAGGAGGGTTACTGTGTAGAAAGACTCACTATCACCATTGGAATCACAGCTATCTATTGAATCAATGGAATGATTTTCTTTTCATGCAGCTGGGACAAGGAACCTATCCAATGATATTTGCTTTTGTCTCCTTTTGAGGATTTTGCAGAAATGTGACATTACATTGTTGTCAAACAGATTCACTACTTGCACTGGCTTATTTGGGTGGTGTTTTTCTACAAAATTTTGCAGTTTCCTACATTTTACACATCTCCCTGAACTCGTCTGAAGTAAGGGACTCCTCTGCCTTTTTCTCTCTTTCTCTGCACAACTGTGGATGATCATCTCCCAATAGCAAAAGAGAGAGAGAGAAAGAGAGCACAAGCATTGGTTTACCAGTTGTGCAGAGAGAGAGAGAGAGAGAGAGAGAGAGAGAGAGAGAGAGAGAGAGAGAGCTTTGGTTTATATTTGTGATCATGTGCCTTTTGGTATCATGTACTACTCATATTGTGAGACATCACCAGCTTATCAAGTTGAAATTTATCAGAAATGTTTGCTTATCTTGCAGAACACTCACTGAACAAGTTACTTGAATTCCAAGGTTTTACTGTAGTATCAGTGGGATTCCTGTGGTGCCTTTAGACTATAATTCTATTGCCCTTCCTCCAAATATTTTCTTCCTTGGGGATTACAAGAGAGGTAGAATTCTAGCAGAGACTGTTGCTCCATCCAGCACAAGGTAGCTTTATTGCCATTCTTCCCTGGATATTGTTGGTGGGCTATCTAAAGGGAAAACCACCAAGGAGAGCCTTGGTTTTTACAATTAGTTAAGTAGAGTTGGATTTCTCTAGTGAATGGTGAGGTTCCTAAACAGTGCTCCAGCCTGAGGAAATGGCCATTTTCTCTCTAAATGGAGGGAGCTGCTGGAAGCCCTATACAGTGACAGAGTATTTCTTGGAAAACAGGCTTGTTTTCACTCCATCCACACATTTTGTCAAATGCATCTTGAAAGTAGTCAAATTCTGTGTGGAGAAGCAGTGGATCTCATGTTTTGACTTCATGGGATAATAAATTTAAAATGAAATTTTCATATAAGAGTCTCAATTTTTTATTTTTCAGACCAAAAAAAAAATCTACATACTATCACATTATCCAATATGAAAAACATTTAAAATACCCACACATCTGCCAGAACACAACACATGTACTTTTGAAATAGTCAAAAATCCTTTAGTTGGAATAAATTTAGCCCTTACTAGAGTGAATGGACTTTTTTCCCTCCACATCATAGATCAATGGAAGCTTTGTTCTGGGCCAGCACAAATCATTCCAGCACTCATGAGCCACTGCTATAGATCTCAGCTACTTTTCCATGGAAAGCAAGATCAAGTCATTATTTTTTTTCTGCAGCTTGACTCTCAAATGTGGCCCACTTAATAGGTGCTAAACTAATATTTATTAATGATTAATACTAATTAATTATTGCCATTCATTTATTATAAGAATATGTTAATATTAATAACTGCTATCGTGTGGGTTTTGGACATTCCTCTAAAGGCCCAAGTGTTGAGGCCCAATCCCTGGATCTGTTGGAAAGTGATGAACCTTCAGGAAGTCAGGCTGTGGAAGGAAGTTAGGCATTGGAGTGCACCCTTAAAAAGGATATTGGGACCCTAGCCCCTCTTCTTTCTCTTTTTTTTATTTCCCAACTGCCTGGTGAGCAGCTCTGCTCTTCCATACGCTCCCTACCATGATGTACTCTTTCTCCACAGGCCCCAAAGCAAGAGCCAACTGACCAGGGACTGAAACCTTTGAAACTGTGAACCTAAATAAAACTATCTTTTTATTCAATTGATTATCTCAAGTGTTTTGTCATAGTGACAGAAGGCTAACTAAAACAATAGCATACATACCTCCCTATTATTTAATTATTATTGTTTTTATTTTATTTTATGAGACAGGATCTTGCTGTGCAGTCCAGGCTGGCTTTGAGTTCACTTTATAGCCCAGACCAGTCTTGAACTCACAAGGATCCTCCTGCCTCAGCCTCCTGAGTGCTGGAATTATAAGCATGTGCCACCATGCCTGGATTTTCTCCCTAGTATTTATTAACTGAACAGAACTGACATTCTAGCACACCCTCCCTAGCTCTCTTTAGGTCCTCTCTTAGTGCCTCCCAGGGCTTAGCTGGAAGGTTGAAAATTTAACTTTAATCTTAACAGTGTTTAGTGGCTGTCCACTTTTTAATCTATAGGAGTTTATTTTTAAAAAAGAAACACAAGACGAGCTTTGCCCTTGAGTGATTAATACTAATTTTATAAGCAAGTGTTTATAGTACTAAGCAAAGTGTGACCAGTGACCTAATTAAGGACACAGAGTCCCATGAGAACAGAGAAAGTGTCCATGTGCCCCTTTTTCCATGAATGGTCTGAGTGACTGTTTTAGGGGGAGTGGGTGGGTGTAGTGAAGGAGGTGAAGGAGTGGGAAATGGAAGACGTGGCTGGGGAAGATGGCCAGAACCAGACTTGGGGTGGCACCGAACAGCTGTCAATAAATATCTGTCAAATGACTGAATAAAGAAATGAAAGCCTTGGACATTGCTACTTTATTAATTTTCTGTGGTAGCTAACGGTGAAGAATTTTGAACAGGGAGATGGTGCCATCATAGTACAGCGGCTCTGTGAAGGAGGAATGAGACAAAGCTGAAGAGAGGTCAGGATATGAGGGAGGAACCTGTGGTGATGGTCCTAAAGGGCTTCCCTGTCCCCATTCCTGCAATCCTGCTTCTCTGCCTCTCTGGAAGCCAGGCTGGAATGCTTCCCTCTTTGGAAACATTTGTGGGTCAGTGGCTCTCAGCACTCAAGCTGCATGCAGAGCCACTATAAGCCACACTGGGAGCATCAACACATGCCCTGTTCTTAGGGAAAGACTGAGGTCCCAGCTTGCTTTTGTGCCAAGGTCAGATGGACTGCATGCAAGTATCTGCAGAGGTGACACAATGTGGCTGTCATCCCTGAACCTTGTCCCAGCCTCTGAAAGTTCCAGGCTTCCTGGCTCTCATTTTTGTTTTCTAGAAGGAAGATAGAAAGCCATCTGACATTCCTCTTAGTGCTCTTCAACTACTTGGTATTGACATCAATAAATAATGAAATCACAGGATCCAGATTAAGTAAATCTATTTTCCTAGCATGTGGTACAACACAGTTTGAAAATAAAAACAAATCAAATGTTCTAAAAGCAAAATGAATGCAAATTAAGATCTGGAGGAATCTGTCAGCATTGAACATTTAGTTTGCTTTTGTCTTCCCTTTAAATTAAAGTAACACCTTTTCCTGAAGCTCAGATGTGAATCACAACCTCTTTTGGAGCTAATGATTATGACTCTGCCCTAATTCAAGCACATGATCTCCACAAGTAGGGAGAGAAAGACTCTGCTCTACAGGACCAGCAGCCCCTTGAGGGCAAATGACCTGATCTAGAGTTGTCTAAGTGAAGGGAATAAAAACAGATTTCTGGAAGGTTTTCCCTTTTTATAAGACAATACCTGTGCTTTTTCTTTTATGAATGATTTTTGTTAAAATTCTTCAGTGCTAAGATTGGTGTACCCACTAAGTGTATGGGGTTAGGGGTAGAAAAAACTAGTTCAAATCCTCATACCTAGATATTTGACCTTAGGAATAGTTACTTACTTCTTCATATCTGAAGACAATAACATCTAACACCTGGGTCATTCACTGCATCAGGGTTATATGCTATACCACACAAAATGTACTTAGTGAAATCACATGTAGTAGGCGGTACAAGGTAGCTGCTCTGTGTCATTAACAGACAGTAAAGCTCAGCTTTAAAGAGAAGCCAGAGGCCTTAGAGTCAATTCCGGGCCCAGTTCTGGACACTTGTGTTTTCCCTGATACCTGTGAAATTCTGTGGATCTGCTACATGGTTCCTGCAGTAGTTATTACAGAAGGAGCAAAGAGTCCCTGCCAGCTCTGCTGCTGCCGGTGACAGTGAGACCTGGTAACATATATACTTAGAGAAGAAGAGAAGGGAGAAGGATCTGATGGTGCATTAAGATCCTCATAGAGGGTCCCTTGCAATCCGATCCCTCACCTAGAGAAGGCTGAATTATACAGAGCCAGGCATTTTACTTGTCAATGTTGTGCCACCTTTTTCCTATTTAAGATTGCCGGGAATGGTGACTGAAGGGCACCCTGGGGTGAACAGAGAAGCTGCTCTTAGTGGGAAGAGTGGTCCAGGGCCCTCTCTTGCTACCTAGGGCAGGGTGCTACAATTACTCAGCTCCCCTGGCACCATCCCAAGTCTTCGACCCAATAGCCTTGGTTAAACAGCAGGGTCTGGCCTCCATGCCTCCTTGGGGATCTGGCCCTTCCCATAGGGTGCCCAGAATATGAAGGAAGCCGGGCATCCTGGTTCACAGGGAGAATGAATCCATGGTGTGTTTCCCACCTTGAGACCCTATGTGATTAGCCTTTGATATTCATCCCTGCCCCTGTTTCTAGGCTGAGCTACCAGCAGCCAGATTCTGATAACATCAACTATCTTATCTGTATAATAACTTCCCTTTCAAATCAACCACTAGGCTTGGGCATTTTCCAAGCTTTATACTTTTGGACTTTGATTTGCAAAATCTTCTTGAAAATTACCTAATCATTAAGTAAAAGAGAGAAGGCATTTTCTTTTTTTGTTTGCAGAAGTAGAACATGAAGAGAGAACAAGGAAATAGGTGTTGAACATTATTTTCATGAAAATTGGAATCTGTTTTATTTTGAGGAACAGGAAGGACCTGGGTCTCCATCTGCTGTTCCACACAGGTGGCCCTACACAGATGACAGCTAATTTTCTGCAGTTGAAGGCAGAGGCTTGTTCTCTGCCTCATTCTTTCCAGCTCTTTCTTGGTTCCTTGCTTTTGCTTCTCCCCTCAGTCTCCACCTGTCTTTACTGTTTTCTTCTTTGTGTTCCCTCGCTGGCTGTGGCTGACAGCATTATTTCTGTGTCTGTGTTTTTCTGGTGTGATGAGTTCCTTGCACGTGTAATTGTTTCACCAGCCGATGCCTGGCAGCCCAGTTCCTTGGGGGCACACTCCTGTTTCTGGAAGCCCTTACTGGTTTCAGATGTTTTCTTGTTTTTGCAGAGGAGCAGGCATAGCTCACCTTTGTTTCTGTAACCATGCACTGTACAAAGGATAGGAGAGGTTGAAAAGCACAGCGACTTCCTGCTTCCTTGCCTTCCAGCTATCAGCAGACCCAGGCGAGTTGAGAACACCTGAGTTTCAAGCCCTTTAAAAATTTTTTTAGTTTTTAGGTTTTTTTAAAAAGCAGTTTTATGTTTACAGAAACTGAGAGAAAGAGAGAGGTCAGGAGATTTCTCACATATCCCCTCCCACCTCCCGACTGTCAATACCCCCACTAGACTGGCATGTTTGTTACCATAGCCGAGTCTGTACCAACTCATTGTTACCCAGAATCCTAGTTGACAGTCAAACTGCCCCTTGGTGGTGTGCATTATGTGGGTTTGGATAGTGGATGCCACTGCTCTTCCATCACACACAAAGTAGCTCCCCCACCATAGGAACAGTTGTGCTCTGCCCATTCATCCCTCCCTCCCCTCGACCTCTGGGAACCACTGATCTGTTCACTGTCTCCACAGTTCCACCTTTGGCAGCATGTGGTACAGTTGGAATCATACAAATTGTAACTGTCTTGGTGTGTTTTCTATAATGAATGTCACAGACTGGGTAAGTTTGGTAGAAAACAAGTTTATTTGGGCTGACAGACCTGGAGGTCAAAGGTTAAGGGACAACATCAGGCAATGGCCTTTTTTGCTGGCAGGGTCCCCTCTGTGGCACAGCAAGTACATGGTGAGAGACAAGGAGCGTGTGCCTGCTCAGATTTCTTTCCTTCTTCCTGTAAAGCCACAGTTCAGTCATAGGGGCTCTAGTCACTTCCCCCAAGCCCCTGCTGTAAACACGTAGTTTAAGTTACTCTTCTGGTGTTTCACGAAGGGGATCAAGTGCCAACCTGAGTTTCAGAGGGGTCAAACTGTGGCAGCAGCCTTTTTGGACTGGTCACTTTCACACAGTAACAAACTCCTTCTTGGATTCACAGTGAGGAAGTTTGTCTTGTGCCTCAGTCAGACCAACTCTCACCCCACATTATTTTCTTGCTGGAGCACAGGGAAATCCAACGTGAAATGCTTGTCCAGGCAGTATATTCACTTTTTCTCAGTGAAAACACAGTGCATACCCCTTTGTGGCTCAGGCCCCAGGCAAAGCACTGGGAAGACAGTGGAACCTAAATTGTGCTTGGTGGAAGTGGCCCAGCCCACCTATATGGTTTGATTCCTCACAACCTCAGTTTCCCGGGAGTCAACCAGTGTCCCCTCTAATTCTCCTGCCAGTACTTGAGAGACCAGGATTTGATTACATTCTGCAGGATCCAATGAATCCCAACTACTCTTGTTATTTTTCTTGTTCTTGTTCCTCTTTTCTTCCTCCTTCTCTTCTTCTTTTTGTTGTTGTTGTTCCTCTTCCTCCTCCTCCTCCTCTTGCTCCCCCTTTCTTGATGCTGAGAGCAGCTAGCGGGGCTCCCATGGATTCAGGGACATTTCTCAGTTTTCCTTGGAGGGAAGGGTGAAGAGGAGCAGGTGGACAGGAATGGTCACATCCTGGGCTCCTGCTCTGGGTCAGGCCCTCTGCTCCTTGTCTCAGCATGCCTGTGAGGTGGATAATTTCCTTCTCACACTAGTAAAAAAGAAATGGAAGTTCAGAAAAAAGCAAACAGATTGTCCAAGGACAGACACTTTGCACATCTCAGAATCACACCTGGACCCAGGTCTACCTAAATCCAGACCTCAAATTCTTGCCTTCATCAGAGTGTGTATGTGTGTGTGTGTGTGTGTGCACGCGCAAGTGATATAGGAGTGCTAGACGTGGATAAATCAAACAGAAGGGATCGTCTCAGTCTTTTACTCCACCTTGTGCCCTGGCCCTGGGGAACACCTTGCTGCTTTTCTCCTGCCCCAGCCTTTACTTTTCACACACACGTCCTGGAAGCTGGTACAGAGCTTTGTAGCTCAGGTTGCCACAAGAAGGGGTCTCACAGCACTGTCTGGAGCAGCTCCCTGTCCCTGTGATTAGGCAGCTGTCAGGAAAGAGGCTGGTGCCTATGCATTTTAATGGAAGAGTGCTCACTTCCCATGTTGAGCACCAAGGTTATAAATGGAACACTGCTTGCTAAATTGCCCCAACTGTACACACTCATCTCGTGAGTTTCTGGCTGTGATGTGTGGCTGAATTAGGTGGTTAAGAACAAAAGAGTTACAAACCTGTGAGAGAAAACATC
Organism: Hydrochoerus hydrochaeris; assembly: GCA_004027455.1. Taxonomy (NCBI): domain Eukaryota; kingdom Metazoa; phylum Chordata; class Mammalia; order Rodentia; family Hydrochaeridae; genus Hydrochoerus; species Hydrochoerus hydrochaeris. The sequence continues at coordinate 225,094 of PVLA01000759.1, forward strand.
AATTAAATGGCCTTAACACAATAAGTAGTAGTATATCTAAGAAGAGAATGGTGTTTGGATGTGTTTAGTGGCCTTTCCAGCACCTGTATGTGGAGTGTTAACAGGGAGAAGGAGAAGGGGCAAAGTGCTAGAGTTCAGATCAGGAAGGCAAATGGCATGATGTGGAACAGAGGAGGGCAAGCAGACACACCTAGGAGCTCTAGGGACAGTGTCCACATCTGGTAAGAAGCCACATTCTTTCAGACCTACAGACTTCCTGCAGGGAATCCTCCCAAGTACCCAGTTTCATTCAGATCAACATTTATTATATGGTGAATGAAGGCCTTGGAAGCTCAGAAGAAGAGAGGACTTCCCTGGCCTTAGTGCACCTCCAGGAACACTTTCTAGTTCTGGAGCTAGAAGACCATGGCCCTCTGCATGGACTTGCTCTCCAAGCCTTTTTCGGAGAAGGAGCTAAGACTTGCTGCCTGTTCTGGAGCTTCATGGGCTCTGGGAGGTGAAAGACCAGGGTTTTTATTTTGTTTTGCTTTGTTTTTAGATTCCAATCTACTGTGGGATCAAAGCTTTTATATCATAAATATGCATCATTAAACTCATATAGTAAATCATGAAGAAATAGAGAAATGAAGTAAAAAACAAAGAGATACAAAATGAAAGACCATGTCTTTTAGCAATCGCATTCAGCAGATGCATTGACCGGTCATATCTCCATAACAGTTTATAAGTACTTACTCTGCTTTTGTGCTTTTTTTGTGTGTGTCACAGACCAGTAAGAAAATGACTTGTCCCTGGTTGGAGAACCCATTCTGAATGACTACAGTCTAGGTCACTGCTATGCCAAGATAAATCCATTGGGTACAGGAAAAAATTACTGACAAGCTTATTTATATTTTTATTGAAGGCTCTAATTTTAATTTTTGTGTATATTTTCAGTGAACACAGAACAATAGTAAAATAAGACCCACATATAATTTGTAGGCAAATAAATTACATATAGTAAATTGTATTCATAATCTTATTACAGAAAGTTATATGGACAATAACATTTGAAGTCTGCTCAGCTGCTATTATATCAGTTATTGCTACACCTCTTTGGGGCATCTCTTATCTTGCATTAGGCTTCTGTTATTTAAAATTTCATGTATTTAACCTTGTGCTAAAATTATAAATTCTTTGAGGAGTTGTGTTCGTTTATGCTTGTTTCCTTATGCTGAGAAAAGCATGGGTGTGATGCCAAGACACTTTGCTAGGAAATAGAGATATGGAGAGGCTAGGAATTGATTTCCATTCCTTAGGATATACCTGTAACTCTGGACAGAGACTTGCAAATAGATCATTACTTTTGCAATGACACGAATCAAATATGTATGTATAAGAAGCACACATAAAAGGCATAAAGAGTGGTTAACTCTGTTGGGGTTAGTGCTCAGATAGAAACCCAGAGGAGCTTTTGCCTGAGGAGGCACTGAGGAATGAACAGGCTTCGCATGGTTGACAGGAGGAAATAGTATATTTGGAGTAATGTTAGCACATAAAAAAGCATAGATGTCTTTATACTCACTGCCAGCTCTCAGTGCCTTCTGCTATTGTTTACATTTCAGTAATTCCCAAGTTGACATCTCCATTCCAGATCCCTTGTCTTAGCACAAGATTTTCTTCATTGCCTTTTATGCATCCTCAGTCAATTTACACAAATTACACAATGGCGTTGCCATTGACCCTGTAATTGGGCCAACGCCTCCTTTTCCCACTCCCACATCTATTCTTTTGATAGCTGCTTGATCCTGCCTCTTTATCACGTCTCAATGCATTCCTTTCAATATAAACAGTGATAACACTTTCCATAGAGCTCATGTTCTTGATCATCCGTGTGCTCTTCAAGTGTCCTAGGAACTGAGACATAATCATCTCAGAATCCCCAATGGTTAAGAGTGCTTAGCTTACTACACAGTGCTAATATTAACTAATGATAATGGTGATGCTTATGACAGTTCTTAGTGCTTCTACATGCCAGTCAGCATTCTAAGTTCACAGGTAATGACTTAATTCTAAAAATAACACTTTTGAGATAGACACGGCATCATCTCCTTTTATAGGTGAAGAGTTGTGCAAGGACCAAAGCTTACAAAAACCCGATGTTGAAGGAACAAATGAATGAATGAATGAATGAATGAATGAATGAATGAATGGGAGAGTCTTTGAATGGGGCCAGAAAGATAGGTTGGGTTGATAGTGGTGACTTTTTCCTTTACGAATATAGTTATTGGACTGGGAGCAATTTCTTGGGGTTTCTTTCTACAGGCACGCTTACTGCCTCCACAGTGATAGCTTGATCCAGGGTACAGTCATGCATCAGAAAGAACAGGAATCTGATGTAGATGATCCAAAGAAGTAAGGGAATAAAATGCCCTTGATAGAGAGGGAGAGGACGCTGGCTGCACAAGGTGTTATTTAAGCTGGAGATATGAGTCAGGGATGGCTTATCTACAGTCTGTGCCTGCAGAGTGATGTTGGCATTGTTGCTCATCCAGCCACAAAAGCATCGTGACAAAGCATCCTCCAGGGAGCCACATACCTGGGTTTATACTGTACTGGGCCACCTGTCATCATCTCTTATTTTAAAAACTCATTCTTGATATCCATATCTCCTCTAACACTTTGGAGCCTTGTTACCATAAATTACTTGTTATACATTTAAAAAAATTTAGAACAGTGATGCTGCCTGGACCTGCATGTTGCCTTCTTAATCACCAATCCTCCCTAGCTTCCTCTCAGTCACCATAGGGCTCAGTGTCACAGATTTGGGGTCATCCCCCACCACCAGGAAAGAAACACAGTGACAAGGGATCCTTCTCACTCCCTCACTGCCCTCTACAACCACATAAATGTTAAGACACCCCCACTTTTCTGGCTACTCTTTTTCTTCCTTTCTCCCAGTTAAAAATAAATGCATGAGCAAACAGCCCACTCTGATTTACAGGCTGTCAGAACCATGGGACTCTCTATGACGTACTGGTTTAATCTCCCCATTTTGGACATGTACTAATAGAGATCTCAAGAAGGTCAAGGATCTTGTTGCAGGGCACAGGTGGGATGGAAACCCTTGGCAGGTTCTGGGGTGCACATGGCAGATAAATGATTCTCCTTTTGCCTATATTTCTTAGTGCTTGTGCTTATGTACACCAAAATTAAACTGTAAACTCATTTTAATACCTTCCTGTGATCTTGCTTGTTATTTTTCCACTTAGGAAAAATATTTTTAGAAAATCTTTTCTTTTCATTTTCTCCCTGCTGGTTTCCTTCTCCAAACTCTGCTTTGCCACAGAATGATAAAGGACTGGATTGCAAGTTTCCTGTCCCCCTTCAGGCAATCATACACAAGTACGGGCTTGCTCACAGGGTACCTGAAGAAACATGACCTTCTTTCTCTGCTCTTCCTGCAGGGCCTACTCTGTGAGCTCCTAAGGTAGAAACTGCTTTAGGGAAATCATTGATATAGCCATATTTATAAATATCTATCTACACAGTGATCTTATGCTACACATTATAAGCTCTCTGAAGGGACAAGACTGTGTCATAGTCCCTTCTGTGTTTTTAATATATAATGAAAGGTACAGATAATATCTGCTCAGTAATGATTACAAGATTAAAGGCTGATTTTTTTATTTCAACCATTCAGTCAGGGATTATCCTCATGTGATAAGTAAGACTACTTAGAGGAAATGGCCTTTGAACTGACCTTTAAAGGAAAGAGAGTCAGCACATTATAGTAGGAGGAAGAAAGTTGTTTTTATACATACAGTACAATCCAGGCAAAGGCTTGGAGCATAGGACTCAAATTACCAGGTTGCCCATCAGGAAATTAGACAGCCTATCCATTCATTAGCAAAAGAACAAATGATAGGTCTGTGCATTGCCAGACTGTCAATAAGGAAGAGCCCGACTTGCTGCTATAGGAAGCCAGACTCTGAATGTCATGTTACCCAAACCTTCAAGTTGCTCCATTCTTAAAGTCTTGCTATTCAAAATTGCAAAGATCCTGTAGAGTACTAGTGCTGGAATAAAAGGTTACAATTTCTCATTTATAATCATCTTTTTCCTTCTATTTCTCAAGGGACTGAGATGGTATTTCTTCAAATGATCTCATGCTGAGATCAGCAAGGCCATGTCATCCCTCCATCCCAAAGTGGAGGTGATATGTGTGTGTGTGTGTGTGTATAGGGGAGAACTCATATTATACTCACTGATCTGTTCCAGTTGGGGCTCTACTTTTAGGCTTTAAGCCATGCCCTTGGCCATGTCAAAATTAGTCTGCTGGGTCAAAGACCACTTCCCAAGGGAGAACATGTCTACAATGAGAGTAAAGGGAAGAGACAATCTCATAAAATGTTGAGTGTCTATTGAGTGCCCCAAACTGGTCTTGAGGTTTTACATGTCTTGTATGCTTCTTTCAATAGCGCCGAGAATGAGACACAACCACTCTTTTTTTCAGATATACAGCTAAAGTTCAGAGAAGTAAAATAGACTTTCTTGAGGTCACATAGCTAAATGATGGAGTTATAATGAGCCAAATACAAGCGAGACTTGATCTATCAACACAAAACATATACAACAGTGGTTATAAAAATATTTGCTACCACAATAACCCAACTAAAAAGAGAGAAAGTATTTGAATAGACATTTCTCTGAAGAAGATATACATGTAGCCAATAAGCTCTTGAAAAGGTACTCGACATCATTGGTCATTAGGGAAATGCCAGTTAAAACCTCTTCATGGTCGTAAATGCAAATCAAAACTACTAGAATGACTGCAATTTTTTTAAAAAATAGGCAATAGAAAGTGTTGAGGATGTGGAGAAATGTCAACCTTCATGCAATGCTGGTATAGAATGTAAAATGGCACAGCCACTTTGGAAGACAATCTGTCAGCTTCTGAAAATGTTAAACATAGATTTACTATATGACCCCAAAATACCACTCCTATGTGTATATTCGAGAACTGAAAACACATCCACATGAAAACTCCTACATGAAATGTTTATAGCAGCATTACTCATAATAGACAAAAAGAGAAAACAACCCAAGTGCCCATCCACTGATGGAAACAAATTGTGGTATATGTATATAGCGGAATACCATTCAGCCATAAAAACAAACATAGTATTGATGCATACTACAGCACAGGTGAATGTGGAAAGTATTGTGTTAAGCAAAAGAAGTCAGCACAAAAATCCATAGGTTATGTAATTCTATTAATATGAAATACCAAGAATAGCCAACTCTGTAGAGTAAATTAGTGGTTGCCATTGGCTGTGGGGGAAGGAAAATGGAAAGTGACTGCTAAGGGGTATAAGGTTTCATTCTGGAGACTTGAGAACAGTCCAGGATCAGGATGGCGGTAGAGTGAGTAGTGCCCAGCCCAGCTCCTGAGGTCAAGTGCCTGGGTTTGAATCTTGCCTTTGTCATCTCTTGGGAATGCTATGCAAATTTAGTAAGTGTGTGTTTTCAAAAAGGCTATGACTGCGCTTGAACATAATGAGCACTCAGCAGGCAGAAATGCTATTATTATCTCATCTGCACACATGCTGAAGGTCATGAAAGGTCAGGGACTATCACTAAGACAGAAAAACTTCTTTCAGATTTATAGCTGAAACATCAATAACTCTGGGTTGTGGTTTGGGGAGAAGAGGTAGGATAAACAAAAAGACAGATGGTTTCTCTCTCCTTTATTTTTATTACTTGGGATTATTTTACAATCGTGTATTACTTTTTAAAGCAAAACAAAATGCAACTGATAAATTGTTTCCACTGCGGGGTATGTGCCACATACCTGTAATCCCAGCTCCTTGGAGGTTGAGACAAGAAAATCCCAAGTTTAGGCCTGGTACAGTGGTACACATTTGTAACCCCAGCACTGGGGAAGCTGAGATGGGAAGATCACCATAAGTTTGAGACCAGCCTGGACTACATAGCAACACTGTATCTCAAAAGAAAAAAAAAGTAGAAAATGATCACAAGTTTGAATCTAGCCTGAGCGACTTATGACTTAGTGAGACCGTGTTTTGAAATAAAAAATAAGAAAATGGTTGAGGATGTAGCTCAGTCTGGAGGCCTTGGGTTTAATCCCCAATACTGGGGAAAAAAAAGAAAGAAAAGAAAAGAAAAGAAGAAGAAGAAATTCCCACCAATTAATGACCACTTGTGCTTGGGGAAGAAACAACCCTGGGGACCTTTGTTTATTCAGTTCTTAGGAAAATCCTGAAAGTCTTCTGTCTGAAAGGGGAGGGGCACAGTGCCAGTTCTATAGATTCACTTTTTGCTCCTTCAGCCTGTTTTCCATTATGGTCAAACTTGATGTCATTTGATCTTGATAGATTACTTGGCAAGTGTTTCTAGACCTCAGCTCTGCACAGGTACCTCTCAGACTCCTCCTGTTGGATGCTCCCAGAATGGATGATACTTACTGGAGTTTGCAAGCAGTATTTTCCTCTGTGGGACTCATGGATGTCTGGGGAATCTTATGGAGTAGGAGTCTGAGATTTCAGTTGAGGATGGGTTCTAGGACTAAGTAAAGAGAGGAAGAGGTGAGCAGCTAGCATTCTTCTAGACATGAGAAGTTCTCTCCACCATTTCATTCCGGGGAATGAACTACTGCCATATAGTTTTCATCTGCCCCAGCCCTGAAATTTCTATGTCAACTCTAGAAGGTTGTTCTTTGGCTGAGGTTTGGTTTGCTTATCTATGAAATGAATTTCCTGTTTCCTTTGTTTAACAGAGTTTGGAAAAATCTACTTATCTTTGGCCTGAAATGTGTTGTAAGCCTTCTAGAAATAAATATTGAGCCTTTTCATGATGGAAACTGAAATGTTAAAGAAGAACAAGGTACAGTTGAGTGACATCTCAGGCTTAGAGGAGATTAGGGGTATGTGAAGGCCTCTAATTCACATTTGGATTGAACAGCCTCCCAGTATAGCATCCAAGCCAGCAAAAACTCACTGCTTTATATGAAACTTAATATAAGGACAAGGGCATGCCTGAGGCAGACATCATGAAGGACATGGGAGAATATTCTAGAATGTTGTAAACAAAAATAAACATGTCTTTCTACTATAAGTATAATTAAACATTTTTATATCCAGCCTGAAGTTCCAAGAACAAATGCCTTTCAGGGCTTCTTGCTGAACCAGATCTTGGCAAGGAAGAAAAAAGGAGGCATCTCCGAGGGCTGTGCTCCCTTATCTTGAGCTGTCACCAGCTCCCACATCAATTCCAGTTAGTGACAAGACACCTCTGTCTTGTTCTGTGCTTGGACAGAAGTTTACCCAAAGCCAGTGAAGCCTCACCCAGAGGAGGGCAGAATCCAGAGATCACATAACTCAAGTTACAAAATGATTCATGATGTCAGAGGCCAAAACCATTGGCATTGCTCCCTCATGGCTTTGCTTTATTCTCTCACGTGCAGCCAGCCAGTACAAGGTGTGCTGTATTGTGCCAGATGACCAAAACATAGGGGAAAGATGGGATTTCCTTTTTCTGAGTTCTTTACTCCTTCACTCTTTGTGTAATGACAGCACCAGTATGCGTGTTATGAAAAAGTTCCTATTTTCCTGGTGTAATTTGTTGTAAGTGTGGCACTGGGGAGGCCTACAGGGACCTAGCACATTGCTTAAGCCTTGTTTCCCAAAGAGAGGACATTTTTAGAAATGTGATAAAATTATTAAAATTGCATAATCAAATGAACTATATGATAAATCTGTTTTATGAACTCTATAATTTAAGTCTCATTTTTTAAAAAGTCAACATAGAAAGTAAATCTTTGTGAGGCTTTCCAGAATATTCTATTGAATTTGGTATCTCTTCTCCCTCAGCCACCTAAGTATTTGGCCTTGGTCCTTTATGTCCTGCCTTGTATTATTTTACTTTTTTTTTTTTTTTAAGAATTCCTCACCAATCTCTGCCCCCATTCCATGTTACAAACTCAAGCTATTTTGATGGGGAAAGTACTGGGGTTTAAATCAAGGGGCTGAGATATACTAGGCAAATGCTCTGCTACTGAGTTATATCAACAAGGCCTTACATTTTTTGGTATTCATTTTATGTTATGTATAGGATAGAGCATAAACTCAGACCACTGTGGAGACTGAAATATATTGGCTATGAATTTTAAAAGCAGACATGATTCTATATGTGAAAGTTGTTTGGGCTTTAGAGACTCAATCTGAGATATATCTAGTTCAGTCTAGAAAATACCATTCTCCAAGGCTAACCTGACAACATTTTAGCATCTTCCCAGAGGTGAACATTGCTCACCTCTTTGCTAGCTATCTCGGTTTGTTTATGTGCCATGAGCACAAAGAGTCAACCAGTTGGTTTGGGCCATGTTTTATGCAGCTAGTCTTGTTTCTGGCATGACAGTAGGATCCAACAAGGGTCTATAATCTGATGGTCATTGGATCCAAGCTCAAGTTGAAACAGAAAGATTTGAGACCCAGCACATTTACACATGATGATGTTAATGCTCTGTAATTGAGCAGATACATGCTAAGTTGTATACCCAGCTAGGAAGTCCCCAGGTACTTGGCTTATTCCCCAGTTTTGCTGGTTAGAAACCCTTCAGGAGCACATAAATTGATTGGGTGCACCCAATGAGCTGCTTGCTGGGGGTATCTCTAAGAGCCTGTGGCTCTCTCTGACTCATGGAAAACAGTATACTAAAAGGAACATGAATGAAAAGTCTGTAGAGACAAAACTAAGTTAAAGTTCTTCTGCTAGCACTAAAGGAGTGATATAAAGCAACATATCTCATCTTTTTAAGGATCATTTTGGAAAAAGTTGTAAAATGGAGAAATAGCATTTTTGGCGGTATATTTTTGAGGTTTATGTGAAATTATCAACTCTCAAGAGGTGCAGGCGAATAGTAAATGCTCAGAATGTGCCAGCTACTGTGAGGGATGACTGCTCCCAGATGCTGAGAGACATGCTCAGCCTCCTGCAGTAGCTCTGTGTGGAGTCTGGCTTTTAAGAAGGAGGCACTGCTTGGCAGTCTGTGCCAAACTCAGTCTATCCTGAGAAGAGCTCTGAGAGTTCCAAAGAAGGGTCTAACATATAGAGAGGATAATGGTGCAATTCTGCTGTTAAAAACATTTCCTAGCAGGCTAGGGATGTAGCTCACCTGTACAATGCCTGCTGGGCAAGTGCAAGGTCCTGAGTTCGATTCCCAGTACCAAAAAAAATTTACAAAATCATTTCCTAAATGTCTGAGACTAGTGCAAAAAATCTACAGTCTCAGCAGCAGAGGTGCCAATGACAACATGACCCACATAGGCCAGGAGCATGCTGGGAACAGAATCTGGGCAGGGAACCTGTTGAAGAGTTAGCCATTAAAGCCCATGGAATAGTAGTCCATGCCTGTGCTACATTTCTGATCTTGGCCTTGTTAGCATCTTTCCCAACCAGTCAATATAATGCATGTATGTTAATTCACTCAACAAAATGTTATTACGTACCTGCTCTGTGCCGGTTATTGAGTCTCATAGAGTTTTCATTCAAAAAGGAGAGTCAGATACCAATCAGCTTGCCACAGGCATAACAGAGCACACAGTTTCTCCCACCTTAGTGTGCATCAGAATCACCCACTTTGCTGAAACATGCATTGGGCCCGCTTTTGGCTTCTGATTGGGTAGATCTGGAACAGGACCCAATATCTGCATTCTTGATGAGTCTCCAGATGATACTGTTGCTACCTACCAATCTAAGAACCACTCTTTAAGAACTACTAACAGATGCTAACAAACCATGATAATTCTCTGGGGGAAAATGAAAGGGGTCTGGGAAAGCAGACTAGGAAATCTCAAATTAGGTTGAAAGAATCATAGAAGGCCTCTCTGAGGAAGTGGCTTTTAAACTGAGGCCTAAAGGATAAGCAGGTATAACAGGATTGGGGGAAGAAAGTGGAGGCTGTGGAGAGGAAAGGAGTAGAGTGAGTTGCAGAGAGAAGCTGTTGTGGCTGCAGCACTGTGATGTCCATGGGGCAGGGTTGGCTGGACCAGGCAGGCCCTGCAGATGAGCACAGAGCCAGGAGTCTGTGCCAAGTCCAATGGGGACCGTTTGTTGAGCAGAGAGGTGTCATGCTCTGATTTTGTTTTCAAAATGTGACTTTTGATTGTATGGAGGAGTTGGTGGAAGAGGGCAAAAATGCTAGTGAGAGAGGAGCCACAGGTGGTGGCTTCACTGTGAGTGGTTCTCATGGTGACTAAGAGATGCAGGTAAATCTGGGATATTATTTGAAGACAAAATGGATAGAATTTAGTGATGTATTGGATGTGAGGGAGAAAAAAGAAGAAGAAAGAACTAAAGATGACTATAGGTAAATATGAAATTACAGAGCTGATAATCTGCCTATAACACCCAGCTGAACTGAATCAGTGTGGTGCTGGGTGTGGAAGGTCCACCTGAGTTTTGTTGCCAACAGAACTGGAGGGAAATACGGGGTGCTGCTGATTCTCCTGGAGAAGCTTGTCATGGTGCTTTTCCTAACATGGACTCGGTTGCTCTCATCCTTGGAGGAGTTTGGGTCCTCGCTGTCACTGAAGATGGCTGTGGTTTTTTTTTTCAAGGGAGCTCTGGTCCTTACCTTGAGCATCACTTCCCGGCTTCAATGCAGTTCCCTCAGCCTGCTGGCATAGATCCTTCAACTTGCTGGTGCAGACTTTCTAGCTTATATCATTGACCTTTGCGCCTTTCCAGTGTAGATCCTTGATACAGACTTGCATGCGGCATTGTCATGGACTCTAGGTCTCCAGCTAGACATTGCTGTGGGATGCAGGCCCTCAGCCAGATTCTTTGGGTCTCTACTGCATGGACAGATCTGTATGTTTCTGCTCTTTGGGTAAATATTACCAAATAACCCTATAAATTATGTGTCCTGTATTAAATCTATTCCCTTGTAAACACTACAATAACTTGAGAAAGTGGTAAAATTTTGTGTTCACATCCACCGATGATCTTTATTTAGCCTCACCTTCCATTCCTATTCCCAGTCCCCTTTCATCTCTTTGTGCTTAAGCAGCCTATATTCTCTGTCACTTTTAGGGGTTAGGTAGGATTGAAAAATATGTTGCACACAGAAATTTTTTTTACAAAATTACTGCAGAATATACATTGCCAGTAATCCTCCTCAAAATACTTCTCACTTCAAACACATTTATCCCATTACTCTTGCCACTTTCTGAAGCAGCTCCGGAATTCCTCTTTCATGATTGATTTTAGTTGCACTGTTGTGACTCAACAGACATTGAGGCTTGTTGTGCTTGGTAGATTCAAAACATTTACCTTAGTGATCATTTTGACTTTGGTGAAGAGCCCAAAGTTGCACAATTCAGATCTGGTAAGATGAATCTGTAATGTTTTTATAAGCTCGCCTTTCCATTGGATGGCACTTGGCAGCACCATTGGCTGTATTTTTTATCATACCTCAGAAAGACAACAGAAGGGGACTTCTAGAATCATTGCAAAAAGTGGCAAGAATAATGGAATAAGTGTTTGAAGCAAGGGAAAGTATTTTGAGGTGGATTGATGGCACTATGCCTTTACTGTAATAATTTAAACAATTTTAAACATGTACCTTATATTTCTATTACACTTCATACTGCTGAGGCAATAGGTACCTGAATACAATGGCAAGGTTCTGGCGTGATCTGTGGGATTCAGTTCCAAATTTGACAGACATACTGGAGAGAAAAATTTGTTCAGACCTTTAGACTCTGTATCCCTTTAAATTTTTCTACTAAACTATTAAAACATTCACCAGAAAACACCTAATATTGTCTTCCTTAACAGTGGCAATTCTGAAAAATTAAATGGTATGTTTTGTCCTCTGTTAGATAAGGAAAAAAGCCAATTCCAGAAGGGTATATGAAGTCTCCTAGATTCCAGGTATCTTGCTGGAGCCTCTCAACCAAGCAAGTAGAAGTAGGTCATGTGCTATGATCAGGACAGGAACAGGATGTTCCCAGCTGGAGGTCTGAATACCAGTGAATCAAAGTGGAGGTTCCCATAGCAATAAGAATGCCACCTCTTCCTTGAGGCCAGCAATGCAGTTCAGGAGTAAGTCAAATGTTCCTTTGAAAACTTGTTGTATTTCTTCATTTTCATGTCTCAGAGAAGAAATATCGATGGTGTGTTGGGTACTGAGCATTTGATAGACTCTCAAGTGGGTTTTTCATGCAGTAGTGTGGCCTTAGGATAGAAACTAATCTTTTTGTCCACTGCAAAACCTGAGAGAATGACTGGCCTTAACGGTCCCAGTGGTATGAGATTTTCTACTAATTTAAACCTCTTTCAGATAAGTTCAAAACCTTCCACCTCTGAGCAGATCCCACCTCTTAATCACATGATGACAATACCCTTTCCTGATTTTAAGTAATATCAAGAAGTGAATGATGAATGAAAAAGATCACACTCCAAAAGGTCCAGAAGATCTCTGAGAACCTTTGTCAGGCTCTTCTGTCTCTTTAGGATGTATGCAGAAATTACAGCAGGCCATCATTAGGCCTATTCTCCAGATCTTCTTCAGATCCCCTTGTTAAACTGGTCAGATTGTTTGCTCAGGCCACTAAGGCACCCTGATGAACCATCTCAGCATGAGTCAGTGAATTCTTGAATTACAGGATCTCGGAGCTGGTAAATGCTTCTTCCCACAAAGAAGAAGCTGACTGAGACTTTAAAACTTCAGTCAGGAGTAGCCCTCTCTAAAGTGCAAGGCTTTGGTGTGGTCATTGTGAGACATGGCATTAGTTTGTAAGTTCTGACCTCATAGACAAACTCATAATAACCAGGCTTGCAATAAGTTGATGTATAAACTCAAATGCCTATGTTTGTGTTTTACAGTGAGGAATATTCAATTTCAGTGTACCAGAATTCTCATATACCAGAGTCAGAGTTGGAGAGATTGAATTAGTAATCAAAAGTTTACTTAGTGATCAGAATTTCAGAACAAAGTTATATAGATGACCATGTAAGACCTTTGATTGGAAATATAAATCCCAGATAAACTGTCCCTGCTCAACATCAGACATTCTGGGATTATAAAAGAATGTCTAGGTGCCCCTGAACTAGACTTACCAAAACACCCCTGGGAAAGTAAGTCTTAGTCACTTTCTTTATCAGTCAGACAAAATATCTAATACCCACAATTTAAAGGAGGACAGATTTATTTTGGCTCATGCTTTTAGTCCATAGTTGGCTGGATCTGAGGCAGGAAGGCATCTGGCAGAGGAAAGTTTCTCATGTTACTGCTCTCCAAGAAGCTGGGAGAAAAAGGAAGAGTTGTGAAGGAAAATGTGCCCTTCCAGGTCATGCCCCCAGTGACTCACCTCTGAGCAGATCCCACCTCTTAATCACATGATGACAATACTCTTATGATCCAGTCACCTTCTGAAAGTCTCAACAAGGAGTGCATGTGAATTTTGGGAGTCATTCTTGATCCAAACCAAAACATTTTTCCCCAAGAGACTCATGCACATCTCTTTGCAAAATGCATTTAGTACCATCTCAAAGAGTCACCAAAGTCTTAACAGTTCCAGTGCTGCAGAAGAGGTTAAATCCAAAGTCTCCTCTGAGACCCAAGGCAAACTCTTAGCTGTGAGCCCTATAAAAATCAAAAAGAAAGTTAAACACTGATGACACACAATGAAACAAGGTAAATGTTGCCATTCCAAAAGGGAGAAATAGGAAGATATAAACAAATTGGATCAAAGCAAGACTGAAATTCATTAGGGCAAACATTAGATCCTGTAGTTCCATGTCCAGCATCTGTACAAATGTTAAACTCCAGACCACTTGGATGACCCTGTCCATTTGGTATTGCCAGTTGCAACCTTCATGGCTTTTACTCACCTCAGTGTATGTTGTTGGCATCTCCAACTTCCTGGAATCTCCACTACACTTTCAGCTTCACTACACTCTCATAACTTTATCAGGCCTTCTGAAATCTATGTGAAAGCCTCCCTGCCTCCACAATTTTTGCATTTTGCATGCTTGTAAAACCAACACCGTGTGGATGACACCGAAGTCTGCTACCAGCTCAAGCAGACTTGACCCCTTGGATCACAGCAACAGAGGTCTTGGATTGCTTGGATTGCTAAACTCCAGAAAGCTCTTCACTAACTGGGCCTGAAAGAGTTGAGTTCCTTGAGGCTCTCTTCTCAGAGTAACTTTCACTTTTGGACCTTTGAACTTGCAAAAGATAGGATCTTGCTGATTTCCAGGATGCCCTCAAAGCTTACTTCCCTGTTATCCAGATGTAAAGCATTTGGTTTCTTTTTAATCTTTTTAGCAACCTTGCTCTCCAAGGCACCATCTTTGCATGCACATCCTCTCTGGCCAAGCTGAAAACTTTTCAAATGAGCTTTTTCCTCCTGACTTTCATAATAAATCTGACAAAAAGCTGCTAGCAGTGCCCATGCCACAACCTGAATATAGGGTAGCTTTGAAATTTCCTCCTCTAGATTATTTTACTGCCCTTAATCTTGGTCCTTTACAAAGTCCCAGGACATGAGCAAAACATACACAAATTTTCTACCAGAGCATAACACACTTGAGCTCAAGTCCAACTGCCCATGGAATCCTTACTCCCAACTGATCTTTATCATCTGCATTTTTGTCAGCCTTCTGGTTTCCTGAACTCTAACCAGAATCTCCCATAGAAATCAGCTTACATCACTACAGAGCTTCTCCAGTTTGTATCCCTAAATCTTCCCAAACTCTTTCTGCAAGCCACTTCCAAAAGCTTCTAAATGACACCATCAGAGACAGTCACAGCAACAACCCTTCTTTTCTGGTACCAAAATCTGTCTTGATCACTTTCGTTGTCGTTGGAACATAGTACAATTTAAAGGAAGAGAGGTTTATTTTGACTTGTGTTTTTAGTCCATAGTTGGTTGACTCTGAGTGAGAAGGCATGGTGGAAATGTCTGGCAGAGGAAAGTTGCTCATATCATGGTGTCCAGGAAGCAGGGAGAGAAGGGAGGAATTGGGAAGGTAGATACACACTTCCGGTTCGTGTCCCTGTAACGTGCCTCTTCTGACCAGACCCACCTCCTAGTAGCATGTTTAGCTCTTCACTCCACAGATGAGTACAGCAGCCCCATGATCTACTCACTTTCCAAATCTCCAACTCTTAGTGCATGAGAGTTTGGGGGTCATTCTTAATCTAAATCATAACTAAGTATTGGTAAATTCTGTTCTTTTAGGCTTACATGGGATCCACTCAGACCATATACCTGTTGATAGCACATTACATTTCATTGACTTTCAACCATCTCAAAGCTAATGTCATTTGCAGTTTCATCTTTTCAAGTCACACCCTGATCATTGTGTCTCCTCATTTATTGATTTCTCGTAGGTTGAATTGATTGATAATTGCATCCTTTCCAAGTGTTCTAAATTTCCATATTCTTACAAGGAGACTGCTAGAGCCTTTTATAACAGCTGACCCAGCCTAATGCTTTAGAATATGGATACCCAGTGCTACCTCCCCAGAATGCCTAGGCTTGAAAGCTGCCAGCTATAAGGAGTTCATTAGTCTATCGTGGCTTGGTCATTTCAACCAAGACCTACATTTGAGAAAGAAGAATCTATCAGAAGATATTGCAATGTCCAGCTATGTGCCCACCACCTGCCCTGTTGACAGGGTTTTCTTAGTCCTATGGGAGACATGAAAGAAGAGCAAATGGGTCAGGAATGGAGTGCTGGCCCAGTCCCAAAGTTCTCCAGGCAAACAGGGTCAAGACCTTTACAGACTTAGCATTTTGTGTCCTCAGCATTTATGAAGTTTGGTTACTTAGAACTACATGATTTCTGTCCATCCAGGGCTCTGACCATGGGGACTCTGAGGGTTTGATACTCTGATGGAAAGAGTTGAACCCTGCAGGCTCTGTGAAGAGTTGTAAGTGCAGGGTTGAGTCTAACATGGAGGAAATAAATACACTGTGGCCAGAATCCTAAGAGGCTTCTGAGAGTATTTGAAAATCCCACCATGCCTTTGGACCACCCCCTTTTTTTGGTGTGTATGTGTGTGTGTGGGGGGGTAAAACTATCTCTAGAAATTTTCCATTATTATACAAATCATTTTATGTGTAATTAGTGATAGGAATATATAAATGGCTAGGCAAAGAGCAAGACATTGAGAAAATGGGGCCCAGGTGCTAGAACCTTGATCTGGCGTATGAAGAGGAGGTAGAATCTGAATGATGACAGGTTGGTTAATGATAAGCATATGATATGGTTTCCAGTGACCTCCAAGTCCCTAACACAAGATTCCATGGTGGTGTTTTATTGTCATTTTATTGACACAATTCTGGGATTGGAAATTTTTTCTCCCTAAATTCATCTTTAACTCAGTGAGTCAGCTCATGGTTCAGATCTCAACTCTATCACTTAAAGGCTCACTAATGCTTTAGAATATGGATACCCAGTGCTACCTCCCCAGAATCCCTGTGAACAAATGGACTTAGAAGATGTTTATAGAGTGTTTCACCCCACAACATCAGAATACACATTTTTCCTAACTGCACATGGGACCTCCTCCAAAAGAGACCACAGATTAGCCCATAAAACATGCTTAAGTAAATGCAGAGGAATTAAAATCATCCCATGTATATTATCTGACCATAGCGCAGTGAAATTGGAAATCAACAGCAAAGGAAATCACAAAAACTACATAATCACCTGGAAATTAAACAACACCTTCCTTACAGGCTTTGTGATATTAGGAAAGGTTCTTACTTTCTCTTAGTTCACCTAACTGTAAAGGAGAGAAAATAATATCTACCCAGAAGAACTGTTTGCAAAGATTAAGTGAAATTGCTCTAAATTGTAGCATGTGGTAGACATCAAATAGATGGAAATTATTATTTCTCCTTTTATGTCTATAGCAGCTTCCTTTCATGATGTCCATGAAAAATTTCTTCTACTCCAATCCCATGGGTGTTATCTAGATGAAAATTTTTTTTGCTCTAGTATCCCAAGAGCTGAATTGTGATCAAGTCTACAAAGAAAAGTAAATTTTGACAAATTAGCACTGGGTTTTTAAGTCAGACATGCATGTTTCTTATTATAGACAACTTGAATGGTAAAAGTGTGGTAATAAAATTATCCTTTCCTGAAGAAGGATATCTTTCTTTTCTGTGTTCCACCCTGCTTTTTTCTCTTTCCCTACATCATCAAGATCTCCAGTCTGCAGGGTATCTTTGAATGGATTTCTTTCTATTTTTTCCCTCCCAAGTGGATTGAGAGTAACCAGGACAGTTCCCTGATCTTTCTGGGTATGTGGGAATGGAACTTGTTTGACTTGGCACCCTAGGTCACAACTCTTGCTGGGTGGGTAAGGGAAGGAAAAAGGAGGAGCCTGACTGTGAAATTCCTCGGTTTAATAGTTCATAGACTCTTCAGACCCACAGTAGTTACCACCTTAGAGGCTGAATCAGGAATGTGAGGGACTACGGCCTGGTGGGTTAGAATTACATGGCAAGTTTGGGACTGAGCCTAGCTCTGAAGCCTTGGATTACACATTCCCAGTCCAAGCAAGGAAATCTCCTATTTTGGTCCTGATACGTAAATCTACTAGTCACATCAGCATTTGGATGACTCCTGAGCATCCCTTCCCTGAGGGCTGAGTCTCCCAGTTCTCAGTCCTAGGCTCTTGATCTGCATGGCCCGGCTCCATTTCCAGGAGGAAGCCAGTACTAGCTGTTCCTTTATTCCCCAGTGTTAGTTTGAAGCTCAGGAAATCTCGTGCCCTACTGACACCACCCAAATGGGAATTTCCTTCTTTGGCTTTTACTTTTTGGGCCCAGGCCACCCACGGCTGCTGAGGATTTTAGCCATATTATTTTCTGCTGCTTTGAGTGCCAACAGCACACTCAGCATTAGACGCAACATGCAAAGACATAGCTTTCGCTTGTCCCAGAGGCTTGCTGGGTAAGTTAAACAGACAATAAAATGCAGACTTCAAATATGCCAGAGGAGAAGGCATTTAAAATTCTCAGCGGGGGCTAGAAAGAAAAAGCTTTTAAAGTCTTTTCATTTTTCCCTCTTCCTTTGCCTTCAGCATCCAAGCTGCCTGGGAGTTGTCCTGCCTTTTCTCTGTCTGTATGGCCATTTAAGGATGACTGACTGGTCCCTTTGTGAGCAGGCAAAGGCTGCGCAATGTTGGCTGTGAATGTGGAAAGCTCCTCCCAAGCTGCCCAAAGGAGCGGAGGCATCTAACTTGGCACCAAATGTTTCTAAGACTGCCTTCCACTCACCCATGCAGAACAGTGTTATTAAACTGATGATTCAGGATTGTAAACTAGCTTAGCTCTGTCCTTTGGGGGAAACTTAATCCATGTAACAGCTTTCACCTGGGCTATTTCTGAACACAAGAAACCAGTGCTCAGGACAGTGGAGATCAGAAAGCAGGTGAGCCTGGCCTTGTGGGTCAGGTGCCACCTGGGCTGGAGTTTCACTGGCAATGCTTTCACTGCCTGTCTTAGCAAGGAACATGGCCAGGGCATCCTGGTGACTGAGTCCATGTTTGTGTTCTTTTTCCTAACGGGGACCTAATCTGAGCTAGTATCTCTCCTAAGTAATGTGAGAAAAATTGCAATGACTTCTAGGTATTCATTTCCTGATCTTCTAGTGTCATTTCAGGGGAAGGTTAAGCTCACTGGCTAATGAAAGAACAAGTCAGTAAGTCAGGCATCAAGAGCTCAACCGACCCCAGACCTTATAACTTCCTCCTATCTGGAATATGTATGAGGACTGAGGGCAAGAGAGGAGCTTTCATTTTGTTAAAGTGAAGGGTCTTTGCCTGAAATGCCCCTTATCATACATTTTGTCCTAGCAAATCTCTGAAAGAGGCTGGAAGCTGATTTGGTAGATTATGAAAAAACATTTACCTTTCATGAGCCACTCCCTACCATCTCTTTTTCTTATTTTGTTTTTAGTACTGTATATTCAGATCCTAGGAACAAAGAATGTACATGTCTTGGTGTCCTAATGTTGCATTTGCAGTTTCTTGATGCAATTCCTTGGTACAGATGGAAACCCACTCAGTGGATAGGCACTGACGGTGAGGGAAAGCAGTACAGATGATTTCCCAGGAATTCACTCAGTATTCCCAGAATAAATCATCTCCATCCCCACTGCGTCCTATGTGTACACTTACTCACACATGGGTGCACACTCAGATCAGCACCAAACAAATCATGTTGTTTATTCAAGAGACCAAAAAACCCTCTAAATGGTGCTTTTGCTAGATTAACAGTTTTAATTAAACTTCACATCACATTAAAAAGGAGAGAATGTATCATCATAAAGCAGCATTTTACACACAGCTCATCTTTTCAAGAAAGGCAGTTGAAGACATGCTTCCTAAATGGGGGTGTGGTGGATGAAGGGACTTCTTTATATTCATGAATCCTCATCCATTCTCCTTCTAGCCTGTGTCACCTCTGAAGGCAGCCACTTTTCTGAGGCACGCATACTCTCAGAGTTAGTGTGCAAAACAGAAAAAGTATAAAAGAACATGATGATTAGGGGGCTCTCTGCTAGGGTTTAAGTGTAGTCCCAAAGGGTTCAAGTGTTGGAAGCTTGAACCCAGGATGATGATGTTACAGGGTGATGGGATGTCACTGGGGGCTTTGCATTCAGAAAGGGGTTTAAAGTAGTTTTCATGGGACTTTGAGTTCTTTCTTACAGGAGGTGTTGTTAGAAAAGAGTGACCTGACTTTGCCCCTCTCTCTGGCTTCCTATCTCATTATGTGATCTGTCCCTTTTCCTTCTTTTCTTGTCCCTTTCTTTCCTTTCCTCACCCCTCCGGGAGGGTATCGGTGACTAAATACAGGACCTTCACACTAAGCTACGTCTCTGGTCCTTTTTAACTTTTTATTTCAAGACAAGTTTTTGCTGAGTTGCTAACATGCTCAGGCTGGGCCCAAACATCCTATCTTCCTGCCTCAGTTTCTCAAAGTGCTGAGCTTATAGGCTTGTCTCCACACCCCCTGTGATCTCTCTCTTTTGCACATATTTCAGCAATGACACCATCCACCATGAGTTCCTCAGCAAAATCCAGCCAGTTCTGGTGTCATGCCCTTGAACCTCCAGAACTTAAACTAAATAACCACCCTTTCATTATAAAATACCCAACCCATGTACTCATTATAGCTCTGGACTCATACACCATGTAACCACCAAGAGAATAGTAACACACACACACACAGAGAGAGAGAGAGAGAGAGAGAGAGAATGGTATCACTTAAGAAGTAGTGTTTGCCCAAAGATCTGGGAGTTAACTGAAGTCCTACTGTATGTTGTACAACCTCTCATCTTTAAAGTGCTACTGTAGTCACTTAGAGGTTCAAGAATATTTTTGAATAATTCTGATATCCAGTGTTAAGTGCTTCAAAGACACAAAACTAATACTAATAAACACAAACAATTGCTTAACACTTACTGTGTGTCAGGTACTTTGCCAAATATTTTCAGTGTAAGAATTTAATTTCACAATAGCCCCTTGAGGAAGGTACTGTAGTTATCCCAGACTTCCAAGATTATGAGCTAGGGGTTTGCTTTCTATTTAAGGATGAGAGAAAGTGATACAGTGTCAGAGGAGAAGACACAAAGGAAAGGGTATAGTTGCTTGTAGAAAGAGCAAGTCAATTCCCATCCAAAAGGTCAAGGTGGGCTTCATGCAGTAGGTGGCATTGGGCTTGACATCAAAGGGTCGGGAAAGTTTCTGTGTTAGCACTGGCATTGTCAGAGAAATACAGGAAGCAGAAAATTACAACCATGAGTTGAGAATGAAGTTTAAAGGTATTCTAAGAAATGGAGACATAGAGATGGTGGGTCACGGTGGGGGGTGACTCGGGAATGGTGGGACAAAAGGCTGGAGAGTTGGAGGAAGCCAAGCCAAGGCGAATATGGGAAGGTGTGACTAGAGGTGTTTAGTCTGGCAGCACAGGGGTACAGTGAAACTGAATATAAAAGTCTCTCTCACAGAGAGTCCCAGTGAGAGGCAGGAGGGCCAAGAGCAGCAGAACTGGGCCTAGGAATCGGTGGGGAGAAGTAGACAAGTGATTGATGTGGGGGAGAAGGTAGAGGATAGAAGAGTCAGAAATAGCTTCAAGGCATAATGACTTGGAGAGGTGGATGATGTTCTTGATAGAAGTAGGTCAATGAGGGGCAGGAAGGTGGGATGGGAGAGAGAAGAGGAGATTGTATGTAAGAGGAATTTTGATTGACAATAGGCTATATAGAGGAAACTGCCAACCAGTAGAATGTGGAGAAGGTATGGTTAGATCCAGAACCTGGAATTTGAGATGGCTACTTTTCAGTCTCTCTCTGCCTCTGAGCTTCCCTCTGAGCTTCTGAATCAATTACAAACAGACCTGGATTAGCTGGAGAGGGAGCCTTGTCTGAGGCAGCCTTCTGCTCAACCCAGGTTCCATCGTTCCTGTCTGAATCATCCTGGGAAAGATGCTCTGCTTTTTTCAGCTTCCGCATCCACGTTTGTCAGATAGGATTTAACCGAGGTAACACGTAAAATGCCTTATGCAGCCCCTACCACTTAGTTGTGGCTTTAAATATTCTGCTCTTTCATTGTCTGGAGGTGTTTCCAGCATTTGTGTTTTCTTTCTGTTCCAAAGGGAGTCTGAGTAAAGTAAAGGAATGCCATCTCCAGGGCATAGGGAAGCTGGATGAGCATGAAGTTTCGTTTTGTTAATGGTGGGTAGCAGTAAGTAAAATCGCGTAAGAAAGAGTATTTCATTCCCACTGGTATTGATATGGAGGTGAGCAGAGAGTTGTCGTTTCATTGTGAGGCTATTTTCCAGGTCATGCATTGGCTCACGGTTTGGACTGCATAGTTGGATGGTGTGCTGAAACTCGGGCTCAGCTGAGATTCAGTTACCATCTAGCCCAGCCCCACAGTTCTCAGTGGGGAAAATTTTTTCTCCAGTGAACATTTGGAAGCATCTGGACACATTTTATACTGTCACGACTGAGGTAGGGTGGTGCTGCAGGCATCTAAAGAGAAGAGACCAGAGATGCTGCCAAACACCTTATAATGCACAGAGTGGCCTCCAGAACAAAGAACTATCTGATCTAAAACATTAGTGCTGAAGCTGAGAAAGCCTATTTTAATCCACTCATTTAATGCCTGCAAAGTACTTACTAACTGCCTATTC
This sequence comes from Hydrochoerus hydrochaeris, assembly GCA_004027455.1. Taxonomy (NCBI): domain Eukaryota; kingdom Metazoa; phylum Chordata; class Mammalia; order Rodentia; family Hydrochaeridae; genus Hydrochoerus; species Hydrochoerus hydrochaeris. Next base: position 247,320 of record PVLA01000759.1, read on the forward strand.
TAAATTAAGTGTTGAAAGCAAAAACATAAAAAGGCTAACCATGGGCTCTCATGGTAATTGTGTAAGGAGAGAGACCTACAGTCAGACAATTACATGAAAATAAAATACACACTTTCAAGAGAGTGCCATGATGAACTGGGACAATGGAGAAAAAGGACAGCATGAAAGCAGCCCTTTGGGACTGGTCAGCTCTGGATTTGAATTTCAGTTTTATTCCTTACTGTATCACCTGGGACAAGCGGTTTTGCTCCTATGAACCTCAGTTTCCTCATCTCCAATGCAAATAATTGTATTTGTTTCACTGTGCAGTTGTGAGAATAGAGTGAGTTTAATACATAGCTAATGCATAATAATTGGCCAGTAAAATGATAATGATGAGGATGCTACTTCTGATAAGAAAATAGTATGTTCCTTCCTGGGGATTTAAGAAAGCTTTATAAGGTAACTTTTTATCTAATTCTTCAAGGATGGGTAGAAGTTTGCTAGGTAAGCAAAAAGGACTGGTGCTTTAGACATGGAAAATAACACAGGCAAAGACCCTGAGGAAGGATACATCAGGACTCTTTTGGAGAACTATCAACAGCTTCATGCAACTAAAGTTTAAATGAAATTGGGCTGATATGGATGGGTTAGGGTTAGGGTTAGGGCTGGATAGGGAGGCTGGATATGGAAAAGAGGCCCCAATATGATGTGAAGCGCCTTTTGTTCAATACCTGAGCTTGACTTTTGTATTATACATTGTAGAGTCACTGGAATATTTTAAAATGAGAAGTGACAAGATCAGACTTTGGAGTGAGAGAAAACAATTGCTTTTTCTGAAGTTCAGAGGAGAGATTAGGAGGGGTCAGTAGGCATACAAAAAAGGTTTTGGGCTGGGTGTGGGAGTACAAGCCTGTAATCTCAGCACTTGGGAGGTTTAGGCAGGAGGATCATGAGTTCAAGGTCAGGTTGGGCTGTACAGTGAGAACCTGTCTCAAAACTAAAAATAAAAACAAAAACAAACTTTTGGGGAAAAAAAACCCCACTTTTTCAAATTCCTAAAAAGAGAGGTAATAGTAGCTATCCCCTCAAGTAATTTTTATTGGGTGTCTATAAAGTTCTGGGTGTTTGAAATACTGAAGACAAAGTCTCTGATATCATAGAGACTACATTTTAATGAAAAGGGCATAAAATAAACAAAAAAAAACGAAAAAAGTGTTGTGAAAAAATTAAATCAGGCAGTGTGATGCAAGTGACTGGAAGAAGTAATTTAAAGTGGTGTGGTCAGAAAGGGTCTCTCCAAGTAGATGACTGGTAAGATAAGACCATCATAGTAAGAGCATTGTAAATGTTCAATGGATACTGAGTTAGTCAGCTTTCTGTTGCTGTGACAAAACACCTGAGAAAAACAACTTAAAAGAAGAAAGATTTATCTCATGGTTTCAGAGGTTTCAGTCCATGTACACTCTGCTCCATTGCTTCTAAGGCTGGCCCTTCCACAAACCCATTTCAGAAAGAGAAGCCCTCTTTCTTTGGGAGCAGTGCACGCCTAGCCACCACCCTATGGGAGGTTTCTCATTTACAGAGACTGCTTTGCAGGACTGACTATAGCAGGAGCAGCTGGCAAATTAAAAAGAATGAAGGGACAGAGCACATGCACACAAGTAGTGGCAGTGGAAAAGGAAAAAGGAGGACATCTATTAGAGAGGCTCAGAAAGAAGAATGAACAGAACTTGGTGATTGCCTGGGTATGGTAGGGAAGAGAGAGAGGCATCCAGGATGGTTAGCCTCTGTGGCCCAGCTGTGACAGCCACTAAAGAGGAGACACATACATGAAAACAAAAGATCTTGTGCCATACTTTGATTAAAATGAGCTTAGGATGACTTTAGAATGCCCAGAGGGCTAGGGACAATTTGAATTGAGGATCTAAATACCAAAAGAGAGAACTGTCAGGGGACAAATACTGGAGATAACAGGGAGATGACAGCTGGAAAAGAGGTAGAATGCCTACAGTAAAGAAAATAGAAGACAAAGCCCCAGAGAACCCCACAGACTAGAGAAAGGATCTGGTTCCTTCCAAGGTGATGCTTAAGCTCTGCCCCTCATAGAGTTAGCACTCAAAAAGGGTATGTGCTGTGATTTTCTTACATGGTTGCAAACTTCCACCAGCCTACCTCAGAAAGGGCTTTGTGAAGTTCTCTTTCTTTGGGACCAGGAAGTGTAGACCTGAGAAAGGGGGAGCCTTTACTCTTAGGGGTTTGCAGTGGTGTGGGAAGTGATTCTCACTTGGAGAGACTGCATTGCAAGACTGGCCTACAACAGGAGTCGTGGGTCCCTTGATGACAGAAGACAGCAGAAGAGGTGAGGGTGGATGACCAAACAATCACATGGATACCATCGGTCTGTGAGGTCCCACCAAACAGAAGAGCTCATGAATAAGTTTTATCCCAGACTCCACCAATTAATTTGGTAATTGTGTGTCCAGACAGAAAGCATATTAACAAAGATGACAGAATATGAGTAATCCACTATACTTTTCTAAGTGCTTCTGAAAGACTTTTCCTCCAAGTGTGAGTGATGGAATAAAAACAATCTTAAATAAATGAGTCTACAAAGTAACTGAATTGAGGGAAATTGTTTATCATAGCTAACAACAACCAACATTCACTTGGTGGTAGTTATACATGGCCAGTTCTTCCAAAATGCTTCTCTCACATTATTTGATAAAATTGTTGCTGCCATTTCACCACTGCAGCAACTGATGAGTAAGTGCATATAAAAGACCTGGTCTTCCCAGGATCTCCAAGTAGCCACAGCAAAATCCTTTCTTGCAACTCACTGCTCAATTCTACCAACCTGAGCAAAGGACCAAGGACATGACCTTAACTGACCTGGGATCAAATTCTAGCTCAGCTGCCATTCACGGCATGACAATGGGGAAGTCACTTAGTCTGTCAGAACCTTAGTTTTCTCTTCAATGAAATGAGGACATGTCTTGCTGTAGCTCTCGGTTCATCATAAGAATCTAATGAAATTATGGTTGGGAGCCTGTGTTCACTACAGCTGCTTGGTTACTTTTCTTTTGCTGAGATAAAATATCTGACACCCAAAAGTTTATTTAGCTGGCAGTTTATAGAGGTTTCAGTCCATAGTAAGCTTGCTCCAAAGCAGGGTGGCATGGCAGAGAGGCTGCAGAGGGAAAGTCCATGGCAAGAAGGCAGGAAACAGCAAAGCAGTAGCAGAAGCAGCAGCAACAGCAGTCAGAAACTGCCGCCTTCTTTCTGGCCCTTTCATATTCCATCCAGGCTGCAAACCTATTGATTGGTGCCACTCACAGCCAGGCTGGGGCACCCTTAACACCAGGATCACACTTTATCTACATTCACACACCCTAATCCAGCCACCTTTGAAACTCCCCGCCTATGACTGCATAAGATTTGGAAAGGGAGGGACATCTAGATACAAGCCACACAACAGCCTACTCATAAATAATGACATTAGTCTAAAAACCTCCATCCTTAGGGTAAAACCACGTTGTTAGATAGGGTTCTGGGTCCCAAACATCTTGTTCCCCTGCCAGCAGGGCACTTGCTGGATGCTATAATTAAACCACCAACCTGGCACCACACCCTTGAATTGCAGTTCTTCAGCCCAATTTGCAGCATCCTTGCAGGTATGTTCACACCAAAGCCAAACAAGTATTTGCACGAAATTCCCAGGCTGATTAACTGTGAGAAGAAGCCAACCAGGGGAGACCGTGTCAGGATCCAAATGGCCACCAACCACTCCACCATCTGGGTACCAATCAGCTATATCTATCTGAGACGCATCTTCAGTGGAAGCCAGGTAAGGAGGCTGGCTTTGCCAGAACAGCTGTCTGCTCTTCATTGCTTTGGCCCCTGTGGGAAGCAGCAGCCAGAGCTGTTTCTCCAGCTAAGGACCTTTGTAAGACAGGGCTGGCAGTTGACCCTAAGGAATGTTGTGGGACCTTCCTTTCTTGGAAAACCTGCCTGTGATCTTCCAAGGGCCTAGAACAACCAATGCTTTCCTTGCATGTGTCTGTATTTCTAGTATCTTGATTCTTAATAATAGTACTGGGTTGACCTCCCAGGCCACTACCTGTGTATGTTAATGAATGTTTCCAACACTCCAGCAAACCTGCCTCCTTCAGGACCTCTCACAGTACCACCCCGAAGGCAGAGATAAATGTGCCCTCCCCCTCTAAAAGGACTTTGGCTTTGAGGGTGCACATGGTCTTTTCCTGGCTTCCAGGACAGTTATCAAAAATGTACTGTGTGATGACTAAATGAGATAATATATGTAAGTGCTCACTGAGTATTGACCATTGTTACTACCTTTCTCACAGCAACCCTATAAAAAGGTCCTATTGTTATTACTGTTATTGTTATTATTATGCCCACTTTAAGCAAGATTCCTTAAGTTCTTGTGGAGCTTGAACAAGGTGTAAATCTCTTGCTCTCTGGGATCCTTAGCTTGAGATGAACCCATGATTCCTCTGGGCTAGGTTCCTCCCACACTGAGACTATTAACTTTAAACTCTCTCCCAAAGATGCTGAAGGGACTAAAACAGAGCTTTCCAAGCACTTACTCTGGGCACTCGTTCCTGAGGATTTCCTGTGATCTCAGGAACTGAAGCCGCCTGTTCCTACCCGTAATGGAATGCGTGTCTCTAGGGGAGCTCTAGGGGAAGAGTGCAGGGGCAACTGCAGCACCCTATCTGTGCAGCAGCAGTTAACAGAGGCATTTGGCTCTGATCGTGTCCAATTCCATGGTTCCTCCCACTCCATCCCAGTTCTTAGCCAGAAACTGAGGCAGGCGGTCTCCTAAAGGTGTCCCAGCTGGCGGAACCCTCCAGGAAGGGCAGTAGTAGGCCTCTCACTAAGGCCCTGTTGCCTCACTATGGGGCTCCACTCCTCCTCCTCTGCAGCCTCTTGGAACATATGCTCCTTCCCAAGCCCTGAGGTAAAAAATAGGTTTGCATCTGAGGTCAGCTTCGAAGTCTTGGGGCAGGTTTTCCGACTGATGGAATGCACTGTGGAGACCTGAGTTCTAGTTTTACCTTTCCCATTTACCAGCTAGGGCAATAGCAATAACAAGCATTAACACAGAATTGACAAAACAGCTTCTCAAACCTTAGTCCCTGTGATTTTTCATAAGAGTGCACAAGTAATCAGCACAGATTTTTCTCATTTCCATTTTACAGAAGAGAACTAAGGTTAAATGCTTTAGCAAACCATGGACCCAAGATTTTAAAATTGAAATTTCAATGCTATTTTGCTATTTTCACATTCTCTCTCTCTCCCTCCCCCCATCTTTCATGTGCAAAGTGAGGGTAATTGCAGAACATGATCTCTGGGGTCTCTTGCAGGTCTCAAACAGAATCCAGTGTCTTTCAGCTTCCTGATGCACCCTTATTATCAGAACTCAGTTAAGACGCTTGTACCAGGGTTATGATCTTAAATCCTTACTCTTCCATTTATATCCTGTAACATTTCCACTTTTATAGCATACACTTTGCTTGGAAAGAGGATCCATTGGAAATCAATAAGCGAACTACTAGTTTATTTCTTAGATTCTGCTAACAAATAAACAGCCCAGCAAATGTGTGCACATTAGACACACCCACTACTTGAGCATTAAACATCTCAGCACAGAACAGCTTATATAAAGAAGCCAGCATTGTGACATCTGGCATCATCTATAGACATTTAGACCCTTGGAAATGGCAGTAATACTGCAAATGGATGGAGAATATTGATGGCACAAGATATCTAAGTGATGAAGAAGTTTTAAATGGAGCAAGGAATGATTAATTCCCGTGGAGAGAGGCTCCGGCGGAATCCTTGCTCCATTACTCCTGAAGGAATACTTGTAAAAGCCCAAAGACTGATGGCATCTCTCATTCGCAGATGCTTCTCAAAACATATAGTGATTTTTGCTGTGGAGAGGAGGTGGTTAAGATTATTGATAGTTAAAAAAGTCTAGATTCAAGATCTTGTTTTTTCATGACTTCGTTTCTTTATGTCTTATATTTATAAAAATCTATGTTGTAATAATAAAATAATGATGCAGACATTTAGAATTGAAGTTTGTATTTCCATCCAGTAAAACATTCACGGTTAAAAAAAAAATGTGTCATTGGCAGGTAGTAAGAAATAAGCTTCTCTCTCTTTTGCTCTCATTTCTAATTTATTTTTCCTGTTCTCTTCCCTCCACCAGCTCACTGTCTCTTGTTTTGTTATTTGAGACAGGATTTTATTATGTAGCCCCGGCTGGCCTCAAACTCATAGCAACCTTCCTGCCTCAGAATACTGGATCACAGGCATGTGCCACCACCTCCCACCTAAACTCACTCTTTATTACTATGGAAATATTTTCATTTTTAAAAATCAAAGAAAAAAATTACATCCAGTGGGAAGCATAGATCTTAAATGTACAGTTAAATGACTTTTAATAAACACATTTGTAAAATCAACTCTTCAATCAGAATGTAGATCATTACCACCCCCACCCCCCAAAGGTTGTTTTATTTACCCTTCCAAGAAATGCCTTACCCCCCATAAGCAGCCATTGTTCTGATTTTTGTTACCATACATTAATTTTCCATTCATGATCTTCATATATATGAAATTACATAGTACAGATTGTTTTATATTTGGTTTTCTACACCTAACCTAGTGTTTCTGAGATCTATCAGTGCTCTTGAGAGTAGTATAATATATCCTTTTATATTGCTGAGCTGTATTCCATTATATGAATCTACCATTATGTGTTTATCTATTTTTCTGTTAGTGGAAAATTTGATTGTTTCTGGTTTGGATCTATTGTAAATATACCTGCTATCAACACCCTTGAATGAGTATGTTTGTGGAAATGTCTTCATTTCTCTTTGGTAAATATTTAGGAGCAGAATTGCTAAGTTTTTTTTTTTTTTTAATGGTACTAGGAATCGAACTTATAACCTTATTGCCAGGCAGTCAGTATGCTGCTGAGCCCAGAATTGCTAAGTCTTAAGGTGTGTGTTTAACTTTATAAAGAACTGCCAAGTAGTTTTCCAAATTGTAATTTTATAATTCCACTAGCAAGAAGTGAGAATTCTAGTCCTCTATGTCACCAGCACTATTTAACATTGTCAGTCTTAACTGTGTGTCTTCAAATTGGTGTGAATGATACAAATAGTAACCGGGGGAAACTAGGTAAGAAGTGCTCTCTCTGCACTTTCTTTGCAATTTTCTGGGACTCTAATAACTTCCAAAATAAAAAGGTTTTAGAAGATATTGTAGTTTTTTGTAAAAAAAAAAAAAGTACAAGGTAGTATCTCGTCATAGTTCTATTTTGCATTTCTCTGATTCATAATAATTTTAAGTAGTTTTCCTTTTTCCTTTTTTATTTCTGTAAGTACCTTTTTATATGGTTTTAAGTCACTTGTATATCTTTATGAAATCTCTATTCCAAGTTTTATATTTTTCCTTTAATTAGATTATTTTTTTTTTGAATATCAAATTGTAGGGGCTCTTTATATATTCTAGTTATGTGTTCAGTTATATGTGTGCATTGTGAATATTTTTCCAGTGAGTTGACTGTTTTATGTAACAATGTATTTGATAAGTAGGAGTTATAATTCTATGAAAGTTCATTTTTTTTCTTTGTGAATACTTTTTTATCCTAAGAAATCTTTGCATACTCTCAAGTCATAATGATTTCTTTATATTTTCTCCTAAGAGACTTAGAGTTTTATCCTTCCTTTTTAGAAACATATGCCTTGCTCCATCTCATATTAATTTTAATTTTTTGAGTGTTGTAGAGAGGAGTTGAAGCAGTTTTTTTCTGTACATACAACTATTTGCTTCAGCATCGACTGTATAAAAGACTTTCCTTTTACCATTGAGTTGCTGCTGTTGAGAAGATTGGGTCCTTTTAGTCAGATTGGGCCTCCTGGATTGCTTTGCCATTTTTTTTCTTTCCTATCGTTCTATGTTTTCCTTGTTTACTTTATGTGATTTCCTCAGCCTATTCTTCTAGAGTTTGTAGAATTCTCAAACGTGGCTGTAATATTTTTTATTGCAAGACTTTTGTTGCTGTTCTCTTTTTTGCTCCCTGGCCTCCATCATTTCTATGTTCAAATGACAACCTGTCACTGAATTTTCTCTGACTGTCATGTTAAATGTAAACATCTCTCCCAGCTTTCTTTAGCTCCATTCCTTGCTATTTTTTTTCTTCATAGCATTTATTACAATGTGGCACATTATTAAGCTTATTTTTCACTTTTTGTCTGGTTCTCTGCCCAACTATGAAGCCTTCATGAGAACTAAAATGTGTAAGTATTTTGCACATTACTGTTGCTGTGTTCCTCTGCCTGGTACAGTAAACATAGGAGATAGCTAATTAATGAATTAACAAATAACTATTGCATTTTCCTAACATTATATTCTTATATAATGGATACAAAATCTTTTTACAACCCTTTGAGGATATAAAGATATCTTTGAATTTCTCTTCTATTTTTTTTTTTTTTTGCATTTCCTGTTTTCTGAGTTCCTCCCTCATCCTGCATTTGTTTATTTGATTTTTTCCCTTCGCATTGGATTTTTTTTCAAGGGATTGGTAATTTTCGGCTGTCCATTCACCGGACACTGTTGAGTCGCAGTTGTTTCCCCCAAACCGAAGTGCTCAATTTTTCTGCTTAAGGAACATAAACCAGTCTGCTGGTGTTCTGGGAACCTCATGGGAAAGACCGTGGATAGCACTGTTCACTTCAAGACTCATTTAATCTCTCAGGTGTTCCCAGAACACTTCCCCTCTGTCCTCCACTTTGTCTGATTTCTTTGACTCTAGGATCTCTTAGGATACTTTGCTTTAGAAAATAATATTCTTCTCATCTTCTGCCATGTCAAGGAGGAGCAACAAACCCACTGCATGAAGGAGACCAGGGAAAACAGAGGTCTAACAGCTTGAATTTTTCTCACTTTTGCTATGATCAGCTCCACATTTTCTAAGGTAGTTGTGCCTTATAAAAAGTGAGTAACTGGCACAGCCACCTCTTGAGACTCCCTATTCCCCCCTACCCTCTGTGGTGAGGTGATGTGGGGAGGGAGAGATTGCCTCTTTTCTAACCTGTAAGTGTTTTCTGAAGTCTGGTTGTGGAAGTTGGCCTGCTAATTTATTAGCATTCTCACTTTTAGCACTTAAATTTTTATTTTCTTCACTCTCTAATCAATTACCACTCATGTATCTATTGTCCACCTTCCAAAAATGTATAGACTTCTTTTGTCTGTTGTTGCTTCCCCTCCCATTTTCTTTGTCCTTGATATTTTTATTCATTTACTCTTTTACCGTCATTTAAGTGGTTATTCAAGAGAGTGAAAATAAATGCATGTATTCAGCCTGCCCCTCTGTAACAGAAGTCTTGTAATAAGGGTTAAAGCGTGAAGGGGATGATGGCTCATAATGTTAACAGTTCTCATGCTTAATCCAGTAACCCTCGATTGATTCCTAATCTACTCTATTAAGTTTAGGCTCATCACACTACCAAAGTGACACTAGTGACTCTAATGGTGATGCTGGTTAAAGAGCAATACCATAAAATGACTGTGCTCAGTTAGGAAGCCATTAAAGTCTGTTGCCTGGGAATGAAATTGATGTGAGAGGAAATCACATAAATTCAGGGATTAACTTCTGACTGTGCTTTTGTTCCTCCCAAGAGGGAACTGCACAGAGCTCAGATACTCTTGTGAAGGTCTCTGCCTCCTATCCTCCTTGTAGACCTCCTTATTTCCTGAGATCAACCTGTTTCCAGAGGCCAGCTTGTTGTGTTCATAAATCATTACTGAACAAACTTTGATGAGTGCGTGTAATATGTGAGCTAACTGCAAACAAATGATATATACAAGTTAATGTGAGAACACAGAGGCATGTGATCAACAAACTACCCTGGAATGCCAGGGAAATTATACTTTCCCCAAACTTCAGAAGACCATCATATAGATGAGAGAAATGTCCCCCTAAAAAGATGGAGTCAAGCTCTAACTCAGGATGACTGGACCAGAAATATTTTCAAGCTTGGTTTCAGCAAAAGCACTTACAGGTTAGAAAAAGGACAATCTCTCCCTCCCCCCATCACCACACCACAGAGGGTAGTGGTCATAGGGGAGTCCCAGGTGATGGCCATGTTGGTTATTCACTTTTTATATTAAGGAATGAAGGGCTGCCTTTTTCTTATCTGCACCCATGGCCAGAAATGCAGATTTTCCAAGACATGGGGATAGAATAGTGAAGAAGTATAGAGCAGGACAAAACCACAGATTCTCTACCAGACATTTCTAATTTGGGCATCTGAGTGGATAGTACCACCATTAACAGAGACAGGATCTAATAAAGAGGAGGAATCTTGTCATTTCGGAAATAGTGGTGGTTCAGTGACTTTTCACAGGAGCCCAGTAAAATAGAAATAATGGAATGGCTGAGTGAATTAAATAAGACATCTGTAAAGTATCTGATAGATTTTGCTTCACAATCATTATTAATCTACATGATGAGGATTTGGGAGACCTGACTGAATCAGATTTTTTATGATAACCTAATCTGAATTGGTGCTCTGGTCCCATAATTCTTTTCACTTAGAATGACATCAATACTGATAAGAATGGACATGAAGCAGGCTTAGAGCTTCCTTACTAGGGCATCCTAGGACATCCTAAACACCAGTGCTCAGCTGTCACTGAGCTGGGATCTGAGGATCCGTTGATCTCATACTCACTGGGCACCCATCCGTGAGGCCCATGGGAGGGAAAGAGCCAGGTAGACTCCTGAGTGTGTTGAAATGAATTCAGTTGAATCTGGCTTTCTGCCCACAAAGAGGCTTTTATAGAAACCATGGATTGTGTTAAAAAGCAACAGGAAATTTCAAAGTTAACAATATATATTATGGTAGCCATTGTTGATCTCCTATTCTCTTGTTTTGAAGACCTGTATCACTTTCACTGTTTTGTCCTGATTGATTTTATTCTGTTCCACTTTGCTTGATTTTATTATGTCTGATGGTATAGGCAGCTATTTTAAAGTAACATGAGGTCTTATGGTAGTCATTGTTGATTTTCTATTATCTTGTTTTGAAGTCCTGTATTGCTCTCATTTTTTTTGTTTTGATTGGCTTTATTCTGTTTCATTTTGTTTTGTTTTGTTCTGTTCTCTTTAAAATAAAATTTGAAACAACAACAAGCAACAGGAAGCAGCTGTGCTGCAGGGACTCTAAGGACAGAGAGTGCTAACTGTGATGGGAACAGTGGAGGTGAAGAGTGGCTTGCATCAGCTTAGGCTTGGGAACTCTGAAATGAGCTCCAGCTTATTTAGGCGGGGACAGAAACAAATACCTCTCCCTTGAGGAAACTTTAGGAGTGTTCTTTGATTGCATTTAACCAGATTGCCCATGGCAGCAGTGAGGTAAGCTGGAGCTATATAATCTGCTTGTCTGTCTTGCACTTTCTGGGGGGGTCACCCTAAGGCCTGTGCATACCCAAGAGTGAGCAGCCTTGCTCAAAGTCTGCTCTCTGAGGTGGCTGGGAGGGACTGTAGGGCCCCTTCCCAGTGCTCTTTTCCTTTACTGAGGAAAAGACATGATGGCACCTCCCTCACTGTTCCTCAGCTTTACCATTATTTCTTTTCAGCTTTCACACTTCATCAGGATAACTGGACTATAGCAGAAGGTCTCTGAGATAGCTGAGGAGAACAAGTTCACAAATGGGAGTGGTTAAGGGAGTGGGTAACGGCAGCATTTGTAAGTCAGGACGTGGAGCACCAGCACAGATAACCTGTGAGGAAGGCCAGAGGAGCGCCATGTTTCAGGCTTACCCAGAAATGACTTGATGTCAAGTCGCTTAGTGAGAATAACAGTTTTCTTTTACTACTGTAATGAACCACCACAAACCTGAAACAGCATAAATGTGGGAAATGGATTGAATGGGTCACTCTCCCTCCTGCAGGCTGTGGGGGGAATTTGCTTCTTTGTCCATTCCATCTTCTAGAGACCGACTGCCCACATTCCCTGGCTCACAGCCTCGTAGACCTCTGATCTCTACTTCTTTAGGCACATCTGTCTGCCATCCCTGCTTCACTCTAATAAGGAATCTTACATTACATTGCACCCACTTGAATAATCCAGGGTGCTCTCCCCATCTGAGTATCCTTAAGACAACTGCAAAGGAATGTTTGCCATGTAAGGTAACATAGCACAGACCCTACATATCAAGATATGGATATTGGAGAGTGACCATTATTCTGCCTACCAGTGTAGAGACCGTTATTTAATCCATCTCTGGCAAAGTTTTCTTTTGGCAGGATGTTTTCAGTGCAGGATACCAAGGACCTCACTTTTACTAGCTTCAGGTGTCCACTGGAGAATTCTCTGGGCTCAGCCTCCTCCTGGGTTTTGTTTCTTACCTGGAAGGAAAATAGTGCAGCTGGTTGGTGTCCTTCTTTATGGAGTTTTCTGATGGGAATCTGATGCATCCTGGCTTCGTGCTAGAGTGGGTGCCATCGTCCGAGACAGTCATCTTCGTCTCGCCAGCCATAAGGCTGAGGGGAGGATGACTTACTTCCTGCAATCATCATTTTTGAGTGCTGTTACCATGTGGCTCCTGATGGCTGGTGCCCGTCGATGCTGCAAGTGAAATGCAGAGAAATGTGCAGAAATCAGCAGTAGGGTGGGAGTGCAGCACACACAGACCTGGGTGAGGCTGGGAATTTTCCATGCGAGGTTTGGCTCTTTGGAGGAATGGTTAAAGCCAAAGAAGCCGTGGAATTTTCTTCTGGTCCAGAAGAGTTGAAAAGTGATTCTAGGGTGGTCCTCATGGGCTTGTCTAGAAAGTTATTATTCAAGCACAAAGGCAGGCAAGTGTCTTTTGGACTTTTTTAGAATCTCTCCCTCTCTACTCCCTGTGGTGCAGGGCTGGCTGGTGACAGTGTCTGATTGCATCTCACTTTTATCCCACATGCTTATGAAGATCCCAAGCCTCATTTAAGTCTTTTCCCCATTGTGTTTACTCTCAGTTTCCCTTCCTTTTGATTTCAGTTTAAGTGGCTAAATACTCTCATTTATTCAGCACTTGATACTTTAAAAACTAAGTAGTCTCTGTGATTAATATCACTTTTTGCTCCTAATTTAATTCTGCAGTGCATCCTACGCTATCATTTCCCCCCAAAAGACAGTTAGATAAGATAAAATTTCAATTAATAAGAAATTTCATATTGGTGAGGTCAAAGAAATGAGCAGGCTTAACTTTAAGAATTTGGGCCCTGCATACAAATTCTAGAAAAGTCCACTGCCCTTTGTGGTAAAATAAAAAGCTCTCTGACTGACCTGGGAGGCACACATGATACAAGGCTTTGGCAGAGCCCATAGCTGAGGACACAGGTTCACTTTGGAGAGCTGTACCACAAGGGTACATTGCTGGCTGGATGGTCACAGAAAGGGCACAGGTTTTGGCCTCTGGGTAGGGCCAGTCCTCAGTTATCAATGTGAACCTACATCAGGCTCTCTGGAAGGCTTAGACCTAAAAGCACAGCAAACCTGAGGAAGCATCAGCTCACAGCTTTCCAGGAGAAAGCAGGGCATCTCAGAAAGCAGGGGAGTTCAAAAAGAAGGCCTAGTAGCTTTTCATTTTGGGGGAGAAGGTGTTTGCATTCCAGGCTCCCTAACTCCCTTGGCCACCCCTGGAGACCAAACCTGCCTCTGCTCTCCTCTGCCACTCAGCCCCGTGTGTCTCCTGCCTTTCATCTTGCTTATCCAGCAGGCACCCTGCCAGCTCCTCCCACTACAGCCTCCTTCTGTTCCCCTTCAGGCCTCCCCATCAGCCCTCCTAAAGTCCCCAGCTGTGGGCTGAGAAAGAGGCCTTGGCAGCCCTCCACCAGCCCCTCCCCTGGTTTTCATGCATGTTTTATGACAGCAGCAGTGATTGATAGCTGCCCCCCTTTCCAGTTCTAGTGCTCATTTCCCACCGCCGGCCCAGCCCACCCTCGGCCCCGAGTCCCGCAGGCTTCTGTGCTCTCCCTGCCAGAGCTGCTGCTGCGAGGTTCTTTTGCAGGGGAGCCCAGCTGAGTCTCAGCCTGAAAATCCAGTGTGGACCTTGAATAAACTCAGGGACATGGGAAGGAGAGAGGAAAGACAGAAAGAAAGGAGAGAGAGGGCGTGGGGGAGAATGCAAAGGCAAAAGAAAGAGGCAGAGGAGGTTCCCCCAGCATTTGTGAGAGACTGAGTGAAGATCTGCAGATGTTAGGATCATTTAGACAGGGATTGGGGGCTCTGAGCCCTGAAGGAGGTGAAAACCTTTCTCTGCATATTTTACTCTAGATAGCTGAGATAACATGAAAGGGGGAGGAACTGCCAACTGAAATAGCATTCACCTCCCTGATCCTGTTCGGATTAACCCTTAAGAATTAGGTTGGCAGAAGAAAATACCTGCTTTTAGGTTAATAAGAAAGGCCTGATTTATCCACCAGCTCGGAGCAGGTAGACTCCTCTGTCTCCAGCAGGAGCCTCCAGCGCAGCCTTCCCTTCCACCAGGCCCTGCTGGGGGAGAGGCCGGTGACTGGCTGATTGGCACCAATAGTGTTCTCAGCCAAAGCATGGCTGAGAAAGAGCACAGAGGCTTCCTGCTGAGGTAGGTCGAGCTGCAAGCCAGCGTCTGTCTTGCATCTTTATTCCTGTCTCTGACTGGCTGGTGCTGAGGGATTCTGTGCACCTGACATCCCACCACAGCTGTGCTCGTGACTGCCTCACTAAATCCTGGGTCTCCAGAGGTGACTCGATTTTAATCAACTAACGCACATGCAGAGTGTTGGGCACTGTTTAAAATGCGCTAACTGAAATTAACTAAAGTGATGTTTATAACAATCCTGTGGGAGAGGTGCTCTCTTTGTCTCCATTTTACAGGTGAGGCGACTGAGGAACAAAGGGGTTAGTTAGCTGACCTGAGTATATAGCTGGGCAGTAGGGGAGCTGGGATTTGAACCTGGGGCACTGCAACTCCAGACCTATGCTCTCAGTCACTACGATGCTGAATCTCATGATGGCTCCCTTTGTCTCCCGGTTGAATTCTGACCTCCTTGCTTTGCTGGGAAAGAGAAGTTGTGGCAGACTGGGTGGAGGACAGCACTGGAGGCCGCTAAACCTCGGTCTTGCCTGGGTTGTGCCATTATCTGGCCAGGTGACCTTGCGCAACACTCCTCACCCCCAGTTCTGTCTTTCAGAAGAGGGACTTGATTAGATGACACCTCTCTTACACTACGTGCTTACAAGGCCCACAGAGAGCACTGGGCCAAGTGTGGAGACAGCTATCCCTGCAGCTGCCTGGACCCCACCTTGGGGATTGCCAGAGTAAAGTGGGGCAGAGACACAAGCAAACCCTCTCAGCAGAAAGACTACAATGGGTGGGCGGCCCCTGTTGGAAAGGCAGTGAGTTAAACGTGACTTTGACTGTGTACCCCCATGAAAGGGACAGTGAGGCTAATGATCTTAGCAGGGTCATCCACTTGACAAGCTCAAGAAGAAACTATTAAGGGCTATTCTTTTTTTTTTTTTTTTTTTGTACTGGGGATTGAATTTAGGACCTTGCACTTGACAGGCAGACATTTACACTACTGAGCTATACTCCCAGTTTAAGGGCTATTCTTTAACATCCAAATGCTACCCAAGTCAGTCTCCTCATGAAGGCGGTAACAGGACAGGTTCCAGCTACTCCTGAAAGACCTTGGCACATGGACAGTTGAATTAGGTTAGAGAGACTGTTTTGCTTAATGAAGAGTCAGAGCCGTGGAGTTTGAAATATCCTATCTCCTCGATGTTAGCATGTGTACTTTTCGTGTTGAGCATTTCTGAAACTAGAATAAGTCATAATCAACAACATTTTAAAATGGGTACTGTTTAAATTGATGGTGCTTGTTAGAATTAAGGAAATACATAGTATTACTGTTGCTCTAGGTTTTGTTGGTGGTAGGGATAGAAATTAGAAAGAAGAGGTAATTTATAAATAATCATGAGCCCTTGTCCCTGGCAGAAATGGACCTCAGAGAGGCTATAATCCCAAATCTGGAGAGCTGTGGGAAACTCCCAAAGTATGTCCACCTCTTATCTTTTTTGGGGGGGTTTTTTATTTTTTATGTGTTTTGTTTTTTGTTTTTAGACTAGGTCTTGCTATATGGTTCAGGCTGGTCCTGAGCTCACTATGCAGCCTAGGGTAGCCTTGAACTCGCAGCAATCCTCCTGCCTCTGCCACCCGAGTGCTGAGATTATAGGTATGCACCACCACACCCAGCTTCCACCTGTTCTCTTTGCCTCTTTCTGCCCGCTTGTTTCTTCCAGTTTTATGGCATGAAAATGACCAGCCACAGCCCCAGGTCTCTCGGTCTCTCTTGTCCAAATGAAATATCAGGGAGAGAATTCCCATTGGCACATCTAGTCCAATCAGTTGATAGAGTGAAGAGTAAGTATCATATTTTGCAAGCAGGTGGGCTGCTAATTTTCTATTACTGTACATGTCAGTGTAGAAGCACTTTGCATCAGGCAGACATGTTACAAGAATGTCTCACCCAGGAGACACAGGCTTACAGCTGTAGAACATCACTCCCATGACACTAATGTTGGGGGTTGGCAAGGTCGGTGGGAGGGCACCAGGAGACAGGGACCTGGAGTAGAGCCAGGAGGATCACTAGCCCCTGACATGAGTCTGATGGTTACATCAGCAATGACCATGTGACATAGCCTGACACAAACCTGATGGTCACATCAGCAATGATCATGTGACATAGCTTGGTGGTCAGAGCCTTGCTTTGATCCTTGTCCCTTTCAGTAAGGACTAGAGGACAAAGGACTTGCCCAAGGGCATTGCCCAATGAGGCAGAGACAGTAAATTGCAAGAGGAGTCTCCCAGAAAGGCTTATTAGTCTTATGCAAGCACCAAGGATACCCTGTCAGAATGCTCTCAGAGGGTCTCAAACTGTGTCTAAAAAAAGCAAGCCCCTTCACAATCTCTAGAGGTGAGATGAGAGGAGCAGGCGGGTGGGGAGGAAGCCAGGGAGCCAAAGGCCTGGCCTGTAGATCTAGCCCTTTACCTTTTTTTAGGACCTGCCAACTCAGTGTGCTTATGTGGCTGGAGTCCAGCCACAGCCCTGTAGTCTGCATTTCTGAGATCAAGTGATGGTGCTCTCACATGACGTCCTTCTCTTTCTCTCTGACCTGAGTGCTCACTGTAGCCACCTCACTGCCTGCCCCAGGGGAGCTCCAGAGGCAGCTGGCATCATGAGACACCGACCTAGAGATTTGGCAGGAAAGCCGCTTGCTAAGTTGGAGAGGATGTCAAGTGAGAATGGGTACCATTCAGTGCCAGATCCTCTGAAATCTAAGGGAGCCGGGAAGTAGACAGGGCCAGAGAGCAGCAGGAAGGATAAGCAAGAACTTTCCAGGGCACACACACACAAAAATAACAAAAACAAAACAAACAAACAAAAAACCATCCAGCAACCAAAGAACTGTTTTATTGCCAACTCTCCAGGCATCACTCCCAAGAGAGCTGCCCAAGTCACTCCTAAGTATTTGTGTGGCACTGGGAAGCCATCCAGTGTGTGAGTACTGAGAATTCTGTGCTGTCCAAAGAGCACTTCCACTCCTCTTCAGTCACCTGCCTGCTTGTGGCAAACAGTTTTTGTGGAGAATACTGGTCTCCATGCAGTGCGAAGTTACCCAAATTTTGGAAGAGTTTTCGGATCACAGACAGTAGGAAGCACTGGTATAATTGAACTGGTGATGTAATGAGAAGAAATGCATGCAAATATGACCCATTTGGCTTGCCATATTGGTGATTCTTATGTTAAAACAGCTCTGTAGTTTGCTATTCGAACTGAGAGAAATCATCTTGCCAATTTCACTTATCTATTTAAAAAAAGAACTCTGCACACTGTTGGGAAGTGATCATGGTGATATTTATCCCAGCTTTCATGGTGGGGTTGTAGGTCTGGAGTCTTTGAACTGGTTTCTCCAAGAAAGCTTGAGATCTCCCCTTCCCAGCTCTGTCCTCATCTTAGCTCTTACAACTATGTCCCCTCAGGTCCCCAGTTTGAGTCATGCACCTTGCAGCTGGGTCCTCTTGCCCACTTTATGTAGTATGCCAGGAGGCCCTAACGTGTCCACATTGGCCCATTCTCAAGCCTCTCTCTTCATTTGCCCCAGACTTTCCTCCCCCTCCCCTGCCTTATTATGCATCTAGCTTGGCCTCTGCTAGGAGAAAAGAACGCCTCTCTTTCACAGCATCACTCTTTTGTGGTTGTTCTGTGGTGCTGTGGATGGAACTCAGGGCCTTGTACATGCTGGGCAAGCACTCTGCCATTGAGCTGCACCCCCAGTGGATGTCTCCTTTCTGTATATGTGGAAAGGATTTTTATCTTGGTCAGAAGTATTCCCATGTCCTGGGAGGCACGGGTGACTGGGGGACTGGGGAGAGGCTGTAGGGAAGATGACACCTGAGGCCATTTTTCTGCCTAAATCTGCTCATCTTCATTAGCAGAGCACCTCTCACAGGTACTGCAATCTCCTTCCAGAATGGTGGAGGGTAGTAGGGCTGTGTTCTTCCCAACCACAAATGTTTTGAGTTTTGATTCCATGCAACAGGGATGGTGGGTCAGGGAGCAGTGGACAAGGCTCCATTTCCAGTCGTGTTCCCCAAGCAGGTCCCTCTAGCCCTAAGACACAGGATCCTTGGAGCACAGTTGTGCCTGTGGAGATAGAGAGAGCTGGTGGCCCTTAGGGGCTGCTGATGGCAGCTGGGGAGAGGGACTGAGGAGAGGGAGGAGTCAAGGACAACTCCCTGGCTTCTGGCCTCAGCAACTGGCCACTGGGAAGTGTCTTGGTTGCAAGGAGGCTGGGGTGGGGGTAGGGGGTTGCAGCAGTGTGGATTTAGGGATGAAAATGGAAAATCTAGTTTTGTATGCACTGAGTTGTGGATGTTTGTGCGAGACCTCCAAGGAGAGAGATGTCAGGCAGATAATTAGGTCTCTGACAGTAGTGCTCAGAGGAGAGGTTTGTAAGGTGCTATAAACTGGGTATTTTACATCATGGGAACAAATCTCAAATAGTCTTGTCTGTTGGGGTAAGGCTGAGGCTGCAGCGTGTGGTCCTTAAATCTCACCGAGGGATTTGGATGAGGAGAAGCACTTACACTCCAGATGGCTGCTCCAGGGACCTCAGGACCCAGGGGCAGATCACCAGTCCCTTTCCAGCTGCTGCTGCTTAGCCTGCAGGCTCTGTTAGTCTGGTGATGTATGAGAGCTCCCAGCTGGAGACAGCAGTTGGGGCAGGCCCAGCTTTTGAGGGGCAGGCCCAGCTTTTGAGGGGCAGGCCCAGCTTTTGAGGGGCAGGCCCAGCTTTTGGGGAGCAGGAGTAGCACAGAGAAAGGTGAGAAGGTGAGAAGCAGGACTGACCCCTAAGTGGTTTCAATCACACCTTGAACCTCAAGGCTGCAGGTGCGGTGTAGGAGAGAGATAGAATCCAAGATCCATGGCAGCCAGGTTCAAGCAGAGCCCAGGACCAGACACCAGAGCTTCTACTCCCCCAGGTATCTCAGAGTCAGTGACACTGTCCTTCACACTTGTAACCTTAAATTCAGAAGGCCACTTGGTTCCATTCAGAGGGTGTCACATTCAAAGAAAAGCAGTTCATTCTTTACTTATAGTTCAAAAGGAATTGCGTCAAGAATCTTACAGCGTGACATATGCTTGTTATCCCAGCTACTCAGAAGGCTGAGGCAGGACAACTACAAGTTCAAGGCTAACCTGGGAAAGTTAGCAGATCCTGCCTCAAAATGAAAACAGACGAGAGGTGTAGTTCAGTAATAACAGCCTAGCATGTGTGAAGCCCTGGAGAGGAAAAAAGAAAAAGTAAAAAGAAGGGAAGGGAAGGGAAGGGAAGGGAAGGGAAGGGAAGGGAAGGAAGATATTATGGGTATTTCAACATATACTCCAAGTAGCTTGTTTTGTTTTGTGAATGGGTCTCACTATGTAGTTCAGACTGGTCTTGAACTCACTATGTAGCCCAGGCTGGCATTGAATTTGTGGTGACCCTCCTGTCTCAGCCTCCCAAGTGCTGGGATTACAGGCATGCACCACCATGCCCAGTACTCCAAGTATCTCTAATTAAATTTTTATTTCCCTTTTACTCATCGGAGTAAATTCTACACCAGCCTCTGAGGCTTTTTTCCATCTTTCTCCTCCTCCTCTCCCTCCTCCTCCTCCTCCTCCTGCTCTTCCTCCTCCTCCTCCCCTTCTCCTTTATGTCTCTCTTTCTGTCTCATTCTTACCTTTATTGCGTATATAGGTTTGGCTTCCATATACAGATGCTTTTTGATTGATGAGGGGTTACATCCCAATAAACCCATTGTAAGTTGAAAATATCATAATTTGAAAATCCACTTGAATACGCCTAACCTACAGAACATTGTAGCTTAGCAACACAGTACTCTGTGGACTGCAGAGTACCAGTTGTTTGCTCTCACAGTCATGTGGCTGCCTGAGCTGTGGCTCGCTGTTGCTGCCCGATACTGAAAGAGCATACAGCCCAGCATATTGCTAGTCAGGGAGAAGATCAAAAATTCAAATTCAGTTCCTATTGAATGTGTGCAGTTTTTATATCATCGTAAAGTAAAAATATTATAAGTGGGACCGTCATTAATTGGAGACTGTCCAGGTTAGGTCTAAACTTATGATCAAATCCCAGAGTGCTAGAATTACAGGCATGCATGTAGGAGGATGTCTTGGTTACTTTTTCCCTTGCTGACACCCCAAGTTAAAGGAGGAAATGTTTATTTAGTTTATGTTTTATAAAGGTTTCTGTTCATAGTTGACTGGCTCCAAGTCAGGGTGGCATGGCAGAGGGGCCTTGCAGGGGAGAAACAGTTCATGCAGGCAGAAGTCAGAAGATAACAGCAACAAGCAAGGGATGAGTGACAAGCAAAACAACAGAGCCCTCTTTCTCTTACATTTCATGTAGGCTACCTGCCCTTAAGGTGGGTAGCACTCATACCCTTACTCCTGCATCACACTGTGAATCAATCCCAGCATCACATCCTTGATCCCAGCATTGCACAGCCAAGACCCAGCCACCTCTGAAAAGCCCCACCTATGACTGCATGAGGCTTTGGTGGGGACATCTAGACAGAAGCCAAAGCTGAGGGTAAAGGTTTATGGGATTAGATTGAAATTGCAGGACTTTGGTTTGATAAAGGACTGGGTGCTTTCATTTCTGCTCACATTTTTGAGTCAAATTATGTTTTCATAGTCTCATTGAAGTTCCCCAACATCAGGCAGTGTTTCTTATTAACTCAGCTTTATCTGGGGCATAACCTAATGTTCAGATATGAAGTGATGTGCCTAAAGCCATATAGCTTACAATAGGCAGAGCAAGGAGTTGGCCAGCACAAAAGTGGCTGAGATGTGAATAGACCAAAGAAAGAAAGACAAAAAGAGCTTCTCTCTTCTTTCTCACCAATGTACTTGTGTCCCTTTTATGGGTTAGAGAACAGAAGAAGTTTTACCCTTTCGTCAGGAAATTAGATGAGCGTTATGGTTTGTGTCTGGATTTCCCCCCAAAGCCTCCTGTAGTCATGGCAGCAGGCTTTGTGAATTTGTGATTGAGTCATGGTCCGATGCTGAGATTATGGGTGCGAGTGCTACACTCACCTTAGGACAGGTGGCTATACCCTAGGGCAGGTGCCACACCCACCATAGGGTGGGTGGCCTACTTACAATGTAAGGGACAAAAAGAATCTTCTCTCATACTCCTCCCTTTTTGCTCTTGCTGCTTTACCATGTTCAGCTGCTATGAGCTGTTGCCCTCTGCCATGAGCCACCCTGTCTTGTATACAGCAGATTATGGACTGAAACCTCCACAAACTGTGAGCTAAATAAACCTTTCCTTCCTTAATTTTGGGTGTCAGGTATTTTGTCTCATCAACAAGAAAAAAGTAACCAACAAAATGAGAAATCAAAGCCTAGAAGTTGTCTGGTTCCTGGTTTCCTTATCTGTAAAATGAAGAGGTTAGAACAATTAGCTTCAGATTAGAGTCTGTAAATGCTGGTGTAACCCACAAAAGACTTAAATCCTGTGACCTGGGGCTGACATGGAGATGCTCTAAGGGAAACAGTTGCCTGCCAGATATCCAAAAGGTAATTCACAAAGAAATTTAATCTGTCAAAGGGCATATGCAAGTTATCAGAATCAAAATGGAGACATTTTGTCAAGTTTTCACAAGGAAGGAAGGAAGAAGGAAGGAAGGTGATTAGAAGCATTATGTATTTGTACCAATTTCCCAAGATGAGTGTAACTTATTTATTGTAAACATATACCAATTTAATAAAAACAAAAAAAGAGGAAAGAAAAAGAAGAAAAAGGAAAGAACAGATAAATAGCTGGCATTGGGGTACACACCTGTAATCCCAGCACTCTGGGAAGCTGAGGCAAGAGGATTGCAAGTTTGAACACAGTTTGAGCAATTTAGCAACTTAGCAAGGCCTTGTCTCAGAAACGAAAAAGGCTAGGGGCGCAGCTCCATGCAAAGTCCCTGGGTCCAGTACCACAAAAAACAAAAACCAAACAAACAAACAAACAAAAACAAACAGGTGAGGCAGGAGGTTCTGAAGGAGTGACCATCAGGCGTGTGTGTGTGCCTGATAACAAGAATTATGAAAGACTCTGCTAGAACCATAACCTTGCATAAAGTCCACTGCCGCCTCCTCCTTCTGCTAGGACACCTGCCCAGCAACTGATTGTTCCACCTCAGCCTGGTACCACCATTGTTATTAATCCTCGTAGTCAAGGATTATGTTTTAAAACATCTTATGAAATTCTCCTCATTTCACCTTAAAAACGTCTCTTTGCCTCAGTCTCTGTAAGTACACCCATAGTTTACTATGGCATGAATATTCCCACTTGAGAATACTCTGCTAATCCCCAATAAATCTCATTAGCCTTTAGAGTATCTCTCTCTGATTGTTATTCAGATTGACAAAGAATTCTCCTTTCTCTCTCCAGACTTGTTGATGCATACTTACCAAATATGGTTACCTCTCTCCACCCCTAAGAACTTTTTCTCAGCACAGAAGGTCCTCTTCTTTCTTCTGCACTTATCTCATCCTTACTTCCCTCTGCTAGTAACTCACAGAGTTACTTTCCATAGGAAATGAATCCAAGTGTTCTGCTTTGTCTCAGTTCTCTCCTTTCCCATTACCCCATTCAGTCAGGAAGACAGTGGCTGTGCCAAAATTCTCCCAGACAGAAAAAGGAGAGCTGTTAATGGAGATGGAAATGACTTTCCTACTGTAATAGGAAGTCAGGGACAAGAGCATGGGGACTTGTGTGCACCACAGATGCTCGGAGAGAGGACACAGCATGGCGAGCTAGCTCATAGGTTCTTCTTAGGTCACATCCTACTCTCAACCCCACAGCTGTGAGAATCCCCAATTGCTGACTCTTGTTAGCTGAAGGAGAAATACACAGGTGACTTCCTTGCTGAGGACTTGCTTTGGATACCCATAGAACAGTGGAAACAAATTACAAAAGAGGGAAGGAAGAAAGGAAGAAGGGAAGAAGGGAAGGAAAGAAGGAGGGAAGGAGGGAAAAGAAGGAAGGAAGGAAGGAAGGAAGGAAGGAAGGAAGGAAGGAAGGAAGGAAGGAAGGTCCTGTTACCCTGGTAACACACGCTGATGTGAAGGGAGGGCTTGCCTTGGGATATTCCTGAAGACTTCCTCATCCTGCTCCTGCTTCTCCATCTGTTTCTAAAACAGATTGTTTGGTCTCGGGGAAATTGGGATAATCCTTAGATTTATTAAACACTTCTACCAGGTTTCATTTAAACTTTACAACCACTTGAACCTGTAGCCATTGTCCCAAAATGATCTGCTTATATGTAGTTCTTCCCTTCTGCTCTAAACTCCTCCAGGGCAGCACTTTCATTGTATAGATCCCTGCACCCCCAGCTCTCCCACAGTAGGTATAAAGTATTGGTGGAATGGAAATGTGCTGAGCAGACACTTTTAGGTGACCCAACTGATGTCCAGAGCCACCAACCAATTTCTGGTGAGTCAGACAAGAGCTTAGTGATCGTGACATCTATTTCAGCATAGTTTCTACTAAGACCTGGTCCCATGTAGCATGCACATGAGGACCAGGGGTGTGTACACACCCATGTCCCCACCAGGTAGTAGCACAGCAGCAAAGAGGACACATGGGCTCAGGGTCAGACTTTGCATGATTCCTCTTTCTGCTCTTACAAGCAAGATTTTATTTTCTTATCTGCAATGTGCTTACTGATGCTGCCCCTAATACAAGGGATGTGATAATTTGATAAATAATAGCAACAACAAAAAAGTCATTTTAAAAATCTTCAACTGGCTTACACTTTGCCCTTCTGCCTTTCCTGCCCCTGGCTCCCAGGTCCCAGACCACACAGGTGTGTATCTGGGTCACAACACTCCCTGCACCTGTGTCCAATTTCAGGAAGTCCAGCAAAGGTGAAAGTGGAGGTCAGTCGCTGCAGCCCATTTGTATGCGGCTCTGTAAGCCCTCAGCAGATGGAGCCCATGGCCTCTGGCTCGCTGAGACAGGAAGGATGGCCCTTTCTCAGAGGGAGGGTTTTGTGCAATGATTCCATTGCGCTGACCTCCCTCACCCTTCCCCTTTCACTTCTGGAGACTCCTGGTCCTCAGAAACTCCTCCCCATCACCCTGTTTGGGGATTTCCTTTCTCAGGCGGAGCAAGACGAACTGTCTCCCTGGTCTTCCAAAACCGCCTGGAAATAAATCACCCAGAGATGATCTGGCTTTCAACACAGAACTCAAATTAATTCCTCCCTCTCCTCCACATTCCCCATTTCTCCTGCCCCCAAAACAAACCCTGTTCCCTCATGTGCCCTGGAAAACTCCTCAGCAAACTGGGCCAGGGTCCACAAACAGAGAGCAGTCACAGTAGAGGCTCAGAAGAGTAAGAGTTGCTCTCAGGACAGAGGCAGACACCCCTAGAGCCCAGGGTAGGAGCCAGGAAGAGGAACTCCATTTCCCATCTGCCAGTGAAACTCAGTGCTGTCCTAGCATAGGAGTGCACCGCAGCCACAAAACAGCCTTTGTAAAGACTGGAGAACAGTGCCCGGTACATGAAAAGGCACTTGGAAAGCCTGACACTTTACCACACCTCTTCTATAGCCATGTTGCATTGGTCTATTGGTGCATCTCTTTGTCACCCTGGGACTATATGAATCTTTAGGGCTTAGCACAGTGTCCTGCTCACTGTGTTGATGCTAACTTCAAAAGAATTGTTTCCCAGACACCAATTAATGGTCTTTGGATGGTCTCTAGCATTAACCTGGATAAAGGCTGATGCCTTGGAAAGGGACAAAAGGAAACCTGGGGTAGGGGTTCATGAATCTTTTTTTCCAACCCTGGGGTTCTCTTAAATGTCTCTGGGCCTTTGCTTCTCTTTCAGTACAATGAGGAAGAAATAGGATCCACTCTACAGGGCCTCTCTACTTCCACAGATTGGCAAGAGTGTATGCCCATCACTGGGTGAATGAATAAAGAAAACATTACCGCTCAGCTATAAAGAGGGATACACATGAGTCATTTGTGGGAAAATGGATATACCTTGAGACTATAATATTAAGCTAAATAAATTAGACAGAAGGCTAAATATGGTATGGCTTCTTTTATATTAGAGACCAAAGAACAAATAAAGAGAAAAATAAAGAGAAACACGAAGGTAGACCTTTTGCAGATTGGAAGGGGATCTAGGGCTGGAGGGAGAGGGGAGGGAGAGGGGAGGGAGAAGGGGTAGGGAAAGTAAAAAGGACTAAGATGTAATATGTGTGTGTACCAGTTGCTTGCAATGAATGTATTCGTTATGCATCACAAACATGTACTAATTTTTTAAAAACACCCTAGAAATACTGGGAAGAGTAGACTCAATTGTGGGTGGTGAGAGGAGGAGCAGAGTGGCCAGGCCCTGTCTGGGCCTGAGGCTGGGCCTGATCTGGGGCTGAGATGAGGGACCTGAAGCCAGGCTTCCCTTTTTGTGGTAGAATAGCTACATTGTCCTGTGGCTTCCACTTTTGAAGTGTGACCTGCCCAAACTTGAAACAGGTTACTGAAATTTTCATCTCAGAGTCACTCTTTTGGGGGAGATGCCAGGGATTCTCCTTAAAATGTGTATCTCACAAGTCAGGTAGGGTAGACACACACGTGTCTGATGGTAAGTAGCATCAGATCACTAAGCACAGTACCTGAGGGCATGGGGCACAGAGAGCTGGACATGGGAGTGCCAAGTATATGGAATTAGAGCTCCAAAGTGCAGGTCCAGGGACCAGCATGCAGATATAACATTGCTGGTGAAAGATCTCAGTTCTATATATGAAAAGAAGGAAAATCAGATAAAGGGCAATTTCCAATAAAGCTTGCCTACCATACAATACTCCCTCCAGCCAGGCCCACCTATATTTGCTCACCAAATTAATCAGTGTTTGCTGAGTATCAGTAGTGTTTGTGGTGCTCTGCTGTAAGCTGGAGTGGGTCTGGTTAGGGCAGCAAGCTGGATGAGATATAGTCCCTCCAGCACGCAAGCTAGCCAGGCACAGTGATGCACACTTGTAATCCTAGCACCTCACGGCCTGAGGCAGGAGGATTGCTGCAAGTTCAAGGGTAGCCTGGACTACACAGTGAGTTCAAGGCCAGCCTGGACTGTGGAGAGACACCCTGTCTCAGAAAACCACACACATACATACAAAGAATGCCAGTTAAGTCTCCATACCACTGAACAATCAGACACCCATGTCTGACCATCTCTGAGGTTCAGTGTCCCCAGTAGGCTGGCTGCTCTGGCTTTTGTGCTGTTGCTAGTGGTCTTTGGAGAAAGTCTGGTGCTGTCATTTGACTGTGCACATAAGATATCCACAAACATGAAAGAGGAAATGGCAGAGAGAGAGAGAGAGGACTATATGTGTGATATTTTCAAGCTCGAGGGCCTGGAGGAAAGAGGGGACCAGTGCTCTTCTCATGCCCACATGCCGAGAGTAGTTACTGATCTCAGAGAGGAGTTGAGGTGACAGACCCTGGGTGACAGAAACATTTGACCTGCCACTGGCTCCCTCCTCATTGTTCATGTGGCTCTCTGTGACCTATGCCAAAATGAATTCCAGACTCCAGGGAAAAAGTCCTTGGGAACTGGAGTACACAGGGTCAGAGGGGGATCTTGGGCCTGTGATGTCACCACCACTGCTGAAGGAAGCACGTCTCACTAGCTCAGACACCAATGTGCAGTTGATATCAGGGATGAGCAGAGAAAAGAACAGACCCCAAACTCCCAGGTCGGATGTTTTTATTTCAAAATTATTAAGAAGAAGAAAATTCTGAGGATTGGAGGTGACAGATTTGGTTACTATGACTTTGGTAGTTTGGTTAGTTCATAGGATTTTCTAACGTTTTAGAAGTAGCTTGGATATATTTTAAATTGGATCAAATTACGCACACGTGGACACACACACACACACACACACACATACACACATGAGCTTGTCCTCTCTGGATTGTGCTCTCTGGAGGAATTGAGGACTAGTTACTGCACATGTCAATGAACATGCACTACACATTTTTCAGTGTTCACCAGTGTGAAAATACTTTGTTAGTGGTAAAATTGTGTTTGTTTTTCATTTTGTGAAAACTATTGAAACATGTGCAAAAGTCATTTATTTTCAGCTGTTACATTGGCTCCAAGTGATTTTGGAATGAGGTACAGATAGCCATCATAGTGTGACAGATACACTCTCTTCAAATGTTTTTTTAGCAGCAGCACATTTATTTTTACGGTAGACTAATGCTATGATAATAAGAGAAAATACGTAATTGGTTGGAATATTAAAATGATTGTACATGTAAGCTTTTGGCTTTTGATCATTTCATTCATTTCTGAAAACCTATATGAGGTGATATTAAGAGTTTAAATTCATAAAACTGCCACATACAAGGTGTACAACCTTCTTCCCCTCAGTAAGTTACTATAATTATATGTGAAAAATTCGCTATTAGACTGGAGACTGGTTTAACCTGCCAGCTCTTCTCCACCTGCATGCGGCGCCCGTTGCTCAGCTCTGCTGCCCTCTAGGAGTTCCCCAGCCCCCACACTCAGCTCTGCTGCCCTCTAGGAGTTCCCCAGCCCCCACACCCTGCACCCTCCCATGCAATCTTAGTTGCACCCACTTAGGTGTAGACCACAGACCAGGTGCCAGGGGTGCAAAGCAAAGTCAACGACAGTCCTGCCCCAGCAGGAAAACGTGACCAAGCCTATTGGGAGATGCATACGGAGTTGTGGAAGGACAGAATCAGCTCCACCCTACCATCATGGAAGGCAGCATGGTGAGTCAGTGTGTGAAGGGTTGGCAGGTGTTACCTCGGTGAGGAGGAGAACATTTCAGGCAGAAGGAACCTGGCAGTGAGGAATGCATGTATTTCGGGTCAAGGGGGCATGCAGGAGGTGCAGGAAAGATCTGGGGGCTCCACCAACATGCTGCACTGGAGATACAGGGCCTCTCGGCAAGCAGCTGTGGAGGCTTTCCAGGCCGGAGACTGCACAGGGACTGAAACCTGGCTCTGAGGTTGCGCTGTGCCTCTGCTTCCTAAACACCAGGAGCCAAGACGCTGCAGCCAGCGCCCCGCCCCCACCCCCACCCCCACTCCAGGAGCCGCAGCTGCAGGTCGGCAGGGGGGACCCAGCTGCAGTTGTGGCCTTGGAATCTGCTTCAGGTTCTTTCCTGTAGCCTCTCCTTTGAGGCTGCCCATCGGTAATAATTAGTGATTGATTGATACATTTGGTTGCTGTCAGGTTAAAAAGGTCTATTTGTCAGAAAGAATGCTTAAAAGTGAAAAGCTCAAAACATCTAAGGAAAATGCCAAGAGTATTGATAAATCTATTAAATGTGTACTTTCTTTTTCCTTATTAAGCAAATGTCCAATTATCTATAAATAGGGAAAGTTTGACTGCTTGATCCAAATACCAAAAACCAGTTTCTTCCTCTCTTCAGTGATAATTACTCCATCACAGCCCATTGCTTGTTAAGAAATGTACTGTCTGAAGCATGCTGGATGGATTCTTTGTGGTTGTGTTGCTTACAACACAGATATTTTAATAACCCTACAAGAAGCAATGCTTCATTCTCTCCCATTCCATAATATGTTCACATGTTTCTAAATCTGTCATAGTTAAATTGAACAGAGGCCAGGATGCCTGAGTGGTGGGGGTCAGGGGGAGGTGGTGAGCTGGTGGGGGAGGAGAGGACCTATGAAGATAGTTCATTAAGCCTCACCAATAAAAACTTGGATTGGGTCTCACCAGAATGGACACTGGATGGAGAAATGTTAAAGAACAATAAACCTAAACCAGGCGTGGTAGTGCACACCTGTCAATCCCGGCACTCCAGGAAAGTTGTGGGTTTGAGCTCAGCCTGGGGGATTTAGCAGTTTAGGAAGAACCTGTCTCAAAATAAAGAACAAAAAGTGCCTGAGGATATAGCTCAGTTCAATGGCCCATGAATCCATCACTGGTATGGAAAAAAATAAAAGAATAAGCCTAAATATTTACAGTGAAATGAGAGGAGAAAAAGAGAGAATAGTAGCTAATAATAAGTTAATGTTATTATGCATGTTGAAGCTGTTGGTGCATGGTCTTATTTAGTGACTTAATCATTCGATCCTCACAGCAATCAGTGAGGGGGCACTATCCTCATCCCCATTTCAGAGATGAAGAAACCAAGACCTTAAGAAGGCACCCAAAGCCATGCTCCTGGAAAGTCTAGGATTAGAATTCAGATATACTGAGTGATCCTCGGAAAATCCCATTCTGCAGGCCCAATCTTTTGAGCTGTTTGGCAAATGTTCATGCTTTCTTCAGCTAGAAATAGATGAGCTTGATAAATATCCTTCTCCTCAGGAAATACACACCAGAATAAAGGGACAAATTACTATCGAGTACTTTAAAAGTAATAATAACATGAATATACAGGTGAATGTTGTAAGATTAACAAATGTGGAACCTGGGAGACAGGGATATGGGAAGTCCTTGTAATATGTCAGCAATTTGTTTATAATTCTAAAATTATTTTAAAAGTTTTTTAAAACCCTGTGACTAATGTGACTAGAGAAAAAGATTTTCTGTCCTTTTCTATTTTGTATTATGCTTATAAATTTCTAAACCTGTTGTAGTTATATTAGGCAGAACAGTGTGTGTGTGTGTGCATGTAGGGGTCCTGAAGTGTAAGGTGAATTGCACAGTTCTTATCCCAGCTGTATTCTGAGGTAAAACCCATTTATTCGACCTGCATGGGCAATGAAAAGTAATATCTGGACTTTGGAGCCCTGAGTATCAGGGGCAGGTCTTGCAGAGGAGCTGCAGATAGTCCTCTCTGGCCACCTTTCAGGAAATGCAAAACAGCCCCTACGTTGAGAACTTACCAGCAGAATGCCAAGAAACCAGAACAATGAGTTTTACCTGCTGGTTATATAATACTATTTTGAATCTGGAAAATTAGAAAACTGCTGGAAAATTTATTCACTGCTGCTTGTCTGAATTACTTCCTCACAGCTTTTCATAAAGAAACAATTAATTAATTAGGAACTGGGAATAGAGAGGCTTTCCCTTAATCTTTGGTCAAGAATTCCCCAAATCACCCAGTCTGCTCATTCCAAAATCCTCTATTTCTAATTCCTCGATACAGAAACCACTCCTTTGCCATATCAGGGAATTTTTGAAGCTTGCATGCCTGACGCCCAAAGCAGAGATGTGGTTTGTATAGCAGAAGGAAAAAAGCAAGTAGAACAGGAAGAAGGCGAATGAGCAGGAACTAGCTGCAGATCATGGTCTCTCCCTCAAGTGGGGGTGATTCTCAGTGACCAGCCTCATAGGGTAAGCATCCGTAGGACTAATCTCCTGCTGGCTTTATGGATGACTTGTCCTGTAGAGCATTGGTTGTAATATATTTGTCTTGGTCACTTTTTCCAATAATAGTTCCTTGTGCTAAGAAAGGGTGAAAGGCAGACTCTGAAATCCCAGTGCCCTTGTTTTTTCTTCTCATGGGACCATAATTCTAGCACCTGTGTTTGCTTATTAGTTTCCACTTCATCTTTCAGATGGAGGCTTTGCTTTGTATATCTAGGCCTGGCTTTCTCAACCTTGGATCTGTCAAAGGACAAAATTATAACAATTTAAAGATCTCAGTTGGCTTTCTTTTCAATTCTACAATCATGCACCATTTCATTCCATAAAACAGAGTAAGTGTTCAGACGAGCCAAGCACATGAGGTTGGTTTTACAGACATAAAAAGGCTTGAAGAAAGCAGAAACAACAAACGAAAGCTGAGTGTTCATTTTAAGTTATTTTCCTTGTGAGGCAGAGACAGGGAGACAGAAAAATAGAAAATAATTGATTGGTTAATTTCAGGTTACTTTTTCCATGAAAAGTTTAAGGTAAAGGGAGCATCATTACACCACTGGAAAATTGCTTGTTTGGAAAATTTGTTATCTTTCTAACCCTGCTTTCTTAGGTCACATAAACAGCTTGGTTTCATCTTGGTGATGTGGAACTTTAGCGTGGGTGACTCCAATTTGATTTTTAGTCTTGGCTGTGGTGGCCCGTACAGGAACCTAGACCAAAACAATGTTCTATAATTTTTCACAGCACTGTTGACATATTGGACCAATTAGCTTTTTACTGTGGGACTTGTCCTGTGCATTACAGGATTTTTAGTAGCTTCCCTACTACCCACTAGATGCAAGTCATTCCCTCAGTCCCCTTGTGACAACCCTAAATGTCTTCAGATTTTGCCAGATGTGCCCTGGTTAAGGATGAGGGATCTAGAACCTCTTTAAGTATAGGGGTCTCTCTGGTCTTGGTGGGAAGCCATTGAGACAGGAAGGGGACTAGAGCAGGCAGGTGCCACTTGATTCAAATGGGCTAATGCAGAGAGAAGCAGGAGCTGCAATTTGATATCTGAGGCATTCTGGGAGGCAGCATTTGCTAGGCGTAGAGTTCTAAGCGTTGGAACCACGTGCTAGTGCACACTGGCTGTTCGTGAATGCAGCTGCTGAAAGCAGACCTGAGATAGGGCAGACAGGAAGCCGAAGCACAAAGAGCCACTGGCCGGCCTCCATCTTTGAATGACTGGAAATACGGCATCCTAGGAATGTTGGGAGCGTCTGAGACCCACCCAGGTTGACTCTCTAGACTTACCTAATCCTGGCCAGTCTTTCTCATCTCTCTTTAATTAAGACTGCCCTCTCTGCCAAAGGTCACAGAATTCATCTTTCACATTCCAAGACCAGAGCTGTGGACAGCCTGCGGTGCATTTTCGTAATTTGTCAGGTGTCCACCCTATATTTTTAGGAAAGGGCTGAAAGGCTTTACTTGAGAGAAAATATTTGCAGTGCTTTAAATTAGGGTGAAAAGAATAAGTCTTGCCTTCTGGGGTCACTGTGACTTTAGCTAAAGAACAGACCAAAATGAAGTCAGCAGGAAATGTTCTGAAAGCACATGCTTTATATGCTTACAAGCATGAGGATCTGCGGCCACACTCCTTACTAACAGGTTCTGTGCCTGTTAATTCCTGGGGTCTCCTTTTGACTTGTGGTGTCAGGAGAACAATACTGCTATTCATTTCCAAGCTAACAACATAAACTGCCATGTCGTGGGAACAGAATTTACTTAGGTCACATACAATCGTAACAGAATAATCTTCATAATTAATGAGCTGTAACAAAATTCAATTCCATTATAATGCAGTCATATGTCATTTAGCAGAGACACAGTCTAAAAAATTCTTCCTTAGGCAATTTTGTAGCTGGGCAAAGAAAATAGAGTGTACTTACACAAACAAAGTCACTAGTCTGCATAATCTCATGCAACCACCATTGTATGCATGGTCTGTCACTGACTATTGAGATGATATTATGACTGTATCAGGCCTTTTTATTTTTTAAAAAATATCTTATTATCAAACCCTTAAGATGCATACTAGTGTGTCTAGTTCAGAGGTGGATGGCACGAGGCTTGGAGGTGAGTGAGCTCATGTCACTGTTTTCTCTCGCCTGGACTCCTGTGACCCTCTCCTAACTGATGTCACTGCCCTTCTCTTCCTCATTTCCCACCTAACAGCCAAAGGATTGTTCAGCAGTGTACCTCAGATCACTCTTTCTTAAGGCTTAGAATAAAGTCCAAGTTTCTTTCCATCTGTTCCTTCTGGCCTCCCAAACTTTGGCACTGGTCGTTCTGCCTGAGCCACAGACATGCATCCTGGCTGCCCCATCTGAGGGACTTTGTACCAGCTGCTGCCAGGCTCTGTCACCTTTTCCTTTCTGGTCCTGGATACAGATCAGAGAAGCTAACCCATGATCCAATATCTACTCCATCTCTCTGTTTTGTGTTCTTCACTGTTTACATTATTACCATCTGAAGTTACTTTTTTAATACTCATATAGTTTTATTTAAGTGTCAACCTGCTACAGGCATTGTTCTGTGAATTGAAACTTTTTTCCCACATAATGTGTCTTGGAGATATTCCTGTGCCAGACCAGGTAGGCCTACTACTTCATTCTTTTTAATAGCTGCATAGCATTCCTGCAGGTATATGTGTCATCATTTTTAAAACTGCTTCCTTATTAATGAGATATAATCAAAATATAATGTATTTAAAGTCTTAAAAATTTATTACAATAAAAGACACATTGCCACTAATCTCCCTCACATTACTGTCCCTTGATTTGAACACATTTTTGAAACATTTTTGAAAATCTTTTTTTTGTGAGTATCTGTATGAAAGGTAACTTTAAAACATATGGTGAATATGCTGCTGAGTACCATCCAACAGAAAGGTAGACTTGTAAAAAGAAAAATTATGATGTGTCCTTATCCACCATATTTACTGGGTTTGGCACTGTGCAACTTCTGGTTCTTTTCCAAAGTCAAAATGACCATGAAAGGTAAAGGTCTTGTGACAAAATCTAATATCCATTAATGACAAAGGAAAATAGGTATAGAAGGACCTGATCTCAATCTGATACAAGCCATGTATGACAGTCAGCTGCCAAAACCATATTACATGGGAGAGAACTAAAAATTTCCCCTCTAAAATAAAAAACAAGACCAGCATGTCCACTATCACAACTCCTGTTCAATATAGTACTCAGAACACTAGCCAGAGCAATCAGGCAAGAGAAAAAGAATATACAGGAAAGGAAAAAGTCAAATTATCAGTATTTTCAGATAACATAGTCCTCTACATACAAGACCCC
Source organism: Hydrochoerus hydrochaeris (assembly GCA_004027455.1). Taxonomy (NCBI): domain Eukaryota; kingdom Metazoa; phylum Chordata; class Mammalia; order Rodentia; family Hydrochaeridae; genus Hydrochoerus; species Hydrochoerus hydrochaeris. The sequence continues at coordinate 281,674 of PVLA01000759.1, forward strand.
AAATTGATCAAAATACTCCTAGAACTAATTACAATATTCAATAGTATAGAAGGATACAAAATCAAGACACAAAACCCAAAAGAATTCTTGTATACCAGTAATGAAGCCACTGAGAAAGAAATTAGGAAAAGACCATGCACAATAATAGCATCAAGAAAAAATACTTAGAAATTAACCTTACCAGGAAAGTGCAGTATGCTTTGAGAGGAAATTGAAGAGAATATCAGAAAATTAAAAGATATGCTGAGTTCTTAGGTAGCCAGAACTAATATAGTCAAAATGATCATACTTCCAAAATGATACATAGATTTAATTTGACTCCTATTGAAATACCAACAGCATTCCTAGCAGAACTAGACTGAACAATCCTAAAATCCATATTTGACCAGAAAAAAATAGAAAAATGATAGAAAAACAGTCCAGGGCAACAAAAGCAAAGCAGGAGGCAGCACAATCCCAGATTTCAAGTTATATTACAAAGCTATAGTACTAAAAACAGCATGGTACTGGCACAAAAAACAGATATGTGTATTAGTGGAGCAGAACAGAGGATGCAGAAACAATCCCAGGCACCTTCAGTCATTGGATCTTTGACAAAGGGCTGAAAGCATACATTGGAGGAAAAGTAACTTCTTTAATAAACAGCTGGGAAAACTGGCTATCTACATGCAGAAGACTGAATCTACATTCATCATATACCTCACAATATACTAAGCTAAAATAAAAATGGATCAAAGGTCTTTACTGTTAAAACAGAAACAGTCTGCAGAAGGGTAAAATAGGTAAAAAGTCTTGAAAACACAGACATAGGCAAGTGCTTTCTGAACAAAATTCTCAATGCACAAAAAATAGCTCCAAGAATCAACAAATTTACATTATAGGACCCTATGAAATAAAAAAGCTTCTTCACAGCAAAAAAAGTACCCAGCAGAGTGAAGATAAAATCTACAACCTAACTTTTTTGCCAGTAATTCCTCTGACAGAGGACTAGACTATATGAAAAGCTTCCAAAATTTAAACTCTCCCCCAAATAAAAAACTAAATCAAAAAATGAGCAACTTAAATGAATAAACACTTCTGTAGGAGAAAAAATACAAATGGCCAATAAATGGCCAGTAGAGAAATGCAAAGTAAAATAATAAGTAAAACAAAAAGATTCCCCTCCAAAGAAAATAGTTATCATCAAGAAATAAAATAACATATGCTGGTGAGACTTTGGGGAAAAAGAATTTTTTCTTCACTGTTAGTGGGAATGTAAATTAGAAGTATCTCTATGAAAATCAGTATGGAGATTCCTAGAAATGCTAAATCTAGAAATTCCACTCAACCCAGCTGTTCCTCTTTTGGGTATCTTTCTGAGAGAGGCAATTAGAGACATGATATTACAGTGATACATGCACACCCATGTTTATAGCAGCACAATTCATAACAGCTAAATCTTGGAAGCAGCCTATATGTTCATCAACAGATGAACAGGTATTTGTGGGAGTATTAGTCTGCCATAAAGAAGAGTAAGTGCGAGTCATTCCTAGGAAAATGGGTGCACCCTAACACTGTAATAAGTGGAATAAATTAGACACTCAAGCCTAAGTATCACAGGGTTTCTCTTATATGAGAAATGCAAAAAATACATAAGGAACAAAATAAAAGATAGAGGGAAATAGGGAGATAGATCTTTTGCAAAAAGGAAGGGGACCAATAGAAGAAAAGGGGGGAGAAAAAGGGGATAAAAAAGACTTAAGATGTGTTATGTATATGCACCAACTCCCCATAAGGAATGTAATTATTTACTATGCACTGCAAGTGTGCATTCATGAAAATTGACAGAAAAACACTAAAAAGAAAAGTAAGTGTTTTTCACTAATTCAGGGCATTTAAGTAGCCAGGATAGCAAACTAAAGACACTCTTGAAAGAGGACTTCAGAACTGCTTCAGAAAGTGGCAAGAATGAAGGGATATGTTTGAGGTGAGGGGGAGTATTTCGAGGGGGATTCATAGCCAAATCTCTTACTGTAATAAATTTTAAAGATTTAAAAATACCTTGTATTTTTTTTAATCACATCTCATAGTTCTGACACATAGTGACAAAGTGAAGCAGGCTCGTGAGTCCACCTCTGTGCACATGCTCACATTGTTTTCTGTAGTGTAGATTCCTGGAGGTGGAGTTGCCAGGTCAGAGGTTGTGCCCATTTGTTGTTTTGATGGATGCTGGTTGCTATAATTTTTTTTATCAATTTATCCTCCCACCAACTGTGTGTCAGTATGTGCTCTTTCCTCCTCGCCCTTACTGACACTGATTAATATCATTTAAAAAATGTTTGCCTTAAATGATACCCAGCAATGGCACCTTATTCATGTCATACTCCTGAAGGCCAATTTACTACTGTTTTCCACTGGTGTCCCAGGGAGTCATGAGACCGGGTCAGCTGGGGGGAGGCAGCAAAGCCCTCTGTGAACTCGAAGAGTTTCATAAGACAAATGAGCCCTTTCAGAGCAGCCTCATCCATTGCGGCAGAAAGCTCCTCTGCCCTGCTGCCAGCAGAGCTCAATCAATAACCTGGTGAGCGGTGGGCCAGCCTGACATTTCCTGCCTGCAGCGCTCTCTCCCATCTGTCATCCACACACCCCCCAGCGACTCAGCAGGGGCTCTAAAGTGAGTGGAGCTGCCCTAGTGCAGCACTGGGCCGGCCCCTGTGGGGCTTCTCTGACGCTGCTCCTTCTTAAAGAGGAGCAAAGATCAGGTTCTGGTAAGAGCCAGGCTCTCCTCCTCTGCAGATGTTTTCCCAAGCCTGGAGGGGAGCATCTCCTCTCTCTATCAGAGGGCAGGGCAAAGGAGACAAAGAGCACCAAGCAAAACATTTCTTTAGGGCCACAGACAACCTTTGCTGGCCAAAAGGATTGCTTCATAGACTTAATGCTCTCATATTGGCAGCTGCATATTTTTTTGAAAGGGAGTTTTTGAGTTTTCCTTGTCCTCCTCTGCCTTCCTCTCCCAGAGATTTGTTGAACTTCCCCAGAAAATAAAAACGTGGCTGAGGTTCCCTGAGTGCCAGTATTTTGTGAAGTCATTTGCATCTATTATCTAATAATCCACAGGAGTCAGACAATACCTTCTCAAGCTTAAAGATGAGTCCACAGCCAGAGCAGTTGAGTAACTAGTTAGGTAACCCAAGGTTACCCAGCTGGTAATGCCTGGGGCAGGTTTTGGAGCCAAAACCTATAAGCTTTCACCTATTGCTTTCTCTGCATCATAACCCAAGGAATAAACAATTTTTTAAAACCCTTCATTTTGGGATGTTTACAGGTTATTGTGAATTTCTTTGGTTTTCAACTTTTTAAAGTCCAAAATAACAGTGGAGTTGTTTTAAAATCTTGTTCTCTTTGTCTCCCTAAGGAGATACACATGAGCCCTTCCTGTGTGCTCTGGCTCTGGGCAGAGGCAGAACACTGGCTCCCTGGGTACCCTGGCCAGGGAGGGGTTGGGTGACCAACTGTTAGCTTCCTGTTGTGCTGCTGCTCTAATAAATTATGGAAAACTTACTAGCTTGATACAACACAGATTTATTGTCTTATGGTTTTTGACCATCTTAAAATTAAGGTGTGATCTTTCTGGAAGGTCTAGGAGAAATCCATTTCCCAGCTTTTCTCAGTGTCTTGGTCCCTTCCTCTGGCTTCTAAACCAGCAGTGTAGCATCTTTAGTCTCTCTCTCTCTCTCTCTCTCTCTCTCTCTCTCTCTCTCTCTCTCTCTCTCTGTGTGTGTGTGTGTGTGTGTGATCCCTGTTTCTGTCACACCTCCTTCTCTGACTCTGACCCTCCTGCATTTCTTTCAAAATTATGCTGGACCTAGCCAGACAAACACAGGACAATTCCAATAGCATTGTATAAGGCACATGCAGCATTTAACTTTTAGAAACATCTCAGAGAAAATAAGAAAGAAAAATATCCTAGCCCTCTAGTCTCAGCATGACCATATTCTCATGGAAAGGTGCTTTCTGTGCTTACTACGTTCCCGCTTGTTCACCTAATGGAAATAAAGCAAAGCCTGGATTAGCCTAAGTGAGGAGCGGAAGAGGAGGTTTGTGCACAGAAAGGCTAATGACGTGGCGTATTAGACGTGGAGTTAAAAATAGCACCTGCGTCCGCGTGAATGACGCAGACCTGACATCCTGGGGTGGAGCTGGCTGGCTGGGTTTTCCCCATCGTGTCCTCTTCCTGTCTGCGGCCCTTCCCCACCATGCTCAGCTCTTTCCCCGTCTCGGCCCACCCACCCACTCAGTCATACTTAGTATTACAGTCTGTGGGTTTATAAAATAATCCTCTCGTGTGTTTTTGAGTTTCACTGATGGGAGAACCTTCCTTTTTGTGTCATACTTTAAGGTATATATTTAGTTCATGTCATATTTTTATGTATATACGTGGGTCATATCTTGTTTTTATGTGTCTACTTAGCTTTCCACTTCTGAAGAAATAAATATTTTAAAAGATTTTCTTGACAAATGAGTAATTTCCAAGAAGCCAGGAGCTTGGTTTAAAGTGACTGGATAGACCCAGTCTACCCAGCTTGGTTTAAAGTGACCCAACTATTCCCCTTCTGAGTAGTTTCCCCGAAGGATTAAAAACATCATACCACATGTGCACCCATGTTTATAGCAGCACAATTTGTAACAGCCAGATCTTGGAAACAACCGAAACGCCCATCAACCAAAGAATGGATAAAAAAGATGTGGTATTTTTTATACAATTGAATACTACTCAGCCATAAAGAGAAATGAACTTGAGACTTTTACCTTTTATAGATAAGTGAATGCAACTAGAGACCATACTCATAGGTGAAATAAATTAGACTCACATGTGTAAACATCACATTGTCTCCCTAGTATAAGAAGCAGAAATATATATATTATATATAATTTTATAGATATATAATTATATATATTATGTATAATATTATAAGATAATTAAATTACTAATTTCTTTTAGTTCATTGAAAAGAGTGGTTTATGCTAACATTGTTTGGACAATTAAATGTAGATATCTTGTACTCTAATTGGAAGATAATATGCAATGTATTAACCATTGTTACCCTCTAATTATCTTGTTTTGAAGTTTTTTTGTCTTTAAAATAAAAATAAATAAATAAATAAATAAATACACACATACAGTGGCTGAGCAGGACGGGAACTTGTCACTAGCATGGCGGGAAGGCTTTGCACCGGGCTGGACTTCTGGTAGCCCCTCCAGGCTGGGGGCAGGTGACGGGTTTGCTCTGCAGGGTGGCGGTCAGAAGTGAGGATTGTGGAAGTGAGGGTCATAAATCATTTCCCACCTGTGAAGACAAAGGGACTCATCATCCCCAGCTAGAGGGAGTGGAACAAATAAAAGGAACAGTAATGGGGAAGAACTGTGCCACTCTGTCGCTCCTGACAGCCAGCACAGGGTTACAGTTAGTGGCTGTAAAAGCCAGACTAACTGATGGAAACTGGGAAGTAGAGGAAATCAGGCTGGTGAAGGATTCTGGGAAGGATTCTTTACTTTCCCTGGTGAGTCCAGACAGCCTGAGGCAGAGGGAGTGGCGGGCCCCAGAAGGAGGCAGAGAACCGGATTCTGCGTCTGGGGGAGCTTTCTGCAGGCTGCTCTGCACACCACATCCGTGAGGCACCTCAGTTGGATTCTGCCCATGTTGCGTCCACACCTGGCCTGCACCTTCTGCTGCTGCAGCATGGGCAGAAGAATACAACACTCATACTGCTCTGTCCTCAAGAATGAGTGTTTTTCTTCTTCCTTAACATGGAGAAGAGGGGACACTGTGCCCATCCTTCATTTCCTCTGAGGTCTCAGGACAAGCATTTGCACATGGTGGCACACGCAGGTTGTACCAGCACTCAGGAGGCTGAGGCAGGAGGATTGCCATGAATTAAAGGCCAGTCTGGGCCACATAGTGAGTTCAAGGCCAACTTGCACACTTGAGATGAGTGAGATCTTGTCTCAAAAACACCAAAAAGAAAAAGAAGAAAAGTTTTACAATTTTTTAGGGATAGCAAGGCTAACAAATCAAGAGGTGACTGCCAGTGAAAAGAAAGTTTATTATGTTCAAAGATCTTGGTGGGGATACCCTACCATCTGGGGCAGCATGGAAACCTCAGGGTCAGCTGGGGGCACAGGGAGAATGGGGGACATGGCGAAGGCCTTCACTGTGGTTACTGTGAGAGGAACAGATGAAGCAAGTGTGCAGGTCTGGCTATTTTTGAAACATTCTATAGCTCTAGGACACTGAGTTTGTCTCTAATCTGTTGGTCCTAAGCCCAGGCCCAGAGTGATTAGAGAGGGAAAGAGAAGCCCTCAGTGGACAGTGTGAGAGAGGAGGTGGCTAGGGAGTGACTAATGTTGAGAGTTGGTTTGCACTTGACAGGTGGGCCTGAGGGCCTTGTAGACAACTGCGTCTTGAGGATCTGGCTCAACTAGCAAAGAACAGTCCTTTCATGGTTCCCTAAGGTCCTCAGGTCAAAACATTGGATGCAGAAGACCAAGAGACATGGGTAGTACATACTCCTCTTTTCTGCTCAGGGTCAGTGGTCAAGGCTACCTCATTCCGCTGGCAATCCTCCTGTGACGTCCCTGAATGATGCTGTCATTCATTTTGGTGTCTATTTGTGCTATGTCCACCCATCAAAAACCCAAGTTCTTTGGGGAGGCGGATGGTGTCCCATTTATGAAGGTCCCTTATAACAATGGGTGCATACTCCCGAACATAACAAACCTTACTGTATTTTGTTAGGGAGGCTCGAGGTTCAGTTTGGCAGGCCACAGGGATGACTCCTGTAATGTTTTTCTCTTTAATACTTAAGTAGAATTAACTCTATGTAGAAGGACTCGCAGCTTGATTTGTCCCTCATTATCCACTGCTTGATCTTTCCACCATTTAGAATATCTACAAACCCACACAGCATTTGTGAAATTCACAAACAGGGAAAATACAGGCAGCTCCAGCTGTGACTACAACTGAGAAGGGGTCATTTCTAATTGCAACTGAAAAGGAAAAATTGAGTTAGTGTGGATGCCCTGACCACAGCGTTTCCTCTATTAACTCCCTGGAAGGGGAGAGTGGATTACACGTCAGCCTGGTTCACTGAGCAGTCAGGAGGCAGAAGGGACATGTCTGCCTGGCGGATGTTCATTAATGAGCAGCTCATCTGTGCTGAGGCTGTTCTTAGTTGCTCATGCCAGTCCTGGCTACCACGCAGGGAGATTTACCTGGGTTCAAGTGGCCTGTAATGAGCCGTGGGACATACTGGATGCTCAGGGTACTGAGGGCAGCACCTGGCACTGCTGCTGTGGACCTTGGGCTCCTCCTCCAGGAGAAGAGGAGCAAAGAGCATAGACCAAAGGAAGAGTGGGTCAGATCTGAGTGTAAAATGTCAGAGCAGTTTGGCTTCTTCCTTGGAGCAGAACCGATGCACAAAAATAGACTACACTTTGGGAGGCCTGGCATGGGATCAAATTCCAGGGCCCTAGCTATGCCTTTGCCAAATGGACTGGCTTCCTGCCTGTGTCCAGAAATGCCCTTGTCATGCAAGGTGGGGGTTGTAGTGGGGTGGGGAGGAAGGAGAGCTTTTTCTGTGGGTACCCAGACATTGCAGGGGGCTGCCCCATCTGTCATTAGTCTTCAGTGGTCAAGATGTAGTCTGCAGCCAGCAGCATTAATCTCATTTGGGAGCTGGTTAGAAATTCTAGGCCTCAGGCAAGGCTGAGTGAGACAAAGATATAAAACCTAAGGTGACACCTGAACAGTAATCAAGACAAACCATATTTTAAAATACCCCAAATTCATGATGAATACGATCTCAACTTTTGAAATAAGGGTATAATCTGACCTTGCACTTGAATAATCCTGCTGCACTCACTGCACCTTAACCTGAGCTCTGACCTCATGCCTTCCCCCGACCTGCAGAATCAGAACATATATTCTAACAGACCCCAGAGGACTCACATTCACATCAAAATTTGAGAGGCACAGCTTTAGATGATGCCATAGTGTGTCATAACAACCCCTAACCTTGGAATCCAGACAGCAGCAGAAGTGGAAGGGAATGTTTACAAAGAGATAAAATTCCAGAAGCACTGAACTAAAACCAGCTTGCTACCATTTGCCTGACTCCGCACAAAATCACCTTAAAATTACAGCATTTCACAGCTTACCATGGGCTTTTAAAGAACATTATATTTTGAAATAATGATCAAGGCACAGAATTGCAAGGATTATTGGGTGAGCCCATGTGCCTTTCACCCAGTACCCATCAGTGCTCTCTTAGTTTGTTTGGGCTGCTGAACAAGATACATTTGCCCAGGTAACTTGCAAACCACATAAATTCATTGCTCACAGTTCTGGGGGCTGAGAAGTCCAAAATCAAGATGCCGACAGATCCAGTGTCTGAGGGGTCTGTTCCTCACAGATGGCGCCCTCCTTGTGTCCTTTCATAGTGGCAGGGCCCATGTGAGTCTGTTTCATAAGAGAACCAACTCTGCTGTCATGAGCAGTCACCTCTCCACGGCCTCCTCTCTTAATACGAACATATTAGAGGTCATAGGTCGATGTAGGGATTTTGGAGGGACACAAACATTCAAAGTATCACAGTTACATTTTTTATAGCTATGGTACAGTATCAAATGAGGAAAATGGGCATTGGTATAAAATGCATGTGTATCCTTGCATAAGATGTGTGTCATCTTAGCACATGTGTGGATTTATATAACTGACACAGTTTTAAAAAAAAAACTACTCCATTACCACAAAGATCTAAAGTTAAAGTTTTTGTCATATCCACTCCTATCTTCTCTGCCCTGCCAACCCCAACCCTGGTCAATGATTAATCTTTTTGACATTATATACATAGAATTGCACAGTATGTAATCATTGGAGATTGCCCTTTTTTTCACTAAGCATAATAGACTTTATCCAAATTGTTTTTTATACTTCTGGTTTGTTCTTTTTTTATTACTAAACAGAACTCCATGGTATTGATGTACCAAAGTTTCTTTAGCCATTTTCCTATTATAAGACATTTTGGTTGTTTCCTGTATTTGGTTATTATAAATAAAGTTGCCATAAACTACTCTAGTTCTTTTGTCTGTAGGGTTACGGTTATATAAATTTTAGATTATGTTGTCAATATTTATATTAGACAATCTTGCTGCGATTTTGATAGAAAATGCATTAAGTTTACATATAATTTTGGGAAGAATTAACATCTTTATCTTATTGAGTATTCTAATCCTTAAACATTATTTATTTCATCAGCTTATAAGTGCCTTATATGGTGCATTATATTTATATCTAAGTATTTCATTTTCTGAGTGATTACAATTTGCCTTGTAGTTTTATTTCAGTCTCTTTATGTTTATTGTTAAACATAGAAATATGGTTAATTTTCTCATTAGATTTTATATTTTATGACCTTCTAGAGGTTTCCTTGTAGATTCCTTTGAATTTCTAAGTAGGCCATAATGTTGTCTACAAATAGATTTTTTTCCCTTTTTTGATCCATATGTGTGCATATATGTATGTGTGTATGTATGCATGTATGTATGTATTTTTTGAGACAAGGTCTTGTTACATAGTTCAGACTGTCCTTAAACTCACTTTGTAGATCAGGCTGGCTTCAGACTCACAGCAATCCTCTTGCCTCACCCTCCTGAGTGCTGGAATTACCAGTGTGTCCTACTATGCCCAACTTCCATGTCCTTTTTTTTTTTTTTTTTTGGCTTGATTGCATTTGCTAGAATCCCTAGTGCTATGTCCAATAGCGGTGTAAGTGTAGATATCCTTGCCTCATTCCTGATCTTAGGGAGAAAGCATTCAGTCTTTCACCACCAAGCATCCCATTAGTAGTAGGTTTTGTAGATGTTTTTCCCCTGGGCTGGGGACTGAACCCAGAACTTTGTGCATGCTAGTCAGGGATTCTACCACTGAGCCATGCTCCTAGCCCTATTGATATTTTTTTTTTTTATCAAGTTAAGGAACTTCCTTTTTAGTCCTACTTTAATGACATTTCTATCATAAATGAAGGCTGAATTTATTAACTACTTTTTCTGCATCAATTGACACAATTGTGTAATTTTTTTTTTCTTTTGTCTTTTTGAGACAGAGTCTCAAAATGCAGTTCAGACTGACCTTGATCTCACTTTGTAGCCCAGGCTGGTCTCAAACTCGCAATGATCCTCCTGCCTCAGCTTCCAGAGTGCTGGGATTACAGGCGTAATGCCACCATGCTCAACTTGTAATTTTTCTTTTATAGCCTATAAATATGGTGGACCACACTGAGTGATATTTCAAGTATCAACAACGTTGAATTCCTGGAGTACATGCCAGTTGATCACAGAGTATAATTTTCTCTCTCTCCGTTTTTCTCTCTCTGTGTTCCTCTATCTATCTATCTATCTATCTATCTATTTATCTATCTATTTCTATTTGTTAAGGATTTTTGGATATTTTGTTAAGGATATTCATAAGTGATATTAGTCTATAATTTTCTTCTATTGCAATATCTTCGTCTGGTTTTGAGATCAGTATAATACTGTCTTTATAAAGTGAATTCGAAAGTATTTCTTCTTTTCTTATATTCTAGAAGAGATTATGTATGGCCTTGGTTCTTTAAGTGTTTGGTGAGATTCTCCAGTAAGGCCATTTGGGGCTATTCACTTTTATATTCATAATTTGAGTTGATTCTCATAACAACCTTACAAAGAAGGAAAGTTCTGTAAGGATACAGAATTTAAGGCCCAGAGGAACTATGAGTTGCCCAAGATTTAGAAGTCTTCTGATCTCAATGTTATTCACACTGTATCACAGTTTCTGGGTTAGTCTAGGCAGATTTTTCAGCAATTGGAAGCTCTTTCGGAAAAAGGAAAAAATAATCCTATCTACTCCTGGCCACTCTTGTTTAGCTGAGTGCCCCCTTCTTACCTGACATTGCATTCAAGTTGAAGAGTAACAAGGCAACTAGTGAATTGCCAAGTATAAAACCTAGTACTACTGGCACAATTATAAAGTCTAAAAGACAGATGCTCAGGTGGAATGACAGTGTTTGTCCAACTTCAACAACCTCTAATGGCAAAACAAGACAAAATGTTTGGGTGGAGGAGGAAATCCTGCTTTCCATGGTTCCTGGCCATTCTCTGTAAAGTTGCCATTGGTCACTTCCCTTGTCCATCCTGCTCACTTCAAAATTTCCAACTTGGAATTATGGTCTTTTTAAAAATGGAATTACTTCCTTTGGCATTTTCACTATCTTCATTCCCTGTGCCGTCTCTGAATTTGTCTTTCAGGTAAGAGCTTCAATAAGCTCAATGATTCCCTACTGTCTATAGATGCCAACTGTGTGATTGTTATCTTTGCAGACCATGGTTTTCAAACTTTTCAAAACAGAAGAATCACTGGGGAAACTGATTTAAAATGCAGAAGATTAACTTTCAATTCCAAAGATTCTGATTCAGTAACACTTTGGAGCAGAACCAGGGAGTATGCATTTAAGAACCAGCAGCTCCACACTTCCCAGGTGGTTCCCATGCACAAAATACACATTGAATTCACACCATTTAGCTTGGTTTTCAGGGTCCTCTGCAACATGATTCCAACTGATGTGGCCAACAGCACCCCTTACTGTCAACCACACTCCTATAAAGTTCTCCACAACCCAGCCACATGGAGGGGACTAATCCAGTTGGTGAGCATGCCTTACACTGTAAAATTTCTAGGCATTTGCTCGAATTCTGCTTAGAAAGCTCTTCTTCACTTTGTCTGTTGAAATCCTATCTTTCCTCAAGGCCACACTTAAAATATACCTTTTCCAAGAAGCCATTTCCAACTCCCCCAAGAGAACTGAATCTCTTCTGGTGCTTTTCCCCCTTGCCCTTATCACCGTAACTGTAGAAGACTTGTTCAACTATAGATTTTCCACCTGTAATAGGCTGTGACCAACTTTTCATTTAAATTTATAGTAACAAGAATAGAATAAAAAGCCAGGCGCGGTGGTGCACTCCTGTAATCCCAGCACTTGGGAAGCCAAGGCAGGCGGATCTTTGCGAATTCAAAACAAAGTGAGCCCAAGGCCAGCCTGAACTGCATAGCATGGCCCTGTCTGAAAAAGACAATACTACTACTAATAATAATACAGTAGAGAATATCAGTGTGCAGTCTCATAGTAAGGCTCTCATGATGTATTTCTTTCCATTAAAACATGACTTACATGTATTTCATGTTAGTTGGAATAAAACAGGAGAAACATTAAAAGTCACTGCTACGGCACTCATGTCACTTTGCTCCTCATTAGAACCATTTGTATGACCCTGTGTTTCCCCATTATTGTAGACTTGTAGCAAATAATAAAGTCATCCATATCCTGACATCTCTAGCACCCATCCTGAAGTCTTACGCAAATAAAAAAAAAAACCCATCCTAAGGTTTTATGCAAATAAACATTTACTAAATTGAGTTGAGCTGTATGATCACAGTAACTCTTCTGGGATTAAGTATATCAGATCAAGGTTGGAATTACACCTTTCAGAAACTGCCTTTTCTCAAGACAGTGGTCTCTAAGGCATTGCCGGGGAGCAGGCCCCACCTCTTGACCAGGAGAAAAGGGTGACTACTTCTGAAGCAATTCACTGGAGCAACAGATGTCCCCTGGAAATTCTGGAATGTGTTCTGAGCAATGGAGTGGCAGAGGAAGGACCCTTTACAAGAGTAAAGCAGGAGCAGCAACCCCACAAGATTTCTAGATGTGAGCATTTACTGAGCATCTGCTACTCAGTAAACAAGTCATCCTGCTGGGCACTTGACAGCCAAAGAAGTCTTCAGCATGGGTGACAGACTGGGTCAAGGAAATGTTTTCCTAAACCCTCATGCATGGTGGTCCAAAAGGCAATGTCAACATTACTTGACCTATGTGCACCTTTGTTTTCACGTGTGTGCTAACTGTACATATCCTGGGGCTGTAAGTTCGGAACCACTTACCTATGGCAAAGTCTTCATCTTTGAGGAACTCATAGTTGAGAAGAGAAGTTGGAGCAAGAACTTTCACAGGCAATTTCCAGGTCCCTCGGACTGGGGTGTATAGTGAAGTAATAAGACAGTTTAAGTCTAGAGGAGGCAATGCAGGATGGAGCAGAGATGCTGGATACAGGTCAAGATAGGCTTCAAATGAAGTGGTTGCATAAGGGAAGAGAAAAGAGAGGGCACTTTTGGAGGAAAAAGAGAGTGAAAAGGGTTGACTCATTGTAGCAGAGAGATTGTGACAGCCTGGGGTCATGGCCCTGAGGAAGACTGAGCTATGAAGGCACAAAGGAGGGGAGGATAAGCTTCAAAATTCATTCAGCTGTCAGAAGAATTTTGTTACAAGGCCTTTAATTTACCCTCAAAATAAGACTGGGAAATGGAGAAGTAAGATTGCTCTTATAAAAACCAATGGTGATTTAGCTGGGGATTTAGCTCAGTGGTGTAAGCACCTGTCTGGCAAGCACAAGGTCATGAGTTCAATCACTTGTACCGAAAAAAAAGCAACGGTGATGTATTTATTAAAATGGCCAAAGTCCAAAAACATAACAACACCAAATGCTGGTGAAGATGTACAGCAGAGGACCTCTCATTCCCAACTGGTAGAAAGGCAAAAGGCACCACCCTGGAAGACACTGCTGCAGCGTCTCACAAAGCTAAACATACTCTTACCATAGGATCCAGCACTCCTAGACATTTACTCAACTGAGTTGAGAACACACCAAATACTGGAAGTAACTAAGATATCATTGAGTGAGTGGGTGGATGGGTGGATGGATAAACAAACTGAGGTACATCTCAACAGTGGAATATTACTTAGCGGTAACAAGACTGTTGAGACAGGAAGACACATGGAGGACTTTAACAACTTTAAATGCATACTGCTTAATGAAAGAGGCCAGTCTGAAGAGGCCACATACTGTATGGTTCCAACTGTATAGTATTTTAGAAAAGGCAAGTCTGTAGAAGTAGTAAAAAGATGTGTGGTTGCTAGAGGTTGATGTGAGAAAGGGGGATGAATAGATAGAGCACAGAAGAATTTTAGGGCATTACGTATTTGTCAAAACCCATAGAACTGGGCCGGGGATTTAGCTCAGCAGCATAAGTACCTGCCTGGCAAGCATGAGGTCATGAGTTTGATCCCCAGTACAAAAAAAAAAAAAAAAAAGTAAAACCTATAGAACTCTGTAAGTAAATCTATTTTTCTCTTTTCTTTCTTTCTTTCTTTCTTTCTCTCTCTTTTTCTTTCTTTCTTCTTTCTTTCTTTCTCTCTCTCTTTTTCTTTCTCTCCTCTTTCTTTCTTTCTTTCTTTCTTTCTTTCTTTCTTTCTTTCTTTCTTTCTTTCTTTCTGTGGTAGTTAGGATCCAACTCAGGGTCTCACACATACTTGACAAGTGCTGTATCAGGAGCCGCATCGTCAGCCCCAGGACAAATCTTGATGTAACCATGAACAGCAGTTAATGGTAACATGTTAGCATTGGTTAATCAAGTGTAATAAATGTGTTTGCTACACCAGCACAAGTTTATTCATATCATAGGGAACCTGTGGAAGTAGAGCTAAGAGGATTTATAGATGTATCTATAAATCTGCTCAGTTATTCTATAAACCCAAAACATGTTAACATAGTCCAGTAATTTCTTTAAACCAAAGAGATGTCAAATTAAAAGAACAAAAGAAAGCAGATGTGGTGAGAATTATTTTTCAATAAGAGTCATCAAGGTGATCTTGGAAACTTGCTTGTCACATAGACAGCCAATCCTGCTCTCCAGCTTCTCCTTCATTTACAGATTCCCTCAATATAAAATCCATGCCTGGAGCTGGGCCTGGTGCCACATGCGTGTAATCCTAGCACTTGGGAGGCTGAGGCAGGAGGATCCAGAGTTGGAATTTATACAATCTGTTCCCCTTGGAAGTAAGACTTCCTGGTTTGCCGAACTTTATCATAAAATGAAATTGAGCTTGTCAGGTACATTTGGATAAGCAACATCACATTCCTTTCAAAGGAAAAAGGACTTTTCTCTGGCCAAACTTTTTCCCAATGAACCGTAATGATGGTAGACATGTGGGGCTGATTGTTAATTCTCCATAATTATATGAGACCCTTTAAATTTGTTTTGGTGGTTTATCTCTCCTGAGTAATTAGATGAGGCAATCAATTATAAAGAGCCTTTCTTTCTTAAAAAACTACTACTCCTCTTGGAGTTTCTGAAAATAATAAGGGAGAGCCTTTAAAAGGAGCCTTTAAAGGGAGAGCCTTTAAAACTGCACTGATACTCTTAGTTCCAAATCTGTTCACTTTAAGAGCTGAAATCAGCTTCAGTAACCCTTTAAACCAACAACATTTGCTTTCAAAGTTGACATTTTCTATTTAAATGGCAAAAAGTAAACCTTAGTGTTACAGAGCTGCACATACTGATTTCCGTCATCAGCCTTAAGTTTGTACCTTTCCTCTCAGTCATGCGTGGTGTTCTTCTCTTAATTAGAAAGAGCCAGGGACTATCTGCACAAGACTGGAAGGTTTATTGTGATTGGCGGGATTGTCTCCCCTGTCCACGACTCCTATGGAAAACAGGTGGGTTGCTTCCTGTGCCACCTTCCTTCACTGTCCCTCACCTAATAGTACCCAGAGAAACCCTTGCCCTCTCTGCTAAGGTTCCTGGAAGTGCAAAACGTTCCCAAGCAGGCATCTGCTTCTATCTCTGAACCACATCCAGACCTAAGTGAGTGGGTGTTGGGGCAGCAGCTGGGAAGAACAGCTGCCCATGACAGGCAGCCACTCAGCACCAGGCCCAGTCCATGCTCACTGAAAGAGGAACAGGCATGCCAGCTTGGGTGGCTTAGCCCGGACGCCAAACCCATGGCTGGTTATGGGTTGAGCTGCATGGGGCAAGACTTCCCTGGGATCTGAAGGGAAGACATCCTATACCTCTTAGTATCAGATTTAAATTCATTTCCCTACCCCAACCTCCATACCACATGCCCAGAAAATTTAGGAGCCCTCCTGGTCATTCCTGCTTTGTCCCACAGATATCACTGGGCTCTGGGAGGGGTCACCTCACCAGCCAGGCTGAGGCCTCAGCAGGCAGCATTTACGGAGTTAGGTCTCAGGTCTCTGCAGGGCACACCTTGCCTGCCCCACCCAGGGAGGCTCATCTCTGACCCTGCTGGGGTGGGACGTGCCACGCATCCTTCATCCTTTCTCTTTCCCTTACCACCTCGTGCCACTCTGTGTGGCAGAATGGGGTCACAGCTCACGCTCCCTATTACCGCCAGAAACTGGCTGCACTGGATAACGAGTTCTTTGAGCTGGTGGTTCCGGGCAGCAGGGGCGGGGAGGAGGCTCCCTGTGACCTCTCTGTTGCTTCCCAGGGCCTCGTGTCAAGTCGGCACCGTCTCATCATGTGTCAGCTGGCTGTGCAGAACTCCGACTGGATCAGGTAGGCTGGGCCTGATGATGGCAAAAGCAGGTGGCCCTGTGCTCACTGGGGTTGGGATGGGGAAAGAGGAAGAGGCGCATCAATACTTTGATTCCCACAAGGGTGGGGACACGAAGGAGAACTATCAGCCCTGTACAGGCAATGATTAGCTAGGCTTCAAGGGGTGACTCAATGGGTAACTTTATCTTTTAACCCAGCTATGGCAGTCAGGAAACAAAAGAGGGAGCTCTGAAGGGTTTTGTCTGCATAGGCACCCCTGGTCCTGGTGCGATTCCTAGAGCTACTAAAAGCATCACTGGGTTTTGGAGGAGGCATGGCTAGAAAGTTTGAAATGCCCCAGCTCTCATCCCACGAAGTTCATTAACTCTCACGTGCTATCTGTCAGCCAGTGTTCCCTGGCCTGGGCAACGCCCATTCCCAAACTCAGGCTCTGATCTCCAGACCAAGTTGGTAGAGGTGCAGGCCCTGGGCAGAGCACTTCCCTTTCCCATGTCCACATCAAGTCACACCCAGAGTGCCTTCCGCTCACTGCCTTTCCCAGGCAGATGTGCCACCAAGATGGCAGCCTGTCCGCCATTGGCCTCCTGTGCTGCTGGTGTAATTAAAGCAAGCGCTAATTATGCTATTGATTCTCCCCCAAGTTTCTACCTTTATAATTTTCATAAGATGATTTTTTTAAACAAAAATAATGGCACACCATTTGTGCCGCAAGTTTGCCCTGTGGAAGAATAAGCAGCATCTAGAGGTTTCCATGAAGGGAGGGAAATGAGGGGCCGGTGCCGGTGACCTGAGAAGGGGAGCCCGAGTACCGGGGAGGGCAGACAGCTGGAAATGAGAGCAGCGAAGGGAAGCAACCGGAGTAAGGAAACAATGATCCTTGCCGCTGGAGCGCAGTGGTTTGTGTGAGAAGCACACACTCTTTGCAGACTTTCTCACCTCCTCAAGATGCAGGTAAATAGAGACATGGCTACTTTTTCTCAGGTGGGATACAGGCCCAGAGCTGTCCAAGCACTCACATGACGATGCAGCTGTGATCACATCAGGATGAGAAACAGGCCATTCCTGACCTCTGGGAAAAGTAGGACCTGGTGGGGGAAACACTGGGCAAGAGACTGTTCTTGTTTGGATGTGCTTAGAAGATTCTGGAATAATTCCCTCATTCATTCAGTAAATATTTACTGAGTGCAGGTGGCCCAACTCACGCTGCTCTAGGCACTTGGAAAATCAGGATGGAGATCACTAGGGAGTCCGAGAGCCAGTCCAGAAAAGGGAGCTGCTGCTCCTCTGAAGCTCCTCTGTGCAGGGGGGCAGGAGAGAGGGTCTGGGGGAACCGGCTCCGGGCAAGCAGGCTCCCTTACCCTTTTTAGTTAGTGAGATCTCATCTATGGAACCCAGAGACCTATGTGGGGGCAGGAGGATGGTGGATAGGGAATGCTCAACTTCCAAGGAAGTGTCTGAGAAATGTCCCCATTTAGTAGCTCATTAAGCTGGCAAGGAAGTGTGCATCATCGGGGGCTGGATCCCTGCTTACTTCCCAAGCCACGGTGCGGAAGCAGTGGCCAGTTTGTGGGTCTGTGCCATCTGGTCTGACTGCTGTGCCTCACCTCCACGCCCACAAGGCTTCCCAGAGGCACAGGCAGGCAGCCTGGGCAGATGCTCCAGGGTCTGCAGCCTGACCAGGGAAACCTCAGTCCCCTCTTGCTGAGGACTTGGCTCATTTGATTCCTATCACACTCCTCTAGGGGCCACAGGAGAATTCCCTTTTCCAAGTAAGAATAAGAGCAAGACACTCTACATATGCATATAATATTTACTGAGTCCTAACAAACCACAAGACAATCACTACTGTTGTTTGCATTTTACAGATAGAGAAAGTGAGGCACTGAAAGATCACCTGACTTTCTCATCACCTGACTTTCACATTTGGAAAGGGCTGGGGCTGGCATTAAACCCAGGTAGATTGGCAGCAGCAGCTTTTCTCATAAGCCTATGACAGACTTCTCTCAGTTTACGGAGGAAGATACTGAGGCTCAGGAAGTACTTTAAACTCAGGTTTTATCTGATATGAGATCTAAGCACATAACACGATCAGGTCTGCTAAATTCCCTGAGCTGTGATCATTGGAAGGAAATAGTACAGAACCAGTGGGAATGGAAACCAAAGGAAACTTCTCTCCCATGATGTTAGGGTGGACCCGTGGGAGTGCTACCAGGACACCTGGCAGACGACCTGCAGTGTGCTGGAACACCACCGGGACCTCATGAAGGTGAGCCGGGATACCACTGAGGGGTGGGTGGACCACAAGGATGCAAAAAGGGGCTGTACCTACAGAAGCCTGGCCAGGCAGGACCAGGAGGTTGGGGGCCTACGGGCTTGGTTTCAGTTTCCTACTTCCCTGCCCTCTGTGAAAAAGTCCAGCCTCCTAGATGCACAAAGGAAGGCAGTGAATTAGGAACCTGGAGCAGCCCTGGGGGTTCCCCCAGGGTTCTTTCCTCTCACTTGGCTTCCCACCTGGATATCCCATAATATTGCTGCTGCTTCATATGACTGGGGCAGGTTTTGTCAGCTGGGAGCAAGTTCAGGCTGGGATTAAGGAGATGACAGTTATAAAATTTAAGATAGTGAGGAGAAGAAGAGGCTGAAGAAAGGAATGCAGTAGAAAATAGACTGGAGTTGCACCCTCTGTTAGTGACCTGTGAGTCTCTCCCTCCAGGGAAAGTTGGTGCAGCTAGGGCATTGTAAACCTCTTGGCCATTGCATCCTCATCCCTGCCTTCCACCTCCACAAGAGCTTCAGGGGTAAATGGCATCTGATCTGCGTTTTCTTAGTGGATAAAAAGGAGGACAGAGAGGAACCCGTGTGCCCGAGGACATGTAATGGGCCTTAGTGAACACAGATGGACAAGAGCTTCTGCATTCCGGATTGGCGCCCAGGGCCTGTGTGTGGGCTGCAGAGGCCCAAGGGCTGGCTGCCAGGTAGAAGGGGATATAGCCAGTCAGCAGCACCAGCTAGAGTGTGCAGAGAGCACCCTTCCCAGCTCAATACCGACCTGTTGACTCCCGCAGTGGAAGGATGAAAAGCAGCACTGTTGATTCAGAGAATTCTGACTGACCAAGACAACAAAACACAAATTGCATTCACCTCCCCTGACTCCGATGTAAACAGAATAACAACAACAAAGCGTGCTTCAGAGAGAATGTCCAGCCATCTCTGTTCCTGCTGTTGGAAAGCCTGTCTCCATCTCCTGGGAGAGCAGCACCTGACCACACACTTCTGCCAACACAGCTGAGTTTTGTGTTACTAGACCTGGAGCCAGGAGCACAAAAGCTAGAGCTGGCCAGCTGGCTCGTGCTCAGTGTACTAAGGGACCCCACCTTCCCTCGTGGAGTTGAACAGAACTGATCTCCCTTCGTCTGCATTCAGAGTCTTCACATACAATCTGAATCTTTGCTGCTTCCCTTTTAAGGCCTCTGACATGGGGTCACACTGACTTGCTCCTCTGTGCTGGTTTTAACAGAGTAATAAAAGACCCCATCTTACTATATAAGAATGTATCAGTCAGGATAGGTTGAGATATACCGTGGTGACAGGCATCCTTAAAAATCTCACAGGACTTCACGTAGGTTTATTAGTCGGCCTGTGGTAGTCGGGGTTTTCCTTCTAGTCACACAGGAGCCTCAGGCTCCATGATGGAGGGGAGAAATGAGGGACCCCTGCAAACATCCCTGAATGTTGGCTATAATGGCTATTGTTTTGTTGTCCAAATGCCCAGTCTTCTGTGAATACTCCCTCTGTTCCTCTCGCTCCAAGTATAAGTCTGAGCCAAGGAAGCTGGTCCAGGAGCCCCAGCTGTTGCAGTGATGGGCAGAGGCTGGCTGACAGTGTTGGTCACAGATGGCTCCCTGCCTGGCAGTAAGAGCCCAGAGCTGCTTTCTAATAACCTCTGCCTTCCCTCACAGGTGTGAGGCCTATGCTCTGTTCCTCGGAGAATAGACCTGCCAGAAAGAGAAGCACTCAGGGCTACTTTGAAAAGGCCTCCAAGAACGAGGTGGGGTGGAGGGGGAGTGAGTGGAGGATTGGCAAGGGCAAGGGTGGGGCTACAACCAGTCATATCTTCATATCTTCGCCAGGACAGAACATGTCAAATGGGACTTGTCCAGCAAGAGGAAGCAATTCCTCAGCCACTAGACCAGTTATTAAATGAAAATGGGGAATTTTATCCTCCGGTAGTGCAATAATAAAAAAGAAGGAGACCGCCCCTTCCAGACCTCAGGGCAGAGAAACACATAAAGCAGACTGAGAAGATCCCCACTGGCCCCTGGATGTGGCTGGATGCTGCTGTGACCTCCTCCTATCAGGAGCATTCTGAACATGACAGGCTGTGCCACAAGATGAACGGCTGTCTTTTTTAGGGCTCTGGAGGTCACTTCAGCCTGGTGCTTGAGCACCCTCTCACAGCAAGACTCTGACCCAGACAGGGTGGTGGACAGGACCCCATCCCTGCTGAGATGCTGGCTTTCAGGGAAGGAAACTGGACAAGCCATGGCCCTTGTGAAGCTAAACAGATTGAAAATTGGTCCTTTGTTTCTTAGTCGCCCAGAACTGGCTTCCCACTCACCTTGGGCAAGAGAGGGTTACTTCCAGGTTGGCTGGGAAAAACACTGCATTATCAGCTCTGCATTTGCTGTGGCCCTGGAGAAAGCAGGAGGCCTGATAACACTGGATAATGGATAATACATAGTGAATTTCCGCTTGGCTCTGGCATGTGGGTTCACACCACTGAGCAGGCCAGAGAGGGCTCAGAACCCACCCACCCACTTCCTGCAACACAAACACATCCTGCTCAGCCTGGCACCGCTTTCTCAGTGAGCTCAGTTACTGGTATCTCTGGCCCGGAGAGGCCACAGGTGGTGTAGTGCCTTATGTTTGCATGACCTTTCCCAAGCTTGTAGAGCCCTTGCAGACATGATCTCATTTTAGCCCCATGAACCAGGCAGGGAGGCAAGATAGGCACAATATGCAGAAAGCTACACCCTTGGCTGCCGCTTCCGAAGTTCCTGCCATCTGCCAAGCTCTCCAAAGACAATGTGCATATGCTCGCTTGCCTAATCCTACCCCTGTCAAAAGGGCAGGTATATAGTTAGATTTGAGTTGAGGTTCAGGAGAGTTTAAATTACTGTCCAAGTTCACACAGCTGGAAAATGACAGAGCCTGGATTTGGATTCAGATCTGTGCCATATCCCACACTTTTCCTACTGAACTATCCTATTTCCTGCCAGTTTACTGACTGCATGAGGCAGCTGTGTCTAGAAGTCACCCTCAGGGATCTCCCTGAGGTCTAGGCTGCTGACCATGATGGACAAGCAGGTATCCCTTTGGAGACGACTGGGAAAAGCTTTCCAGAGTCACTTGACCAATGACACTGATTCAGTATCTCCCCCTCTCCCTAGAGGGTGACGGGCTGCATCCTCTCCAACGTGAACACACCTTCTATGACACCTGTGATCGGACAGCCACAGCACGAGACCCCCCAGCCCATTTACCAGAACAGCAACAATGTGTCCTCCAAGCCCACAGCAGGTAGGGGACATTAGTGCTTCACTGTTACTCCTTGTGCTTCTTAGAATACCGATTGCTGGGTCCCACCCCAGAGTCTGATTCATTAGGTTTGGGAGAGGGAGGAGGATTTGTAATTTTAATAAGGCAAATGTGATGCTGCTGGCTCAGGGACTGTACTTTCAGAATGGTTAATATAGAGCACAGACAGAATCACAGAAAGAGAGAGAGGGAGGGAAAGAGAGAATGAAATGGTGGTGTGCATTCCTTACGTGCATTTAAATAGAAATATAATTGCATTAACTGGGAATTAAATATATAAAAGGGACCGTTTTCACTGCCTCTTTCAGGGAGATTGAGGGTTTTGGGGAAGGTCACACAATGAGAAAATAATCACATCCAGACAGTCTGCATCCTGAATCTCCCACTTTTAGTCATCTCATTGGAGACAAAGGAATAGGGGTCACCAACACTTACCCAACTCCTAATGCAGGGTGTTTGGGGGATGCTCAGCACTTTTCATGTGTTCTCATTGGCAGCAGAAATTCTGTGAGATAGAGGCATGCTCCCGTGTCAGTGATTCACCTAGGGTCATACAGCCTAAAAGTAGAATGGCTTCTATTCGTGTTTGGTCCTGTTGGCCTCCACTGTCTATGTTCTGAATTCTTTCAAGCCCGTTTCAAGAGGCAGATGGCGCTATGCTTTTTAAGCCTAGGGACCTTAAGCTATTGTATTATTGGTCTGTGATAAACAGGGTAATACTCAAAGAAGAACCAGGATTTCACAGTTTGCATATAGCGACACATGGGGGTTCAGAGAAATTTTCTGGACTAGAGAGAGGATTGAAAACCAGAACCTCTCAACCAAATAGGATGTCAGGTTATTGTAAAACCCTTCTGCATGGGGAGGAATGCCTTCGCCCAGTGATGCTTTGCCACAGGTTGAGTCCCTTTGGATGTGAGAGTCACTGTGCAGTGTGGGGAATGGCCAAGGACAGGCCTAGGGCAAGCCCGGGGAGGAAATGCTCCTGATCCAAAGAAAACAAGGAAATGAACAGCATATGTGCTGTGTAAATGTGGAATCTGATCTGATTCGTGTAGCCACACCTGCATAACATACATTTATTTTATTTTATTTTATTTTATTTACTTATTTATTTTTGGTACTGGGGATCGAACTCACTACCTCGCACTTGCCAGACAGGTTGCTTGTGCTGCTGGACTACATTCCCCAGCAATACATATTTTTTTTTTATTAATACACATTTTTTAAACAGCGGAAAAATCACACTACTACATTAGTAGTTCTCTCCAGAGGTAGAACTATGGACGCTCTTTGTTTTCTTTTGTAGATATTTTTCTCTTTTAATATTTTCCAACTTTCAAAGAGGTAATGAACACAACCAGGAAATAGATTCTAGTCCGTGGCTCCGAATGCTTGTGCCTAGGGCTGACACTGGGAAGGAGAAACTTTGGCTGTGATATTTCTGTTCTTTCTCTCCACCCTCCTCTTGCTTTCCACTCCCGTCTGCCTTTCCAGTGTACCCCGCAGTGTAGAGTGGCCCCAGTGCTAAGCTGGCACGGTGTCAGTTGTGAGTGGTTCTCTCCCTCTGTCCCTGTCTGTCTTGCTCTCTCCCTCAGCCAAGATCTTGGGAAAGGTCGGGGAGAGCCTCAGCCGGATCTGCTGCGTGCGCCCGCCAGTGGAGCGCTTCACTTTTGTAGGTAAGCGCGTTCTTTCTTAGTTCTGCCTTCTTTCCCCGCACCCTTCGTGCATCAGCAAATTTTCTCGAGTGCCTGTGCTACGGTCTGAATGTCCATGTCCCTCAGATTCATACATTGACATTTTAGCCTCAAGGTGACAATATTAGGAAGTGGGATCTTGGGAGGGTGATTGGGTCCTAAGGATGGAGTCCTCATGAGTGGGATTTCTGCCCTTACAAAAGAAGCCCAGAGAAGCAGCTAGTAGTCTCTTCCATCATCTGAGGACCTGTAAAGAGTTGCCACCTAGGAACCAGGACACTGGCCCTCACCAGGCTCCAAATCTTCCAGCACCTTGATCTTCCAGCCTCATGAACTATGAAAAATACCTATCTGTTGTTTATAAGCCACCCCACCTATGGTATTTTGTTATAGCAGACAAAACAGACTAAGGGATGAACTTTTATAGAGCAGAGGCTGACGGAGACCAGAGGTATGCAGGAATGTGACCAGGCCTCCCTTCCAAGATACAGTGGGAGTCCAGAGGGTCTGGTTAACCTGGGGTTGCCTGAGAGACCTTTCATGATCACCCCAGCCCATGCTTGCTCCTTACCCCATGCTCACACAGAATGACTTGACATACCTACAGGTTTTTTGGTGGGGCCCAGAATCCTCTCACAGGTCCTCTCAGCTCTAGCAGTGTACGTCCTCCTGCGAGAGGCAAATGTTCTTCCCTTATTTCCCTCTGTCTTTTGCATGTTTCCCCAAAGACTTAGCAGGAATGGGAGTATCAGGGTGTCTGGGTCTGTTTCTCCTGCAAGCCTCAATTTTAACTCTGCAGAAGAACTGCGGGCCTGGACCTCATTCCTTTTATTCTTTGGTGCTACTTCCACCATGTCTGGGATTTTCATTTTCTGACACGTTGAAAGGCTCTAAGACAGTTTGTTGAGAGGGTAGAGAGGCAGGCACCTAGACAGCAGCTTGCAGGTGTGTGTGTGTGTGTGCGCGTGCGTGCGCGTGCACGCACACGTGTGCCCATTGCGTACCTCCACAATGACACTGCATGCTCGAGAGCCCTGCCTTTCACACCTTTCTGTGGCTCTTGCTATGTCTGCCACAGAAAAATCTCAACATCCCCAGTTTTGCTAGTTCTTTAAACCAAGTGGCCCCTCAAAAAAGAAAGCCACCTCCCGTGACTGTAAAAGCTGTCCCATTAGGTTTTGAGGACACTGCTCTTGTGAGCAGACCCCCTTAAAATATGAGAAGAAATAGCAAGTGCTCGGCATGGGTATGTACTTTCGCCATCGGTCCTCCGGCAAGGCTGTGTAATTCTGAACACCCCAGAAATGTAAAGTGTGCTCCCCATCCACCTTATGCAGCCCGTGTTCTCCATTCACCCTCCTTAAATGTCCCTGAGCAAGGAGACCTGTGTCCCGCATCCCATCCCTGCTACTCTCACCAAGGAAGCAGTCTGCTCCCTAAGCTTTTGTGTCCCCTCTTTTTTCTTCAGATGAAAATGCCAATCTGGGCACGGTGATGCGGTACGAGGAGATTGGTGAGTGGGCTGTGAGACTGGAGACATTTGGAGCCACCTGCCCCCACCACTGGCAACTTGGAGAATGGTGGAGGCTTGAGAATCCTGCACTGTGTTTGAAGCAGGATCTATTCTCAGAAGAACAATCATTCCAAGCTAAGATCAGATCTTTCCCTATTTCCCCTTTAACATCTCCAAGTTGGACTCAGGCCAGGGCCCAAGAGGTTGGACTACATCAGTTCACAGTGTTCCTTATCGAAAAGAAAGGAAGTTGAGCTGCAGTTCCAGATAGAAAGACTGTGTCCCACAGACACTGCACATAGACAAGGCAGGGCGGTGTACCTGCACCCTGCATTCCTTACCAGATGTTTCCAGTATTTGCAGGTAGAGAGGAAAGTGGGATGAAATCCACTCCCACTGGCTAAGGCATCCCAGTGTCTGTGAGGGCCTCATACCCAGCCTAAGGAGGGTAGAGGGTGGTTACCCAGAGCTGTTGGGATGGGAAGGATCTCACCCGTGTAACTGAACAGCAAATCAACAATCTGATACCTTTCCAAGGTTCCAGAGCGAGAGACCCAAGTGTCTGAAGCTAGAGAAAGGACAGACAGACACCAGAATGGAGCCAGAGTTGGCACAGACGCCAGGTGATAAGGTCAATGACAATGAGAAGGCCTGGTGGTCTAGGATGAGAGGCAGGCTGGTGTCTGGCAGACACACTCAATCTTAAACTTGCAGCTGAAAAAAGGGTAGGCACCTCTCCTGGTACTCTGTCCAATACTCTGTCCAATACATGATTCCGAGAGCTGTGGCTGTGCCTGAGCCCTGGTTCTCCCAGGAGCCCAGCAGTCGTAACATTGTCTCCAGCCGCTCCTCTGGGTCTCGTCCTCTGACGTGAAGTACAGTGCTGTGCCTGAGTCAGCGCAGTTTGGTTTTGTTAAAACCATTTGAAAAAGTTTAAGGAATTGTGGAAGCCAGAAGCTAAACACAGTCATAAAAAAAAGTTGCATTAACACAATTAAATGAATTGCATTAAAACAAACGTAATGAATAGTCAGATGCCTCACTTCCTAATTATTTCATTATAGTTTATTGTTCTTATTCATCAGCATGTCGCTCTATGAAGCCAACTGGCTTCCTGGTGGCTCCCAAAGCAAGCAGGGGAACTTGGCTCCCACTTCCCCAGAGCCAGAGCACCCAGAACAGAAATGGGAGTGGAGGTGCCACCTTCCTACTGCTCCCAGGGCTCATCTAGGGCCACTCTGCCTCTGCTCGGGGAGGCACCCCTGCTGCAGAGAGGTCAAGGCTGCTCGCCCCTGCACAGGAGCCGCTGTTTGTCCCATGCTGCTTTCATGTAGATGATCTAGTTGTAGGGGCAGAGGTTGCCAGGCCCATCTGGGTTACTGTCCTCCCCTCACAGCAGGTACGGTGAGCAGGCCACCAGTGACTAAGGATGGAGCCGGGCAGTGACTCTCCAGGCTCTGCCCGCTGCTGTCAGAAGGACTCATGGCCTGACATGGTACAGGCATCTGCCCTGGTGCGCTGTGGGAGCTGGGATGGGCCACAGGGCTTGGGCTTCACATAGCCAGGATTCCTGGGCAGGGAGTGTAGAGTGAGAGCTAGTCTGGTTATAGCCCTGGATCAGGGTGACCTGGGGAAAGAGGTGGGGCCCAATGGAGAGCAAAGATTATGATCTTCAAGGCCCTGGGGCCCCCCCTTTTTTAAAACTCTCTTGCATACTTCACAAGGAGAAGCCATTTTCTTCTATCTCCATAGCATCTGTGACCCCATCTCCATGTTACCAATAGCTGGCTGCACCTCGTAGGCTGTCCCAGGACACGGTTAGGGACTGCAAACACCTTAGGCATCCCATACCCTGGGAGAAATCACTGCTGCCCCCTAGTGGGCACACACGGAACTTCAAGGCCCTGCTAGCGCCACCTGTCTGTGACCAATACATCTGCTCTGGTCCTGTAAGAAAAGGCAGAGACCACTCAATCCCTCACTCACTCTAGAGCTTCCTGTGCTTTGGCATATAAAAGAAAAAAAATTAAATTCCCACATTACATTGGGTGGGAAAGTGAGTCTCTGGCTTGAGAATCTGAAACAGACTAATTGAGAAGGCTCTCAATAGGGGTTTTCAGCCTTGGCACAACTGACCTCAGTGAAACAAGATGATTCTGTGCCAGCTCTACCCGCTAGAGTCCATGAGCAAACCCCTCCTCTCCCAAGTCCTAACAACCAAAAATGTCACCAGACATTGCCAAATGTCTCTTGAAACTTGCAAAATTGCTCCCACTTGAGAACTACTGATGCAGAGAAAGCTGAGGCCAGCATGACCTTGGGATCACTGAATCTTTGGGCAATCAGAGGGACACAGCATCAAGTTTTCAAAACAGAACTGGCCTGAACTCTAGGAGGCATCAAGTGGGGATGAGCCTGACTGGCTCCGCAGCCATACCAAGTCTGCTCACCTCCACAGCGGGGAGTGGCCCACGGCCCCGAGCCCCACCGCAGAAGGACAGTGCTTCTGCTTTGGTGGCAAGCTTTCCCCTGGAATCTTCCACCACAAAGCAGACAGGGCTACCACAGCCCTCCAGATTGCCCAGATAGCTCTTGGGCAGCCTGGTGGCTCTTCCATTCACCAAGACTGAGCACCTACTATGTGCCAATCAATCCACCAAGCCTGGAGATATAAAGATAGGTTAAGGTTCCTGCAATGAAATAAATATTAGACTGCAGTATATTAAAGAGGAGAGGAGAGAGGATGCAGGAGGAATATTGAGTTCCTAAGATTCCGACCTCAGTGGAGAGCCTTGAGGTGAGTGAGCAGCCCAGAAACTGGAAGAATGAGACTTGAGCACTGCTGGTCACTCCCTCAGGTCTGCACTAGCAGCTGTCTCAGGAAGCCTGGCTCTGAACTCAGCGATGGGTTGTGTTATCGTCTCGGATCAGAGGCTTCATAGCCTCGGACTCTGCACAGAAGGGCCTGGGCTCCCTGAGTCACATCCTGGGCGAGGACTCCCCCAATGGTGTTCCAAGAATCCCTGAGTTCCCTCCCTCACAGTGCTCAGTTTTAATAAGCAGCAGTTTGCTGCACCTTTTAAATGACAATGGGCCTCCCTGGGATCCTTCAAAGCGGGTTGATGAAGGAAGAAAAACAACTGACAACCAGGAAATGTGCCAGGGCGCCAGGAAGAGAGGGAGGGTAGGGAAGCACCTCAGCCTCACTTCTCAAGCCCTTGCTGAAGACAATGGCCTGAGCGCTCAGGGGGTGCACTTGGCACCACCCTCCCACTGCACTGGCACTTGTGCCAGGAAGCAAACTCCAGATAATGAAGAGAAGAATCCAAACACTGTGGACCCTTTAACTTGATAGGAAGCAAAAAAGAGCCCCTTAGACCTCAGGCAAGGCAGAAAGCTGGCTCAGTCTCTATTCAGGTGACTGGACATCATAATATAGCCCCAAAAGACCCCTGTCCTGGGAGGTGGCTCCCCTCTGCACTCTATTCTCCCTGCATGAGTAAATCCCACAGAAGGCCAGGGTGGTCTGTCCATGAGCCAGCGGGGGAGGGTGCAGAGGTGCCTACACCACATGCACCCCCGGGAGGGTGCCCATCTAGGTGATCTGGGCTCCTCTGCCCCCATGGGGCAAGACTTCCTGTTTAACAAGGGAAGGAGGCTGAGAGGTGACAGCATCTCAGGCCTCCACTTACTCCCTCTGCAAACCTTGTTCCCTTCTGCAGAGCTGCGGATCTTGCTGCTGTGTGGCAGTGACCTGCTGGAGTCCTTCTGCATCCCAGGGCTCTGGAATGAGGCAGATGTGAGTAAAGCTCTGGGGCCCGGCACAGCTGGGACGGGAAGGATGGGAAAGGGACACTTGACTTTGGCATCCTATCTTCCCTCCCCCAGCTGGACTCTTTCCTCCTCTGTGCTCCCAAGAAGGCAGTCTATTCACATGGCTGTGAAAGGAAATCTTCACCTACCCCCAGACAAGCTTTATCTCCTTTTACATTTTTACATGCTTGCTCCTGTGAAGCCTGGGGGTGGGAGTGCGGGGTGGGGGGTAAGTGATGTGAGTCATAGAATGCCTGGCTCCTAGGGGTTCTTTGGGGAGAGTGGGGTGTTGGGGGTGGAAGAAAGGAGGGATTAAAAAACCTTTTCCCTTTCAAGATAATGCTGTTACATTTTCTTTTTATTCTTTTGATGACATAGTAAAATAGCACCCTAGAATCCCCTTAACAAGAGGAAAGGGATCAAGAGGGGCAACCTTAGTGGCAAAAGTTCAGTAGGAACTTTCTGGCAATTGAGTCAGGCTATAGGAAATGGAACAGTTAAACTTATATCACTCAGAAGCTCCAGGGACATCTTTTGTTACCTAACTGCAATGGTCTTAAATCAGCTAATCCATAAAATTACTTTTTATCCATGAATTTATTCTTGTTCTTTCATTAGTTCATCTGACAATATAAGCTGATGCCAGCTCTCAACCCCAGAGCCCTGTGCTAATTGAAGTACCAGGGCAGCAATTCTCGACTTCATGCTTTTTCTGATCACTTGTTGTGTGACTCTGTAAATCACTCAACTGCTGTGATCACCAAACAGTGGTGTATTTCAGCCCGGTGTACAGCAGTCGCCCAGTAGCAGTGGAGTAAAGGTATTCCGGTGTACAGCAGGCTGAAATTATGAATCTTGGAGAAAAAAACAAGTTTATTTACCAGGCAGCCAAATGTGAGGAGGCAAAAGCCCCAAGTATCAAAGAGTTTAGGGCTCTGGCTCTGTATGGGATAAAGTAGAGTGGTCTGAGGCCCAGTGAAACATGACTGGAGGTCAGGCAAAGCGAGGTCACTGTCTGTAAGTGTGTCATCACCTTCGTGGCATGTCACAGGCTGTGTGTTTAGAAAATGGTCATGTTATTGCGCACTGAAGGTGTGGTTTGGGCCTCTGACTTTCGAGAAGATGGTAGTTTTATCTGGTTTGTGCCACCTTTAAGTTCCTGGGAAACAGCGTAGGCAGCTATTACCGACCCACCACGCATATCAGAGCCTTAACTGTGGCAAAGCTGATGGGAGCTCTGCCGCTTGGCTGTGTGACCTCTCAGCTTGCAGGAAAGCAGGTAACTAAAAGCAAGTGAGGCTGGGTTTATTCAAGATTTCCCCTGGTTTCCTACTGGTCTTCAGTTGTTTTTATAAATCTATAAAATGGTGTTGTGGCAGCCTGAGATTTTAAAGAAGTACACAATATAATCCTTGCCCTCAAGTATTAGGAGGTGTGATATATACACAGGGAAGTCTTTTTGTGTATGTTTATCTTTGGAGAAAGACAGAGAGAGAGGCGAAGTAGGAGAGAAGAAACCTTCAGAGTCAAAGTCAAGTTTTCCATTTTATTCCAACACAGGTTATAACAAAATATATTTTCACTTTCATTTTTTTCCATCTCGTCATCTCTAAACAGGGCATAATAATAACATCTACCTCATATGTGTTTGGGAAGACTGAAGTGACATTATCTATTTAAATCTAGGTCTACCTAGCCTAGCACCTGTTGCACAGTTCCATGTAACAAATGGTAAAAGAATTTAACAAATTCTAAATAGACACATTCCATGTGTAGGGCATAAATGCTCACCTGCTGGAGGGTAACCAAGAGGAGGGGAGAGTTTCAGGGAAGCAGAATATACTGTGAGGTCCATCTTCCCCAGAACGCTTTTCTGCAGGTGAAAATTTAAACCTCTCAGTTGTGGACCAAGTGATTTAATTAGCTTTTGTTTCCTTGCTACTTCCCAAGGCCCGGTGAAAATAAAAAGTAATGTGGTTTGGGTTCTGCTCAAGATCACTGTAAAACTCTCTCAAGAATCCAGGGAAAGCCAGCTGGATGCCTGGGAGCCCATGCTATGGGAACCCTGGGGAAGCCTGGAGGAATTCAGAGGAAAGCAGGCAGCAACCAGAAAGGCCGCCCGCTTGCCTGAGCAGACAGTCCTTGGGGCTGTTCTACTAAGTAGGACCTGATAGGCGCTGCCTTCGGGGCAGACCCCAGCTTCCTGGAGCTTGACATTTACATGAGTTGGGTCCCTTGCCACATGGCCAATCCCTTTGAGTCCTTCTATAGTCAGATCACCAACTGCAGATCCTCTAACTTCTCTCCAAAGTAACTGCTCTTGGGACCACAGTGGAGGATGAGGGAGAGGAGCCCTTGGTTTTTCTAAGACCAGGGTTGGTGGGTCAAAGGAGAAAAATCTAAGAAACCAGTATCTGTTGATTATCAGGAATGTCACAATAATGGTAAAGTCCTTACTATTCAAATGTGTTCCTACCTGACCACTTGATCTCATTCTAGTCCTGACCTTCTCACCTTTTTTCTCATCACAAAATTTCAGTACTTTATGCAAAACAGGAAAGGGATTCTTCTATCTGATTCCCAAGCCCCAGTCTGAGATGGATGACTTGGAGCATGTGTAGAAGCCAAGGTTGAATGAGACAATGAGCAGATAGCAAGGTGGGGTGACTAGCTAGTCCCAGTTTTCCTGGGACTTACTTGGTTTTAAAACTCAAAGTCCCATAGCTGGAGGTGTAGCTCATCAGTGGATAGCACTGACTTAGCATGCAGGAGGCCTTCAGTTCAAACCCCAGCAGCAGAAAAACAAAAACAATCTCTGCAAGATGTGTATCTTTAGGACTCCCTCAGTCTCAGGCTACCTTGTATGGCTGGAGACCTAGGACATCCAGTCCGGCTACCACTCTCAGAGGGCACAACAGTTGCTACATCTGTCCTGTGCAAGAGTGAGATTTGTGTGCCTATAAGGAGAGCAGCAGACCCTCAAAGCTTGCTCCAAGGGCTTTTCCCAGCCTGGAGCAGAGCTGCACTAGCACCCACCAGGCCAACTGCTCATTCCTCTGCCTCACCCATCTCAAACAATCTGTGAGGTCCTTGGAATCATTGTATCCAAGGCAGGGGTGGATAATATCCAAGAAACTGTTTCTTTACTTAATGTGCATGAAGTTCAGCCTTATAACAGAAGCATGCCAAAAACATCACTTTTAGTTTATTTAAATCAAGTTAAAATTCCACTCTAAATCCTTATCCACAAGGATGGTGGAAGTTCTGTCTTAGTCACTGCTGATGAGCAGACCTAAGAGGATCTAGTATTGTTAGTTCAGCATGGTCACTGCATCTTCCCTGCCTAGTCTTGGAGGGTGATGGTACTCTGGTCCTTATCCAGTTGGACAAGGCTCACCCTGGCTGAATCTGGAAGCCTCCACCATCCCCAGCCCATAATCTGCAAGGTCTGTCTCTTCTGATGCCATCAAGGAAGTGACAGAGGGTGAACTTCACTGACCTTGAGGCTCTTCCTGTCTCGGGGAAGTGCGCAGAGCAGCAGAACCCTCCTCTTCCTTCTTTCTGTTCTGCAGGAAGTATTCCTGTTTCCTCAGGATCTTAAAATTTCTCCAGTAGATTTAAAGCCACCAACTTCAAAACATTCTGTTTTTGTCTTGCAATTTCCTCTTGTAAAAGCTGTCTGCTAGAAATAGAGTTGAGTAGGCAAAGGCAGATATGAGGAACAGGAAACTAGTTAGCAACTTTGTGAGTTACTCCCTACTCCTCATTGGAGAGAGCTTGGACCTCAATCCTGGAAAAGAAGCATCCTGCTCAAAACTAGCCAAAGAGTGAGCCCCGCTCAGGCTACTAGCAAGTTCAACCATGCAGGGAACTATTTTGGAAATCGTCTATTTGGAGATCTCAGTTTCTAACACAAGATTCGAAGGTATAGAAGGTATAGAAGACCTATCTCTGTCCTGGGTTTCATTCGTTCACTCTTTCACCCCTTTATCTGAACACATCTGGTGCCCCAAGTGATACTTGTTGAGCAGCATTGCTTGACCCATAGACCAGAAGCCCAAGGCTCTATACCTGCAGTGATCAGAGGCAGGAGGTAGCGAGGAGAGCACAGCTTCTTCTCAGGAGTCCAAGGCTCTGTTCCCACAGTCCTCGTCTCTTTTGTCTGGGATCCTCAGAAGCAGAGAGAAGCTGCTTATTTGAACAGGTCTCACAAGAAAATGGAGGCTTCATCCTTCTATAGAGAAATCTTGAAGGGGCCGTGAAGCTGCCTTACCTTCGTCTTGACAGGGATCTAGCCGAGACAGCCTGTTGGACAGCGGGATTGCAAAGGCCTTTTCTGGTCTCTGCCAGCATAGTCAGACCATTGAGTCAGATCTGCTC
Source organism: Hydrochoerus hydrochaeris (assembly GCA_004027455.1). Lineage (NCBI taxonomy): Eukaryota > Metazoa > Chordata > Mammalia > Rodentia > Hydrochaeridae > Hydrochoerus > Hydrochoerus hydrochaeris. The sequence goes on from PVLA01000759.1 coordinate 315,162, forward strand.
GCTCTTTTGCCTTGAAGTCCTAAACCGAAGGTTGCCATCTAGGGACCTGATTACCCTACTACAAGTACAACCCCACCTGACCAGAGCATACCCCTTCTGGCATTTCCCACTAGGCACAAAGATCCCTAAGCCCACAGTGAATTCTGACCTCTGACCAGTGACACTCTTTTCCCCTTACATTCCATGGGGAGAAAATTCCACACATATTCATCGAGTTTTTCTCGAGTGGGATACAAAAGAGCTGCTGTGTGGCCTGGCAGTTGGCATTTTCATTCTTGATTTCCAGGAAAATCAGGATCTAAACTCTTGGAACAGCCTTTGAGATCAGGACCTGGTACCCAGTCCACTCCCCAATTCTCAGTTCTTTGGTAGAGAACAGATCTCCCCCAAGGGACCGATCCTTTGATTTGCTGCATCCTGGCATAAGCATGAACACAGGTATCCAGACACAGATCAGAACTGTGGGAAACCAGGACCAAAGCCCCCGGGTGAGCCAGGGCCAGTTTATGATGCAGAAAGCTTTTATGCTTATTCCCATCCCGGAAACAAAACCCGCTGTGTAGGGATCTCCTGCTGCCAGCTGCTTTGTCTGTCATATGATAATGGAAGGCAGGCAAATTAATTCTGATTTAAGCATTCCTTTCTTCAATCAGTCTTTCAACAGTGCCCATATTAACATAGCATGTATTTGCCCTTGAGACACTTGCAGTCTAAAAATACCTTACTTTTATTCTATTATTTCTTTAAATAACATGAAATTTTAAAAACATGCAACATTTAAAACGGTCTTGAACTCAGCCATCACTCAGTAACTGTTGGTTGTTATTCATTCATGAATTATAAAATTGTTGTCAAGCACTTGCCACGTGGCAGGCCCTGTTCTAGGGCTAAGTAATAGAGAAAACAAAGTATTCAGCCAGCACTTGACTATCTAATGGAGGAGACAGAGAATAAATACTTTAATTATGTTTGATGGATTATCTCATTTAACTCCTAGAACACTCCTATGAAGTAGAATCACTATTCCCATTTTAAAGATAGGGAAGCTGAGGCTTAAGTAGATGGTATGGTGGTTTGTCCAAGACCACAGAGTTATTAAATGGCAAAGCAGGGCTTCCTGCAAGTCTTCAGATCCTTCATCCAAAAGAACCAGACAAATGAAAGTAATGACTTAAGTCACTCAAAGCAGAGCACAGAGGAAAAAGTGGCATGTGAGCTATGCTTTGAATCACAGGCAGGACTGGGTTAAGTGGGCCGAAAAAGCAAAGCATTTTGAGCAGCAAAGAGGATGTTAAAGATTCAGTGGTGGAAGCAAGACTTTTGGGGGAGCAAGTTCTGGCTGATCAAAATAGGGCTTTGTTTGTTTATTTTCATGGGTGTGGAACCCAGGGCCTCATGTGTGACAGGCAAGTGCTCTACCACGGAACCATATCCAGAAGCCTGTATCTATTTGAGAAGGTATGGACTTTGGCACAAATCATTAGGTAAAAATCATTAGGTGTAATGATTGCCTGTATTCGCTGCTCTCAGGAGTATTTGCATTTTAAACAAGTAGAGCTCAATATTTAACCCAAAGGGATGAAATTCCAAAGATGCAACTTCAGGCACTAGCGATAGTCCAATGAGGGAGCTGGTCAGAGTTGAGCTAGCATTTCCCTTTTTCTCTTTGCACTCCTCAAAGCCCAGCATTCCACAGGCTGGTCCTAATTGGCCATACCCTACATTTTTTCAGCCAACCAGTCATGGGCTTACTGCTTCTTCTATCCACCAGCTATGGGAAAACCACCAAAGAAAATAAACAGAGGAAGAGCCTGGGGCATGAGCTACTCCAGAAGAAATCCCAGGGCCCCAGGATAAATGGAGCAAAGACAAACATTTGGTTTTTCAAGCTCAGATGGTTTGTATCAGACAGTTCTGCCCCAGTCAGGCCTGGTGGACTCTCCGCTGCTCAGGGATTAGGCCCCCACACTGATAAGGCTGAATTCACAGGCACAGGGAAGGGATCCTAACTCCCACTGTGTGGGACTCTGATTGTTCTCGTGTGAAAGATGCTGTTGTTTGAGCATTTAGGCTTTTGGCTTCAGTCTGGAACCCCAGCCGTCTCACACTCCTTACTGAATCTGTGTGGGAGTAACGATGATTTCCTGCAGAAAGCCCCTCTGAAGAATCATTTGCCATCCTGGAAATGCATACCTGGAAATGCTAGTTCAACACTGACTGGACTAACCCCCCATCCAGCCTTCCCTCTGGGACAGGAGCCAGAACATTGTAGAGAGTTCTCTGCTGAAATGGATGGATGGAGCAGGTTTCCCAAATTCCTTACCTACTGGGTTGCTTCTGCTGACACTCTCTCCTTGCATTCTTTCTTAACCCACCCAGAAAGGTATATGACCATACTCTAGGGGGCAATATAGAGCAATGAATTAAGCACTTGGGTTGTGGTAAACCTGAAGAGCTTATTTTCAGTCAACATTTTCAAACCAAAGAAGTTTTAAACCACTAAAGTATGAGTCTTACCAATGTATCTATCTGCAAGAGGTATGAGGTGATAAAAAGAATTCTTAAAGGGCACCAAAGTGGGTTCAAATGAACTCACTAGCTATGCAGCTTAAACAAGATAATGAATCTTCATCGCATCTTAGTTTCCTCATCTGTGAAATTAGAATGAAGGCACATGTCTTAGAAGACAGTTGTTACAGAGATTAAATGTGATAATAAGTAAAGCTCCTGGTATTGTGCCCAGCAACTGGCAGCTGCCTTATAAATGTTTATTCACATCCTTACTGATTCCCTCATCTCTGGCTGTCCTCCTAAGGAGATGACACATGGGTTGGCCCAAGTCACTGGTGTCTTATACCTTGAGAAGAGAGCTGTGTTTGGAAGAGAAAACGCACCATTCTGACCCCACAAAGGATCTTATCACTTGGGCCTGCCAGGGCAAGTCAGTATGTTTTGGATTCTGTTGCTATTGGAGGTGAAGCCTCTCTTTAGAACACTCTACTAGCTTCTCTGCAATTAAAATGAAACCCACTTTCATCATGACCTGATTCATGCTTACTCTGCCTATCTCTCTGTACTCCAGTCCTAACTGGTTTCTTTTGTGTGACCAGTTTTCTCACTTAAAGGCCATGACCTTACTGGAAACATTTTTCCCGCAGGTACCCTTATGCCTACCCCCTTCTTACTTAGCTTTCGATTTAAAGACCATGTTATTTTATATTTAATATCATACTTGTCTCTACCTAATTTTTAATGTATTTGTTTGTTTGTGATGTTTTCCCACTAGAAAGTAAGCTCCATATATATATATATATATATATATATATATATATATATATATTTTAAAAAACTATGTTTTTCACCAACACAAGAGCAGTACCCACCATGTCACCACTCACCATATACATTCAGTGCAAGTTCACTGAATGACAAAAATGAAAGGGTACAACCTGATTAGAGGAGTGTAGCCCATGAGATATTTTGCTTCCACAATGAAATGAGGCCCAAATTTTGCCAGATATTAGTCACCCTTGAGTAACTTACCCTTAATAACTATAGATAAAATTGTAAAGGATCTTTTGCTTAATGTCACCCAGTAGATTAGTGATCTACCCATGAGATCTATCCAAAGCTATATCTGTATTTTTAATTTTTTTGAAGCCATATCTATCTTGATCAGCCTTGTTTGTCTGGTCTCCAGGAAAGGTCCCGACTAAGATCACAGGGCATCTACCTACTCACCGCATCCCAGAAACCCAGTATGGCAGGTCTTAAAATTCATGTCCTGGAGAGGTGTTGATAACTCCACATTTATTGCAAGTGGAGCTCATGAATGTTCTTTCGCCCAAGGCCAAGTTGCTTCCTGCCTCAAGATGTCTCATATCCTTCCCTCAGATTCCCCACACTTGAGAAGGGTCTGCCTCCTCCCACTTCCTCTCTCCTTTTCCACCCCTACCACGCCCCAGGAGCCTTTGACCAGAAGATGAAAAGATAAGATCAAAGTGATGTCTGTGAGCAGGAAGCTAAAGCAGGATAAATGTTATAGACCCCCATCTCTGTGGCAGAACACAGGCCAGGATAAACTGAGTCACTGTGTGCTAGGAAAGAACACCGTGCCCCAGTCCTGCCCACTGACACTGGACAGTGTGAGGGCATGTTGGTCAGATCGGGAGCAGAATTTACCGACCAGGACACCTGTGCTGTCTTGACTACTCACTCCCCACCCCGTGGACAAGACCCACTGAGAACTCTTCAAGCAGATGGGAGATATGGCTCATGCTAGAACAAAAGCTCAGTCCTAGGGCCCTGAGTGCCCTTGACTTCCATGCATCAGGTGTCTGCCTTAACCATTCCTCAGGGACAGCGAAATGACTCACCCTTGCTGGAATCCTGAGCTGCCGAGGCATTGGTCCTGTGGGATCTCATTTTGACCTCGTCCCAAACCAAATCAGTGTTAGCAGCTTAGGCAATCACCTATGTGATTTAAAGCAGCAGTTTCCAAAGGTGGGTGTGTATCAGAAAGAGTAGGAGTAAGTAATATATTTTGTTGGTGATGGGTTTTTTTTTTATTTATTTTTCACAAATAAGACTTTTTGTCAATGTAGGTATGGTGGCACATCCATCCGGCACTGTGGGAATTTGAGACAGGAAGATTGAAGGTTTAAGCCCAGTCTGGGAAATTTAGCAATTTAGTAAGACCCTATCTCTCAAAACGGGCTGAGAAAGTAGTTCATTGTGAAGTTTCTGGGTTCAATTCATAGTACTACACACACACACACACACACACACACACACAAGATTTTTCTCACTATTAGAATTCTGAACTTGAAACAGATGCTCAATCTGCTGCCTGAGTTCTATCAGCTTGTTCAGCCTCTCTCTTTATCTCACCCCAAGAGCTTTTCTGGAACTACTGCCTTCTCCTGAATTGAGTTTTCAATTCAAACTTGGGCTTCTGCAGCACTTTTATAACAAAGACATTATGAAGGTGATATTAAGAGATGGACTAACCTTTTCTTTGCCATTTCCAATGCTGTCTGGAATCAATTTCCTAACTACATGTTTCAGGTCATTTGTCTGCATCCCTCTGGGCATAATTTCCAACATCTTCTTCCAGGTCTGGCAGACTTGGTGCAGAGCTTATGAGGCCTTCCATATCTGACTGCTAATCAAAGCAGCACAGAGTGGATGAAGCAAATAACCACCATAGCCTTGCAGCAACATGAGCTTCAATCATAGCTTGCCATTTTGTTTTTTACTATGGAGCATACATTTTGTCCCTAGCCAGATCCATGCCATGGAAGTTAGGCAATTTTTACCAAAAGCACCCTTAATAATTAGCTTGTAGCTTAAGTTTTCTAAATACAGTTTCATCACTCTGCCAATCAGCAAAGCTCACTTCAAACACACAACCCTTGAAGAAGTCAGAAGCAATCTCGGTTACTTAAATCATTGCGACTGGTGCTTTTCCAGTCTTTCTTACATTGAGCACAGCTGGGACTTTCATGTTAAACTAATCTTTCTCAACAAATGTGTTGAGCATTTTTGTCTCAGCTCCCCTTTTGCTGCCTCTTCTAAAGCACTTGTTCTTGCCAACCACTGTGGTGCTGCTCAGAGATTTTAAAAGATGGGAAATACAACTCTCATTCTTAAGAATTTAGGTCTATGGGGCCAGTGCACAAGCGATGCAAGTGTAAATAGCATGGCAAAGAAGGTCTCCCTGAAGAGGCAATATTTAATAAAATAAAAGGCTTTGAGCCAAGAAGCAACATAATTTGACTTATTTTTGAGCATCTGGGTGTTGGAAATAGACTGAAAGAGGCAAGAGAATAACAGGGAAACTAGAACAACCCAAGTGAGAGATGCTGGAGGTGACATAGTGTCCTGTAGCTATGAACTTGGTGGTTTAAAACAACACCCTTATTCTCTTTCAGTTCTGGAAGCCAGATGCATGCAATAGGTTTCATCGGGCACAAACCTAGTGTTGGCAGTGTGCTACCCTCGACAGAGGCTTGTAGGAATCTGCTTACTTGACTTTTCTAAATTTGTAGAGCTATATTTCTTGTTTTCTTTTACTGATGGTCCCTTCCTCCATCCACAGGGCCCACAGTACAGCATCTTCAAATAACTCTCTGCTCAGTCTTTACACCATCTTGTCTCCTCCATGGCAAACTTCTCCCCTGCTCCCTCTTCTAAGCACACTCGTTATTGCATTAGGGCCTGCCCAGATCACCAGGCCAATCTCAAGATTTGCAGTCACATCTGCAAAGTCTTTTGCCATGCAGACTAGTCACAAGTCATAGAGCTTTGAATTGGAACCCTTTGGAGGCCATTGTCCAGCCTACCACAAGAGGCTTGAACTAGGGTAAACATAGGAAGTGTCCAGAGTCTTACATTTGTTTTGAAGATAGAGATAATTGGATTATATGATGGGTTGAATGTAGGATGTGGGAAAAGAGAGAAAACAAGAATAAATAAAGCATTTATTTTGAGCCATTATAAGAAATGAAAATAAAAAATAAGAAAAAAAGAAAGAGAAAGATCGGAAAAAAACTTTTATTTATTTATTTATTTATTTATTGGAGGGAGGATTGTCTATCATATTAGGAGGTCCAGGCCTCAAATGTATTAAGTCTGGATGTCCCATCCAAGTGGCATATTAAGAAGACAACTAGCTGGGCGTGGTGGCTCACACCTGTAATCCCAGCATTCGGGAGTCTGAGGCAGGAGGATCATTGTGAGTTTGAGACCAGCCTAGGCTACGAAGTGAGCTCAAGGCCAGCCGAACTGCATAGAGACCCTGTCTCAAAAAGACAAAAAAAAAAAAAAAAAGAAAAGAAGAAGACAACTAATGTATGAATTCAGGAAATAAGTGTATTCTGGAAATACTGATTTGACAGCCATTAGTGCATCTTTAAAGTTTTTAAATGGGATGAAATCATTAGAGGTGTGAATGTAAACAAAAAAGAGATCCAAGGATTGAGGTCTAGTGCAGTTCAGTGATTCATGGTCAGAGAGAAGAGGAAGAATCTGTAGACAAAGACCAAAATGAAGAAGCTGCAGAGAAGAGGAGGAACAGGAGAGGATGCCAAATGGAGCCTTGGTGAAGAGAGAGAAGCAGGGGTTGGGTGGAGAGCTATGCTACTGAGTAGTGCAGGTATCATGGGACCGAGGACACACTTCACCAACTCTGCATCTGGTACCTCTTCCCACCCACACACCCTCTAGCATAAAAATGAAGCCACTGCCCTAGTGTCCTGGCAGAGGTACAAAGAGAGTCTTCCATTTCCAACCTGAAGCATTGCGGAGATGCTGCTGAAGCTGTGGGTCTTATCTCAAGGCTCCTGTCCCCCTCACCCAATTAGTGATTTCCAGGGAAAATCCTGTCACCTGTGTGTAGAAAAGACAAATATCTCAAGCAGCAAGGGCTCCACCTGCCTGCCACCCACTGAGCAGCCTGGCACCATGACTGATTGGGTGTCACATCGTCAGATCCTGAGTGGAGAGTAGCAGCTGCACAGATGTCACCCACAGGGCAGTGTCCCTGTGAGGACTCACTGTTATTCTGAGCCATTTACAGTACAAACATTCACATGAAATAGCCCTCCTTACTACACACTTCATATGCAAAACATCCATCACACTCTCCGAATCAGCTGGAAGGCTGATCCTACACTATGCAGTCTACGCCAAACTAACTCAAAACATTACACAACCAGGCAGTTTAGGACTTTTCATGTGCACCTGCTTAAATGAATTCTGGTTTGTCTTCTTCTCTTCCTCCCCTCCTCCTTTTTCCTTCTCTTTTTTACCTCTTTCTCTGCCATTCCAGTTTCTTCCATTTTAATTCAGAGGAATGACTTTCAAACTTGGTTGCATGTTGGAATTGCTTGGAGAATTTTTAAAAACACTGATGTCTGGGTCCCATTCTGAAAGAATCTGATTTAACTGACCTTGAAAGCGAGCTGGGTTTGGAGAATGCTTTTTTTAAAGCTCTTCAGCTAATGTGTGGACATGTTTGAGAATCAGTTACTGAGTAACTGCTAACGTAGCTCTGCTTTCATTATATATGACACTGTGACCCACGACAATGGCCTGAAATTCTTCCTTGGAATTTCCATGGTTTCATACTTGCCTTAAGATTTGGAAGCTCTCCATTCCCCTTGGAAAAGACTTTCAGTAACCATGCTTCTTATGTCTGACTCCACCAGAAAAAATGATGTGAGCAGGGCTGGGGAGCAGAAGAAAAGATGGAATGGTGAATACTGAGCAGCGAAGCCCGGTGCAATAGTAAAAGCTGTGGCGAGAAGCTCCTTCCATCTGCCTTGTCCTTCCCTAACATTCCTAGTTTATAGAACAAAGTACTTGGTGCCAGTATCCTGGCTTAAACACCTCCAATAGTTGCAGCGCGCTTTGGAGTGTTCTGTAGCTTCCAAATGGCATGACACAATGGGGACTCTGATACTCTACACCTCGCTTTTACTTGCTTTCCACAGCTTCCTCCTGGAGCACTCAAGGCCTTATTTCAGCAACTGAAATTTCATTTCTAGGTTTAGCTGTAAGCAACAGGAAAAGTCAAGTAAAAGTGAATGGAAATATTGGAAAATTGTGGGAGAAAATCTAGATTCCTTGCTCGCAAAGCAGACTTTGCTCAAGGAGCTGTATTGTTGTATTTACTTGGAAGCAAACTATTTCCTCTTCCCTTCTCCCATCTGAGATCCAAAACTGGAAAGATCTACACAGAAACATGTTCAGGCTAGAATCAAGTCTATCAAATGTCAACATTTCTAGCCTCCTTGAAAATAAAAATCAGCCTGAGTTCCCAAAAAGCAATTTGGTAGTATGTCTTAAGAGTTTGAAATATGTTCATATCATATCCTTTTACCCAGTTATTTTATATTTTATCTTAAGGAAATAATCAGAGATGTGATAAAAGATTTATGTATAAAGATCTTCATCAAAGTGTTTATGCATAATTGCAAAAAATCAGAAGGCACTGTGTGCTTTCCACTGTATAGGACTGGCTTACTCTGCTATGGATTACTGTGCTACAGCCGACCATAAAATATACCAATTGTTTATTTAAAAACCTTTGTTTTTAAATAATTTTTTATGATGTGAGCAAATGCACATAATATCATGCTACATGAAAAAAGTATAAGTAAAAATTTACTTGTTTTGTACTTTAATCCTGTTGTGGATACATAAACCTACTAGTAGAGGGGAAGACACTGGAGAGAAATATGCTAAAATGTTAAAAATGTGTACTTGGAAGGTGTGATTTTGATTAATTTTCTCCAAGATTTTTCAAGCTCATGTTGCATCTATTATCAGAAAAATGTAGTAAAAATATTATTTTTTTTTCAAAGAAAAGGACATGTTATATCTCATTGAGGCACCAAGCTTCTACTAGGGGATGATCTCAAGAGTAACCCCAATTAGAATCACTACCATCTTGTCACTGCTTGTGCACAGTGACGATTCCAAGCACAGCTCTGCTCATGACTGCCCTTGATTCCCACAGCAGCTTTGGTGTGGGTGAGCCTGGGGAGCATGTCAGTCCTCTCATGAGTCCAGTTTGGGAAATAATGGTATCTCTTTCACCTATGAGGGTGTCTGCTGGGTAGTACTATGTGTCAACCATGTTATTCTGCAGCCTTGTGAACTCAATAGCTGTCTTAGGAATCAAAGAGGTCTTGCCCAGACATGCAAGAATGCATTTATTCATTTAGTCTAGAAGTACTTATTCAGCATCTTCTGTGTGCCAGGCAAGATTCTCACTCATTCTACTAATGCTCTTAGGGCTTTTTACTTAAAGTTGCTGACTCATGGAGCTGAGTAGGCAAGTTGAGAACTAAAGGTTCAAGTTCCATGTGGAAGAATGGAAGATAGCTCAACCCTGCCGGGCGGGTGATTTGGGTCATAGGTTTTACGTCTCTCTCTCTTGCTATCTCTCTCTCTTTCCAGATGGAAGTGATCGTTGGGGACTTCGGGATTGTGGTGGTGCCCCGGGATGCAGCTGACACAGACCGAATCATGAATCACTCCTCAATACTCCGCAAATACAAAGTGAGCCTTGTGCCTCTCTCCCTGCTTGTGTATCTGTGTGGCGGCTTTTCTCTGAGAGTCTGGGAGGTCTGGAGAAGTGAGAGAGCAAAAGAAATTTAACGAGAGGGGCTGGCAGCCTACTTTCTCTGTTCTATTTCCAGAACAACATCATGGTGGTGAAGGATGACATCAACCATCCCATGTCTGTGGTCAGTTCCACCAAGAGCAGGTACGTTTGACAAATGGTGAAGGATGACATCAACCATCCCATGTCTGTGGTCAGTTCCACCAAGAGCAGGTACCAGAGCGACTGGTAACACCGGCTTACCAGTTTCCATGTAGTTTTCTGTAGCCAAAGGCTTAGAGGACACATCAAGAGGACTCTTGCTGACCTAGCATTCAGCCTCCCTGTTTGGATTCATTTACTTATTCCTAACCACTTACTTTTAAAAGAGAAAATGGTACATTAGCTAATCTTAGCTAGTTTGAGAGGGAAGAGGATGTGTTTAGTTGTGGATTTTTAGTTTGAGATCCTACAAGATAATGTATTAATAAAGATATAGGCCAAGCTGCCATAACAAAAAGATCCCGGTATATAGAGTTTTTATAAGGTAGGTGTTCAGCTCCTTCCTGTGAAAGTCCAAAGGAAATGAATCCGTGGTCTCTTCAGAATGAAGCTTCCATCTCTGGCTCCACAACAGCTTCTGTGACTGTTCTTCTCAGCAGTGGGAAGCGAAAACCTGAGGCAAGAAGCTTTGTTTTCAAAAAGTACTGGTATTGCTTCCCCTTGCATCCCACGGGCTCAGCGATGACGGAGGCTGGGAAATAGGATTTATTGCTTGGCATTCATCTATCCAGATAACAGAAGAGGCTATATTACTAAACCAAAGAGACAGAAGATGATTACCAGCAGCCAGTTAACATCTCTACCACAAACCCCAAGTGGAAATGTCCAGTGCTATGGTGAGATATTTAGGATATGGAGGTTTGGAAATATAAAACTGAGGGCCATGGAAGTGTTATTCCCAGTGTGGGTGAGCTCACAGAGAGTGTCAAGAAGAGAGGAAGAGAAACCATCTATAAAGAATACTGCAAACATAGTAGCATTTTGAGAAGATTAAGGAGTAGTCACCACCCCCCAGCAATGATGGCTCAGGAACTAAGGCAGAAGTGGGTCCAAGTATGGAGAGTGTTGCCATCTGTGTCACATATCAGAGAAATCCAGTAAATCCCTGACTTAAAAAAAAAGTCTACTGTACTTCGTTCCTGAAAGACAATTATGAAAACACAAGAGTGGAAGCAACTGGGAAATGAGGGCAGAAGCCTAAGGACGATGGAAAATGGGTGGACAGGAAGGGAAGATTGTGGTCCTAAACATGGCAGCACCTTAGGTTCACCTTGTTACACACCCATCCAAATTCCCATGTCCCATGCAGCTTCACTGAATCAGAATGTTCTCGGGTTGGGCTTAGGAATCTGCCTCCCAGATGAGTCTGATGAAGGTGGGATTGGTGGGAACCACCTAGATATAGTTATGAAGTGTTTTATGTGCAAGGTGATTCTTGCACATAAGGTAAGGTCAGGACAGTGTATGTGTTGAAAGTGAGCCAGTCTCCAGGGAGATCTCACAGGGCCGGGCTTAGATGCCTTTTAGAATCTAGATATCTGGAGAACTATATGACTTTTCACAAATAGCTCCTTAGAGTCTAACATTCCCAAGGCTATCATAGAAGCAAAGACAAGAAGCAGCTAGAGACACAATGAAGAAAAACTGTGCATAAAGTAAAGTTTATCACGGGGGTCTTCATACCTGTCAGAGTTTTCCTTCCATGGGCTTCCAGCCAAAGGCTCCTGCAGGAAAGAAAAGATGTGGTCAGTCATAAGAATCTCCTGGGAGATTGATTTTTGTGACAGCAGCATACAAAGAAACACATGCCTACTGTGTAGTTATCAACATTCTTACATAATGACTCTTTTAATCTTCTTAATAGCTGAGTGGAACTGACTTAAGTATTACCTTCCTTTTAGAGAAGGGAAAACTAAAAAACAATGGGTCTTCAACAACTTACCCAAAGTGTCTCAGCAAGGAAGTGACAGAGTCACGATGTCCCTGATTTGGGGGAAGATCTGTGGAAACAAGAGGGCATTTCCTAATATCATACTGTTTACTCAATCTAAGCAAAGGCTGGTGGTGGGGTGTTGAGGAGACACCTGTAAATGTTTCCCCTGAAAGACAGAGTGCAGACCAGTACCACTGTCTTGTTTCAGTTTCAGGCATGGCTGTTTCACTGACTGACATCTGTTTTCACGCAGGCTGGCCCTGCAGCACGGGGATGGCCATGTCGTGGATTACCTGTCCCAACCAGTCATCGACTACATCCTCAAGAGCCAGCTGTATATCAACGCCTCTGGCTAGCAGCCGCTCAGCTGTCTGCTCCACTCTCCCCTTGTCCTCTGCCAACACATCGGCCCCTCCAATCTCTGTCGGTTCCCCCAGTCTCTCTCCTGCCTCTCTGTTTCTCCGTCTCCTCATCTTGACTGTTCTCTCTACTGCTGACTTAACCCCCCACAGTGTGGGGGACCTGCAAAGAAACAAGGCATTCCCCATTCCACAGTCATCTTTGGACAAACTTTCCTCTAGTCTCTGGGTTGGGGGTGGGAGAGGGAATAGGGATTAGGGAAGGGAGTTGGGGGAAGTGCAGTCCTTGGAGATGTACTGATATCCATTTCCCAGCATGCTCTAGAGAGGCGGCTCTGGTGCCCATCCTCCCAGCATGTTCTGTGGAGGCGGCTCTGGCTCTCGCCTTCCCAGCATGCCCTTTACCACAAAGGGCTATTTTTTTTTCTTTCTATTTATTTTTCTTTGTTCACTTCTTGTAGAATTTGGATGAAATCAGTGTCTATGGTTCTTTACGTTTGTAGTAGTCCTAATGCACTCCTGTGGTATGACTTCCCTTCCAATAGGACACTGTAGCCAGCCTCAGCACTTGGGAAGTGCATGAGGGCCGTGCCCAGCAGGGAAGGCTGAGCCACCTCCACTTCTCCCACACACATCTACACACACACACAGCAGCAGCAGCAGCAGCAGTAGCAGCAGCAGAAGCAACAACTTTAGTCAGGAGTCAGATTTCCAGGTTCCAAAACCTGCAAGTGAATGCCGGAATGGTAGGGCTTCTCAGACTTTGAGTTCATTCCCTTAGTTTCGTAAGACCAGTTTCCTGATGCCTTAGAGCTATAATTACACAGAGCCAGTCTGTACTCATTTCAGTACGCTGATCTACATGGGCTGTGGCCAGTTGTCACTGTGTGGTTTCAAATGTCAGCCCAGGAACCTCAGCCTTTGGATACCACGCTTAGACATGTTCCTGCATCTGAGAAGAATCCCATAGGCAAAGCCAAAAATCCTGATAACCAGATTTTTTTTGTTTAAAAAAATGCTAGGAATTCACTCAACCCTCAAGATCTTCACTAATTAGAATTATTTATTGCCCACTTGGCTGGGAATTGTCTCTGTCATAATGGAAGTTCAAAATAATCTAGGAGAAATTTGTTGCCTGAAAAGAACTGATCCGTCTCAGCTCCTCCTTAGGTTGTGTTGAAGTCTATTCTTTCTTGAAAAGCAGTACCTGGGTTTGTGGGCCTGGTCCCATCTCCTGCACAGCCGGGCAACCGTAAGCACAGCCCAAGGAGACCCGCCTGATGAGGGAATGGATCAGAAAAGAGAGATCATGAAGGCATCAGGAGCCACTAAGCTATTTCACTCATTTCTCCTCATTGCCTTCTTCCTCTCTGGCCCTGGAGAAACATTCAATAGCCTGTGTTCTGGTTGTTAAGCCCTTCCTCATGTCCTTCTTAGACAGCTCAAAGGAAATGACTGTCTTACGCTTTGTATCTCTCATCCAGTCTCTAGCTGTTGGGTTTCTGGTTGTCCTCAAGAAATAGTCCCCAAGTATTTTGCTTTTGTCCAAATCTGGTATGAACTGTGGCCCAAGTGGGACTGGAAACTAGGACAACATTGATTGCCACTCATTTCACATCTTCAGCATTTTTCAGTTGTCTCCAGGAGAGAGAAGTGGAGTCAACAGGAGAATACGATAGAGGAGCATCCCACAGGGTGTTGTGTCTCTTGGATTATAAAAATAATCTTCAGAGAAAGGAAGGAAAATTCTATTTTGGGGCCTCAGAGTTTGGCTAGGAATCATGGACTAATGAACAGGGGGAAAATAGTTTAGAGCTCTGTTGCTCCAACGTTCTCCTTTATAGGCAAGGGAGCAGAAATCCATGGAATTAAATTGCTGATCCTAGGCCACATATCAGGTGCGGAGTGAGAGGGTACATTTCTCTGAAACAGAAAAAGACAGAGAGCTGCAATTCCTAGAGAAAAAAAAAATGTTTTTGGAGTTTATGGACAAAGTTTATGAGATTCTGCATGAGTAGGCCTGAGAAAGACTGTAGATTTCTTCTGTTCATTTGGTCCACTCTATTACTCTGCTGGATGCTGGTCAGGCCCCGTTTAGTCCACAGATCCTGGGAGGCCCTGAGCTGGCTTTTCACCCTCGTTGTGGGGAGGGAAGGAATGTGGGAGCTGGGAAGGAGAGTGAGATGAGCAAAGAGGGGCAAGAGAAGTAGATTTTTAAGAATGAATGTGGCAGATCATACGTTGGCATATCACAGGGCTTGTGTTAAACACAGCTTTGCTTTAATGACAGGAAAGTGAATTCCTTTTCAGGTGAAACCCCCATTTCCCACTGTCCTCCATTCTGCCTTTGCTGGAGGAAGATCAGAGTACCTTTCCAAGTCCAGGGCATGGACTGTAACCAGCTTAGCCAAGGCCAGAAAGATAGTTTTAAATGGTGCCTCAGGTGCTACCAGGATAGCCTCTAGGCATAACTTCCTTCTGGGTCCTGCTTCTTCAGTTCAAGGCCATACCAAGACCGGCGGGGCTGAGAGAGGGTGAGAAAGCATGAACTGGAATGATCATGTCAAGAGAGGTCTGGAACCTCATTTCCTGCAACCAATAGAAAAAGATCTTTTCCATTTTTCTGAATATGGCTGATGTAAGAACAGCCAGGAGGAAACCCCTTTGTACTCATGATGCTCTCCTCAAGAAATGGTCTTCAGGGGGTTCTGTGCTGCTAGCAGGTACCTCAGTCACACACGTCCCAACCCCAGGCAGCCTCTGGGCCTTCTAGCTTTCATTTTCCTTGAATGTCCATGGGATCAGGGAAGAAAGTCTCTTACTGAAGTGCCTGAAACCAGAGCTGGAGCTTCTCGAGATGCGGGTCTTCCCGTCTCCTGTCTCGGCTCGGCCTTTCCCCAGCGGGCTCTAGTCTCAAGCTCCATCTTCTCAGAAAGAATTAAAGAACTTGCTGTTTAAATTAGGTTGAAAGTAAGACTAAATAGTCAAACTACAGCAAAAGGCAGAGAATTACAGGGAGAAACTTGTAGTACCATCCCAATCTACTCTCTCCAAATTGATACATTCACACACTTTTTGGGAACTAAAGAGAGAAGCTTATTGTGTATGTTTATTCATCAAAAGAGTAATGCAAAAACAAAACCGCAGAATATGAAAAGCTCGGGATCTCTCCCAAGGATACAGCAGGGGAGCTAACAGGTGAGATGGGAAGGATGGAAACAGGGACTGATTTTGTAGCTCAGATACTTAGGACACCTTAGAAGTAGCATCTTGGTGATGATGAACATGCTCTGCCAAATTCATCCAGTTTGCACCTTCCTGTAGCTGCCCAGTAAACTCAACTCTTCATGTGTAGTGTAAATTTGGAGTGTCCTATGGTCTGTTCCAGTTAGTTAGACATGAGTTACAGCTCTTTCCCTCCACCTTCAGTCGAGTCTCTGGGCCCAGAGCTCAACTCGAGTTTCTTGGCCCCTTGCATTGGCATAGGAAGGAGGAAACATTTTTGGAATCATTTTTTGGGTCATATAATCTGCCATTTTAAGAGTGAAATTTGTGTTCTGGAAATCAATGAATTAAAAACTACGTTCAAGTTGCAATACCATTTCACAGTGAAATATTTTGAGTAAAATTTTGTTGCTAGGATAGTCATGGACAAGAGTTTTATCAGCAAAATGTTTCAATTATGTTAATAAATAAGACAATGCTACTAGAGTTGTGTGTCTCCAATATTTCTCTGTGTGTTTTTCTGAGAAGTAATCACTTTTTTTCCTTAGTTTTACTTGACAGAAGGTAACAGGTATAAAAATATACTTAGGAGATTTCCTGCCTGGTTCAGTGGATGCCACAAGTATAATATAAACGTATATATAACCACACCCATGAACTATAAAAGAAAAAATAACTTGCAAATTTTTAAGTGATACCTAAGTTTTTTCAGTCTATGAATACTAGATCTTAGGTTGGGACTAGCCCACACCATCTGGCCTTGGTTAACTTTGGGTCTTTACTGAAACTAATACTATATTAAATAAAATTATATTTGTTAAAATATATGGAATATCCTAAGAAAGAAATTGTTAAACTCAAAATTTGTTTTGCAATGTAAATGAGCACAAATTAATGGCATGTTAATTGTTCAGTCCTGCTGTAGTAATTAGTTCTTATTTCATCTTTAGTCATAATATATGTCCTGCACTGGTTTAGATCTAGACAGTGACTGTCATTAGCTAATTATTAGTTAGAATTCAGAAAATTAAGCAGCACTTGCCTATTAGATAGTTCAATGAAGAGTAAGATAGTCGTAGGGTTAGATACTTGTTTATTGGAATATGTTTTGGGTTTTTGTTTTGTTTCTTAGTTATTTTGGTTCTTAAGATTCTTAATATTTTCTTCATTAAAGTTAGCCATCTTGGTGTGCACCCTTGTGGATTTTGTGGTACATCATAATAATGTTTGATATACCTTGTAAATGTATCACTTAAATTTGTATTGCTGGTTTGTTCACAAAGCTAATACTGTTTTTTCCTGTCCTAAGAGTGCATAATAATGAAAGTATGTTTAAAATTGAATATAAACACTGGCTTAATTTGCTAATTTATACTAACAAAAATATACATACTAAATATGAATTAATACCCACAAACACACATTTCTTTTCTTATGGCCCATGAATAAGCATCAGACCTTGAGATTTTGTAAGTTCCATATGGCCAATAATATACAGTAGAAAAAAAAAATCTAATCTCTGTTTTCCAAGTAGGAAAATCAAACCACAGAAAGATTCTATAACATTCCCATGACCATATAAAGCATTCAAAGAAAACATGATAAACATATTCCTGGTCCTTGAGACTTGTCCCAAACACTGGACAGTGTAATTAGTACCTTCTTACCCTTCTTTCTAGCCTCCAAAGAGTATTAGAAAGAAATCACATCCTGGGGTGAAATGAGAAATGCAGTTGCTCAAAAGTTACAGTCTATGGGCATTTCATTTACACATCTCTTATCTAGTGAATCAAAAATGATGATGGTGGGTGTAATAACATGCCAACAGCACAATGAAAACTCTGAGAGGAGAAATAGGAGAGCATTGTCATTACAAATAGTGACAAGAAACCTGAAGGAAAGCACCTTAATTTGGCAGAGTCAGGAGTTTGGACTTCAGTAAGCTACCTCTACACCACATCATCTTCTTTTCTCTCAGGGTTAATTTGTAAAGTCCTTAGGAATAAGGGAACCCTTGCTATACCAATGGAGTACCAATAGCCATTTTCCATTCCCCCTCCCAACTCAAGTTCATGTTCTATCCATCAAGAAGGACATTGTTGTGATTTTCTCATTAGTCTATCCCACTGAGGAATCCTCTTATAATTGCATGTACCATGCTTCATAGCTAATGAGATCCCTCACCAGGTTCCCTAGAACATGTCTAATCCAATGCTTAGTAGAGATTGCCAATCACCAACAATGCCACTTCCATTTAGTAGTAAACAATCGTCCCTGAGCAGCAGCTTTTCACCAAAGGACTTGGTGGCGAAGGTGAGTTCTAGACCCCTTTCAAGTTAAATATGGTCATAATAATGGGTTTTGAACAAATGGCACATGAGATCTCCCAGACCTGGCTACAAAGACCTCTTGTGGTGCCTCCATCATCCATGATCCTCTCCCTTACCCAGATGAATAGTGAAAATCCCTCTCTCTCACCAAATACCACCTCAGAAAGCACATGCTATAAGTGACAAGGCCTCCTTATGAGGCCCATCCTGCCAGCCTGCTCTCCAACCAGTCTATCAAAGGACAAAGAGACATTAGTCTGTATGTTTAACTTATGGAATACCTTAAGGTCTTTGTGACACAGCAGTTATATATATATATATATATATATATATATATATATATATACACACACACACACACACACATTTTTCTGGGCATGGTTAATTACAACAGGGAATTTATAGGATGTATGATTTAATATGCCAAGACAGTTATAAAATGACTTCTACAAAAAGGACGAAGTGATCAGATCTATCAGAATTTTGGGGGTCAGTGTGGACAGGAGCAGAACCCTTTCCTCAATCCCTTGAGCAGATAGCTAAGGGATTTTACTTTAATTTTAACTAATTAAAAGTGTGACATATGTGCAACAAACTATTGATCTTACTTTTATTTTATATGGTGAAAGAATATTAGTTACACTCCCAAGAATATTTACTATACTTTCAGCCCAGCTTGGACTGGTCTAGAAAAAAAATATTCTTTATGTTTAAGATACAGCAACAGCTAAAATCTCAAGGTGCTCTTGTGGTTGGAAAGGGCAAAATAATATTCTTAGAAACAGGAAAAAAAAGATACTAACTAAGCTCTCTCTCTCTCTCACTCTCTCTCTCTCCCTTTCTCCCTTTCTCTCTTTCTCCTTCTCTCTTTCTCTTTTCAGTGCTGAGAATGGAATCCAGCACCTCCAAGCCACTTTAACAGCACTTTCATTTCCATTGTTTTTGTACTTTCATCTTAGAGTTTAATAAAAATCAGAAACTGACCTTAGGCATCAAACAACTGTTTTTTATTTAAAAACACATCCATGAAAAGCCAAGGAAATAAAGAAGAGAGGCTGCAGGAAAGTTCCCAGCTGAGGTGAAAGTGCCTCTGGTTCCTTCGGCAATTCCCACTGGTCATCATGACTCAACAGTCTGTTGCAATCCACTGTGGCAGGAGTGGAGGAACAGCTGGAATGCAGAGAAGTGTGCACAACCCAGAGTTGGGTCAGCTTTGTCCCCACTCAAGTGCCCCTGTGGGACTCTCTTGCAACATATGTTCTGTTGAGAAAAGAGGTTGCAAACCAAAGGGTGACTGGAGGAACTACCATTCATGATGAACAAATTTTTCAGACTTAAATTTATTATGTTTTTAATGTCAGTCTTCCTCACCAGACAGTCAACTGTGTAAGAGCATTTCTGTTCTGTCTGCCCTGGCACACAACACAGACTCAATAAATATATGTTGGAAGTGTGGATGGAAGGATGGATTCTACCCAGCTCAAGTGCAGCTGGGGACATTTTCTGCTACAGGGAGAGAATAAGATACAATTTTTAGTGTTTGAAAAATAGGATTGAATTGGGACTAATGAACCTTTTTTTTTTTTTTTTGGTAGTTTTACCTCTTTCAATACCCAAGTAACATTTTTTTTCTATCACTTTGAAACCAGAAAACAAATACCTTTGCAATATCTGATTTGCTGGTTAAAAAAAAATGCTTTAATAAAAATACCATCTCTGGGATGCCATGGCATTATTATGAGAAAGGATCCCCTCTTGGGCCTAGAGCATGAAGGTGACAGTCACCAGCTGGCATCACTGCTCCCAATGGACCAGGTCATGCTTCCAGGTCCTCAGTCCATCTCTGCTCACTTCTAGCTTGCAAGTGAAGTGCATGCTCATGTAAGGGGTAGTGAGTGGAAGGAACTGTGGCCCTAAAGAAGCCTGCAGTGGCCATAGTGTAATTGGACGTCGCTCTTCTGACATTAGGAAGAATTTTTAATGCTTGGGAGAAGTAAAAATGGTTCTATTAGTCATATTACTCAAATAAGATGACTATAACCCAGCAGCACTTATCCAGATTCCAGAACTTTGTTTCTGACTGTTCAGAGGCAAATGTCTGCCAGTGCAGTTTTTCCTTCCAGCCATTGTGCTCTTGGGTGCCCAGGTCCTCCATCAGTCTCACACTCCATGCCATCTGCCTCATTGCCTAGCAGTACCAGGGGGCAAACATACCAAGCTGGTATAGTAAGACATCCTGGGGGCCACGATCTCAGGGATGGAGTCAGGTTCGGTCACCTGAGCGCATCCAGCAAACATGTTCCAGCATCCCCATCCCACCCCACCCTCACACAATGGCTCCCCAATCCCTGAGGCCTGGATCCCAAGAATCTCAGTTGAGTTCAGTTTCACTGCTGCTCCAGAGCCTGTGTATTGTAGCAGCCTGGGGGCAGGTTGTCCCTGATGTTCTCCAGGTTCTTTACATCAGCCAGAATCCCATCTATGCTCATCTCCAGGAAGTGGAGGTGATTCTTCTGTCGACGTGCCCTCTCTTCCAGCTCTGACATCAAGGGCCGCAGTTGGCTGTTGATCCGGGTCTTAGTCTGGAAAAGCTCCTGCTCCAGTAAGACCAGTCCCTCTTCATCCACATTCCCCGGCTGGTCTATGTTAGGGGATGAGAAATGCGTTAACATAGGAAAGCTGTGGTTAGATCTCATGGAACACGTGTATGCCCTTCTATACTCTAAACAAATCCCTAGTCTCACCTGCCCCAAGCAAATATATACCATGCATTGTAAAGGCTTATTTCTTGTTGTTAGTACATATTTATAGCACATAATAATTACATTTATTATGGGAAATTGGTACATGTATATAAAGACTCATTTTAAATTAGAAATAATCTAGGAAAATTTCAGAGAGTACTATCCTTATTACTGGGCCATGAACAACTCAGTTCAAGACTCTGAAATCTATAGTCAAGCAATATAAAATCTGAAGTTTACTTTTCAGGTTAGGGCCAATAGATCAATGCTCTGAAAAGGTGAAAGCTGAAGGTCACAGGGGACTTAGCACTATCCAAAGTGTCTGCCTA
Source organism: Hydrochoerus hydrochaeris (assembly GCA_004027455.1). Lineage (NCBI taxonomy): Eukaryota > Metazoa > Chordata > Mammalia > Rodentia > Hydrochaeridae > Hydrochoerus > Hydrochoerus hydrochaeris. The sequence goes on from PVLA01000759.1 coordinate 336,256, forward strand.
GCACAGCTCACCCCTATGATCAAAATCCACTCTAAATAAGTTCTTTTCGTTGCCCTTAGGAAATAGCTTGTTGTTTTCTAGTAGAAGATCTCGAAACTGGCTGAGCTTCAGTGTTTACAGAGGTATGCTTCACTTTTACGGGGATGGATTCCAGCTGTTAGAAAATGACGTAAGACTTAATTTTGGACTGAAACAGTGGGAATCTGGCTAGGTATCAGTTTATTTCCAGTGCGAAATGTAATCACATTTGTCCAGGTATGTTGTACCCATAAACAATATAAAGCCAAAGTTAGCACGAAGGGCATCTGGCCAGACCCATTTAGTTCTATTACATTTGAATTGCCCTTGGTCAGTTCAAACTCAAGGTTACATATTTCAGCTGCAGAGATAGTATTTGAGTGCATGAGTTGGTTATACCTAGAGCAATTAATCAGTTATTGTTCCAGGCCTCAAGAGAGGACACAGAGTACAAACAATATCATAACAAAAATTCTGAGCCAATGGACCTGCACTTTGCCTGAGGACAAGGGAGAATTCAAGAATTTAGGTTTCTGTGACATGCAAAGAAGCTTAACGAAGCTTGGGAACAAAATAACCAAGTCCATGGGGAGGCAACTTGAGCTACTAGAAAAGAAAAATAATGTTGAAGCCAAAGAGCTCTCATTTTGAATGCTGTCTCCACAATTTCAATTTATTCCTCTGTGAAATATTACAAATAATAAACCCGCTGCCTAAGACCATTATAAGACTTGGATAGTACGACACCATGAAAACACACGGCATTGTACCTAAGACACAGTTCCCACTGCCCTTCTTTCTCTGCTCTCTCACATTCTCTTTAAAGGCTCCATTAATTTCATTACTGTTTTTAAAATGCTAAACAATGCTGCTAAAATCTCACCTAGAGAGGTTTTTTTTTGTTTGTTTGTTTTTTGTTTTTTCCTTAAAGGGTATTTGACTCTTTGGGGCTCACAGGATCACAAAGTAGACCCATTAGTATGACAATACAGGCAGTACTGGTGTCTCAGGGAGATTATGACACTACAGAAAAGTCAAGATTGTAAAGCTGTTCTACTGAAGTAAAAACAAAACAAAACAAAAAAAAGACCTAAATCCTTTCCTGAACACCACTAGAATCTGTGATCAAGTGTGTATTTCCTCATCTAGTGCAACCCAAGCCGGATTAAACAGAACAAATGACACTTTGCTATCCATTCTCCCTACTCAAGAGGTTTTGTTTAATCAGTTTTCTTCTAGGACTGACTCTTTGGGGAAAATCTGGTTCCTGCTATCAAAGCTATATTTTGCCTTATCTTATGGACATAGGTCCATGATACTCGTGTATTCACATTTCTTCTAGGTCATCTGCCTGGGGAGTTCCAGTCCCCTCAGTGCATAACATCAAGGATGACTTTGATTTGTAGAGAAACAGACAGTAAACTCAGCAAGTGGTCCTTGACCTTGCAGACAGAGGACCTTCCTCCATATCTTTCCCCTCACCACTTCCTTCCCTTGCGGTCTCCACCAGCTTGCTCCTCAGTCTTCCATAGTATCCTAACTCATCTTCCTGTACCTCATGACTAATTCCATCAAGTTTTCCTCCATTCAGCTTCGTTCATGAGATTTCTAAACATACAGTGGTCTGCTTAAAATGGACCACTGTCTTCTCATGATTAAATCCAGACTCTTTCACAGGACCCTCAAGCTGTCCAATCTTCTCTGAAGTTCCTAGAAGAATACACTGAGTTCTTTCACACACAGATCTCCATTTCTTAGTACAACAGTTGCTCAGTGACTCATCTTAGAGGTGGTAAAACAGAACGCAGAAACTATAATGTAACTTGTGCAAGGTCTCTGGGCATGGAAACAACGCAAATTTATGGATACCCAAGGGCAAGTTGAGATTGTTGTTCCTCAGGGCTAGAAATAGTGAGTCTTCAGACCCAAGGGGAAAGACCCTAGAAGAAGGGGTTAGAAGGTTGTGGACACTCCACAAACCTATCAGGTGTAGGATGCTGTCCAATGAGTTGAGAGTGTCTTGGATTGTAACACCTGCATTCTTGGCTCTGGTATCAACTCTCTGGGCTTCAGTAATCACCTGCAGAGAAATAAGAAAGCTGTCTCAAAAGGCTATTTTCCTTTCTGATAACTCTGAAGGGCTCTCCCATAGAAAGGAACAGTCACTCACCATCTGCATCGCATCCATGTCTGTATCAAACTCTAGCTCCTTCCTGGCCAGCTCTCCTTCCACCTCTCTCATTTCACTCTTTAGAGTGGCCAGTCCCTTTTCCATGGCCAAGGCCCCATCTGCTGTCACATTGGCTTCCAAATTCAGACTCCCTATCTCCTGGGAGAATAAAAGGAGCCAAGGACGGAAAAAGAGAGGAGGTGAGACTCAAAAACATCCAGTGGAAAATTGTAGAAAAAATACAGCTGCACCCTGGCTCTGAAGGACTAAGTTAGATGGGCAATGAGAGAGTCAGATATGAGGATGCGCTCTTCCCAAGATCTGCCTCAAACAAGCTAATTCTGGGATACGTCTCCAGGGCATAGGAGGGCCGGCACTGAGACGCCACTTTCCTCTGAGTTCCATGTTAACCAAACGTTGCACATACAAACCAGTTAAAATCCAGACGACTAGAAACTTGTATACTTTGTCATATTCCTTTGCTGCCATGGTCTTTTGAATGACTACTAGGATCCTCAAGACAGTCGAGTATGGAGTGCAGAGTGGGCAACAGTGTGGACTTTGTGTTTTTATAAGGACAAAGCTTATCCATATCTTTTTATCAAGAAATTACCATCAAACTGCAAGGGTCCTTACTCTAGAAACTACAGTAAGAGAGATATGGGAAATTAGTCTCTTTCTCAAGGGACTTAAAATTAGAAATTATTTTTATAGGTTACCAAATGGTCTAAAAGAGAGGTCAAATTGTCCAGTTTCCTCTGAACTTTGTGCACTTGCATAAATTCTCTAGAGTTTATGCCTAATTAAGAGCTAAGAACTACTTTGCTGGCAGAGAAGCTTTCCTTCCACTGTAGCATTTAACATATGGGCTGCAAATGGAGTTTGTCTGTCTGCTGTTGCCCTGAGTGCTCCTTGAAGAGAAGCAATGCGTCTTTCTTATCTCTGTATCTCCAGCACCAAGCACAGTGCAAGCACACCACGGCAGACAGGAAAAAAGTGAGTAAGTGGAGTTTAGCCATGGGGCACAGACTCAACCAAGGGATTTAGTTTCACAACTTCAGAATCTGGGATCAAACCAAGGATGATAGTTGCTCAGATTGAATGGTCTCCCTCTGCAGAGATTTGCTGAAAGCCTAACTCTCCTACTTCACAATGTAGTGTTTGGACATTGGTTTGTTGAGGATATGATTAAGCTGTGATGAGGTCATACTGGAGCAGGACAAGTCCTTAATCCAATACAACTGATGTCCTCAGAAGAGGAGACAGAGACCCCAGGGAGAACTCCATGGTTTCACACAGGCAGAGATTAGAGTGACAGAGCTGCAAACCAAGGGATGGACAAGGATGGATGATCACTCTCAGGAGCCATGAAGAGGCAAGAAAGGACTGTCCCATGAAGCTTTCCAATGGAACAGAGCCTTAGTCTCTAGAACTGTGGCAGAAAATTTTCTGTTGTTTTGAGCCATCTGGTTTGTGGTATTTTGTTAAGCAGTCCTAGAAACAATCTACTTAAAAACAGTCTTGCATGGTTGTCCAAATGCAGCTGAGAACCGGCATTCTCACACGCAGTCCCTGAAGCCTGTGACTCAACCCCACAGAAGGAGTGGCCCTATGGATCCACCCCTGCTGAGGACCACAGCAGGACTCTGAACCACAATGGTCAAAGTGAGCCCAACACTCTCTTCTTCCAGACTAATGCTGTGTCTGCCACTGCTTGTCCCAGCCTGCATCTCCATGGCTCCTTACCTGTTCCATTTGGCCACTGATCTCCAGTGCCTCCCTTGCGGCACTGTTTGCCCGCTGGGCATCAGCAGTGGCACTGCCCAGTGCCCTTTCGGCTTGCTCCGTCTTGTCGCTGGCATCTGCAACCTTCTGGCTGATATAGGAGAGTCTCTTCATGGCCTCTTCAGCTTCTGCTTTTCTGTCTTCTACCTGCAGGTCAAACTCTGAAATGAAGGGGGGAAAATAACTGCCATGAAAAACTCACTTACAAATGAGTGAAAGGGAGTGATGAAAAATCCATCAGAGAGTATTAGTACTGCCTGACGGTGAAGAAGCAAGGGAAGCTGTGGCCTCTCTTTATCTAATAGAGAGGGCCTCAAAAGAGGCTTGCTGAGGGCACAGTTAGTCCTTTCCTTAGAGGAATGGACTATCAGCCTGCCCTTGGTCCCCACCAACATAAGAGCATCAAAACTCCAAGGTGGATAAGAAGCAGGTGGGATCTCTGAAGCCCAAAGCTTGAAGCCAGAAGCTGCCAATGATAAGAGTCGGGAGTTGGGTAGAATGAGTAAGAGGAACTTTTTATAAAGAAAATCCCAAGTCTCTATTATTTGTTAGCAAGGAATACTAAAATTTTAACCAGATCTCAGCAAACCTTGACCTAGACCTCCTGTAGTCTAGATACCATCACAAAGGTGACTGCATCATCACCACAGGGCAACCAGGTTACAAAAGAAAAGGAAAAATACCTTTACGGTAGTGAGATGTTGTATCTATGGGGGATCTTTGAGATCTCTTAGTTCAACATTTTCCCTTTAAAGAGCAGGGTTTGAGGGTCTAGAGAGGCCATGTGAATTGCCTGGGGCCACACAGCAAGACTGGGCTGTTTACTTGGCCCAAAAAAAGATGAGAACACAAGCCATCCGATATTTAGTTCAATTTTTCTACCACCACTATCAAATATTAAACACTTTTTCTTTAGAAAGATATTTACTAAGCATCTATTAATACCCCATATACCTATCCCCTAAAGAGCTATGTGAAAATTCAAAGCAAATCAGTTGTTTTAAAATACTCAAGTAACCTGAACCATGAAACACTAACCTCTGAGGTTCTTTAGGATATTCTCAACTTCATAAAAAGTGGCATTGCCCATACTTAGTGCTTCTTGGGCTCTGCTTTTAGCAAGATTGGCACGGGAAAGCAGCTGACCTGCTTTCTGTAAATAGAGAGAACAAGATTAGAATAAGTGCATTCCTGCTAACAAAATCCCTCTGACACATTCTCTTCATGACAACAGAGAGCTGTGTTCAGTTTAAGGGCGCTGGAGCAAGCTCCTACAACATGGGACAGAGCGAACCCCATCAGCCACAGAGTGAACAGTCTTCAGTGCTAGCCCCCTATCAGTGACAAGAATAGTTTTGCAAAGCACAATTTTAAACTCATACTGAAGCCAAGCTAGTAGACAGACCAAAATTAGACTTAGGAGGCTTCGGTCCTATTTCTATGGCTGATTTAGTGGATAGAGTTAAACACAGTGAAATCCATGTCTCTATAAGTAGCAGCTCCATGACCTTCAGAGAACTTTCGGGGTCTCTTCTTGACATATCCTTATGTAGTAAACATCCAATATATGCGTGTTGAGTGAACAAGTTAACAAAAGCGTACCTGTCTCCCATTCTTTCCATCCTGTAAGAGCTGCTGGGTTTCTTTTTCCCAGTTTCCCAGATTGCTTCGCACCCGCTTGACCTCATCTGTATGCCTGGTCACCAGGCTCGAGAGAGAATCAACTTTCTGTCGGATCCTCTTTGCTTCCACCTGTGGGCCCAAAGATGTGGATAAGTCTGGCTTTGTGCTCACCAGTCTCCAACAAGACCTTTAAGGCCTGACATCATTGTATGAAAATAGCAATACCCCTAAAAAGTTAAAAAAAAATTCACAAGCCATCTAATCCCCACGCCTCGCAGAAATAAGGCAACATGCCCAGAGGATGTTAGGAGCAGGTCCCCCAAGCATCAGTCAGGTTTTGTCCTTGTTCTTGTGTTGCTTTTTTGAAAAAGTTACATATTAGCTTACGTATTCATGGGAACATCTGTCCATGAGTATTATTGTGTGTGCTTTTTTCTATAGAGTAAAAGTTCATAGAAACCGAATCTACTTAATCTAATAAATTTGGAATAGTTAAGGGAAGATTAAGGCAGAAGCAATTCAAATCTCTTGATAACAAAAATCTTCTCACTGATGGTGCATACAGATGCATTGAACTTTATAATAATTTCTCACGGGTTTCAGCAGTCTCCAGAACTAAGAAGGAGATATAAAACTTTTACAAATAGGTTGAGAATGAAAAGACCTTTGGAAAGACTAGACTCAGAGTTCAAGAACAAAAAAGTGGATAAAAAGAAAGATGCATATGTTTCCTATCCTGAAGCAAGAAGAGTCAATACTGTGGTTTGAGTGTGAGTAGGGTCTCCTGTCTGCTAAGGACTTGGACCCCAGGGAGGCACTATTGGTGATGGTGAAACCTTTGGGAGGAGGATCTTAAAGAAAAGTCCTTAGGTCATTGGGGTTTGAGGTCAATTTATGCCCTTAAAAAAAAAATGGTGTAACTCTTCCATTCTCCTCTCTAATTGTTCCTTGTTCAAGATGAGAATGCTTTCTCTGGCACAGCTCCCTACCATTGCCACCTGCCATGCTCACTAGAACTGAGCCAATGCAGAACTTCCATGAGCTCAATAAACTTTTTTTCTTGATAAATCAGTTGCCTCATGTATTTCATTGTAGTAATGCAAAACTGACTAATAAAATCAACACATAGAAAAGCTGAATGGCTGAGCAATGTTAAGAAATCTCTGGGGAAGAAAGTACTCATGTGCCTTTGGCCGTATATTGAGCACACCTGAAAGGACTGATCATTGACTCCCTGCAGCTGAGACACTGAATCCAGAAGGCGGAGACTATGCTGATAAGACTGATCTGCCTCATTGTCAGTCTGAGTGGCCTCCCTGGACAACTGCTGGGCCAGGGACTTGGTTTTCGCCAATCTGTGGGGAGGAAGGGGAGATGATTAAAAAGGAAAAATCTTTAAGAATTTACTCTTTTTATAGAAGCAAAAACTCATCCCCCTACTTTGAAAGTAGGTAATTGAAGTAATGAGAAGAACCAAAGAAAGTTATGAGTCAGTTATGAGACTCTCCACAATATAAACACATCACTATATTTGAATGAGAATCAGAAAAGTTCATTTCAAGCTTCCCAATTTCTGATAATACAGTACACATTATTCTTACATTCTTTATAATGTCAGATATGTTTACACAGTCCTTCAAACAACACAGATGATAACCATCTCTCCAAGAATTGCAACCACTCAAAGCATAAACTTTACTCAGATTAATCACTTGGTCTTCTCCCAGTATTAAAGATACTTGCTTTGCCCAAAATATTATGCTCACTCTCTTATCCCTGTAATTAACATTAGGAATAACATACATTTTTAAAAGAATCATGGTGCCTCTGAAGTATGATTTGCATTATACCCTGGCAGAATCCAGGTTTTATGGTCCAAGTGAGGACCCATGGAAACATACTTTCCCATAAGTCCTTGTACTGCATGGTTGTCAGTGATGTCACTTCCGACACCTCCACTCTGACCCTTGCTGGCCAGTAATAGTGCTTGTTTGGAATAATCCTCGGTTTCCCTTACCAGTTGCTCCATGTTACTGGCTGACTCAACATGGCTGAAAGGATTAAAAACAAAGAATTAGAATGTCCCTAGCAAAGGATTTTCATGCAAATAAAAAGAGTAAGGGAACTGACTTGGCTTAGAAAACCCAACAGAACTGATCTAGGTTGGATAAAATTAGAGGAACTATCAAGAAGCAGGTGCTTTGTAGGATAAGCCTCATGTCATAGACCTATGGTGGTCTTTTGTCATAGACTGAGTGAAGTGGGAACTATCTCAGGGTGACAAACCATTGTGCCTGTTTACTGCAGGAAAAAACCCTTAGGATTTTATTTCATCTCTGGTCCAATTCTCTACTCTGTTTCACTGCAACTCTATGAACCCAGGAGAACAAAGTCTTTTAAAAAAAAGTCCCTTATAAGCTTCTGTACTCCTGGTTCTAGGACGTGACATTTTAAAAAATAACAAAACACAGGCTCGGGGGCAAGTCATGCTACAAAAACACAGCCCCTTTCACTGACTGAATTCCATTTGGGATTAACAGAGCCTGCTGCCCTCCTGAGCACTCTGCTACAAACAAGCCTCATAAACATAGGATTTATAGTCAGAGGCAAAGACCCAGAGAGCAACCATTTACCACTGGGGTACTGCAGAGCTGGTTTCCAGGAGGAAGTCCCCCCTCTACATACATGGCTCCCCCAGGCTAGCAAGTTGCTTGCTGCTACTTGTTCCCAGGCTTGGTCTGGGAGACGAGGAGTCCCTGAAAGCTGCAGAACATCCTTTTCCAAAGGCTGATTCATTTCACCTGACCCAAGGGATTACATCTGAATACACCAAGGCCATGCTGTGAGTCACAGAGAAATCTGGGGATGAAACACCACAACCCCCAGCTCCCTCCAAATGACCCTACCCAGTGACATTCACTAAAAGCCAAGTGGCTAAAAAATGACTTTAAGGCAGGGGCTTTATGAGCACAGAGGAAATAACTATGATACTTGGGTTCTGAATACCCTACAGCCTTGTTCAGGTTTGCCTCATAGGGATGGACTGGACCTAAAGTGCCTTCTGATGCTGCTTACCTGTCTGCCAGCCGCGCGGCCTCCTGAGCCAGACTTTTAAAGCCATTTGGTCCCACATACTGGTCAGAGGGAGGAATGTCCTGTGGCAAGAGAAGAACTAGTGAAGACCTTGCACTTGGCCATAGAGCCCTTCACTATGCAGGTATGATTCAAGCATCCAGCCTGACACATCAAGAGTGGTGATGCTTATTCACCATGATCACTCCATTTTAAAAAGTAGGAATAAAGAAGAATGAAGTACAAATCCAAGCTCAAAAGAAGTCTGCATAAAACATAGATGTATTAAAAATATATCATATAGTTTTGCATGGTGGCACTCTTGTAATCTCAGCACTCTCAGAAGCTGAAGTAATTTGGGTAATTCAGTAACTTAGTGAGAACTTTCTCAAAAGAAAGGAAAAGGGCTGGAGATGTAGCTCAGTGTAAAGGCCTTGGGTTAAATCCTCAGTACTGAGGAAAAAATGTGTATATATATATATGCATATGTATATATATTTAAAGTCCAGTTACATCAAGTTTAACAGCAGTCATTTAATAGTAACGGTATCATAGGGACTTTTAAAATTTTCTGCATTTTCTACAGGAACATTTTTGTAATAAGAGGAAATCAATACACATTTTTCATGTGCTTTCTTTATCATATCATCTATCTTCTAATTTTCTTTCTTCATTTCCTGTCTACCCACTTCCATTACTGTCACCAGAGACTTCTTTAGAAATAGAAGAGGACTCAATCAAATCTCTCCCTCCTATCACACTGTAAACCACATCACTAGGAAAATCATAATAGCAGCAATTTTACCCCCATTTTCAGAATTACTGTATGACTTCAATGGGTAACTTCCTGCCTCCTTTCCAACTTTCTTCCCTTCCTACCCTTTCAATCATTCATTCATTCATTCCCTTATCCATTCATTTATTTATGCAGCAGGGATTTACAACGCCCCACTGTAGACTGAGAATGCAAAGGGAACAAAACTAAATCCTACAGAAAGGAGAGGGAGGACAGGGTTAGAAAGAAATGAGCCAGGGAGGAGATTACAAAGCATCAAATAGAAAATTTCAGACCAAAGATACACAGAATAGCTTTGACTATTACAAGCAATGGAAGTCCGGCTTCCTGCCAAATAGACCAAAAACCCTGAGAGGCAGAAAGTGGGCCAGTGAAAGCACAGGTGGGTCTCTGAGCAGTACCATCATCCCTACCGAGTTTCTCAGGGAAGCTTCATTTTCCTCCAGGCTCAGGCGCATTTGTGCGATGAGCCTCCTTGTATCCTGAACTCGGTTCTGGTACTGACTGCCCAGGGCCTGAACCCTTTCCACGGTCATCTTGAGGTCATTCAGGCGGTCCCGGTAACTGGTCTCTTGGCCCCTTGCCTTGGCCAGCTGGAGACTGAGGGATCTACTAGCACCTGGACACAAAGAAAGAAAAGGAGGTTAAGTACTTACCCTGTCAGCAGAGGGGTTTCCTAGCTTATGGCAAATGATAAAACCAATAGGTGAGTAAACACACACCACTGCTCTTTCGTCTCCATCATTCAGGTCCAGGAAACCATCACAGGCTCCCCTTCCACCTGGGCAAGGGCTACTGGAGACCTCTGCTGAACCGATGTCCACAGAAGATTCTGGGACATGGTGCAGCGATTCTCTCCAGGACATGACTCCTCTCCTGTCTGAAGGGAAGCTGGCCTTCCTCACCTTCTGAAATCTGGGCTTCTCTCAGAATATCCTGAAGGGCCTGCTCAGCCTGCTGCAGCCTGCCTTCCAGCTCTGAATTGGGTATTGTGCCGCCACCACCCTGTGCCTTTGAAATCAGGGCCTCCAGGCTCTGAAGCTGCTCTGTAAACTGGGCCAGCTGAAATCAGGCAGAAAAAAAGATCAGAACAGAGGATGAAGACCATGGCCCAACACCGGATACCCTGGAGATAGGACTTGAAAGTCCAGAAATACTTGATAATATCATGAACCTTGAAAGCTTATAGCCTGTGTGAATTTTGTTCCCACTACTCTACCCATGGAGTCCCAGCCAAGCTATTTCTTTATCTATGAGGTGGAGATAATGAACATAATACTACTGTCTCATAGATTTATGACTTGAACTAAATGAGTTAATCTTTGTAAAGTGCTTAGAATAAAACGTGGCACTGAGAAAGTGCTGCAAATCTTGCTAAATAGGTAAACATAAAAAACAAGTTGAATGTATTCTACATTTAAAGTTATGTCTCAGATCTTTTTATCTCCTATCCCTCACTCCAGAAAAATAATAATTAATAATGTCAACCACATCAAGTCTGCTTTTCTCTGGACTATAAATGAGAAATTTCTGGAGGCCATAATCCTGCTCAGACAGCCTAGACCCCTCCTGGACTACACAAATCTTTGATATGTGTATGTTTTTCTGAATTTGCTTTATAAGGACATCTTCTAGGAAAAAATTTAGTCAGAAAGGGCATAATATAGTGGCAAGAGCCCAAATTCAGAGAGTCAAGGGGACAGTGTGACCTCCAGTTTCCTCTGGCCAAACCACTTTAATTTCAAAGACTTTATATGACTAGTAAAAGCTGAGATCAAGCATTTCCTCTTCCAACTCGAATAATTTATCATGAGAACCAAACAAGATGGTACCTGCAAGAGGGGGTCTGAGAATGGCATATGTAGGAAAATAAATATTTTTATTAGAGAAAATAGTATTTTTTAGTACAACAATTTTTTTAAAAAGAGACTGTAACCTCCCATCCACAGAAGATGGGTGTGGGGGAGTCCACAACCTGTTATGGAATCACCCAGGGGACGCTTACAGACATGAGTTTGGGTGGGTAGGAGGTAGTAAGGAGAGGAAGGCCTACCTGAGTATTCACTTGACTATAGCAAGCTGGACAGTTGGGTAATGCTCTGTGCTCACAGTTGAGACCACCAAATCCTGGCTTGCAAATACAACTGCCATCACTGCGACACTGTCCAGGCTCTGAACCCACAGGGTTGCAGTTGCAAGCTAGAGAAAACAGACAGAAAAATGGAGGATTAACATCCATCTCATCCCAGAAACAAGAGGTATAGCAAGAATAAAAGCAAATGTCAGTAGCAAAAACCCCTTTTCGCCCTCCTCACTCATCCTGAGTCAGAGTCATCCCTTGGCTACTCCTCCAGCATGTTCCTAACAGGTCACCCTCAGTGACCTGTGCACCCTCAGTGCTCACCTCCCAGTCTGTTTAGTGAATGTGGATGTGGGAAGAGTTCACAACAGCCTCCTCTCTTTCTTCTCACTAAACTATAAGCCTGGTGACTATTCTGCTGCAACTCTGGCTTTGCTTACAAAGTGAACAGCATTTCTTTGGCCTGTTATGTGCCAGATGTAAACATCTTCCTTGGTTTTACAGATAAGAAAAGGGAGCTCAAAGAGGTTGAATAATTGGCCCAGTGTCCTACAGCAAACAAATGGGAAGCTGCCATTGGAGCTGAAAAACAGCAAAGCTGTTTTCCTTCGGCTATTGCCTTTGATGTAGGAAACTCAATGAGAAAGCAGTGCCATTACTGATTCAATCAAATTTATTGCCCAGTGTGTGCCAGGTTCTGTTTTAGGAGCCAAAGATGTAACAGTGGGCAAGACACTGCTATGATACTTACAGTGAGTCTCTGGATTGCTCTAAGTTTAGTGTCCACAAAACATTGATCTCATGTCTAAGAGTACCATCATTATTTGTATATATGTTTGAATATCTTCCTTATTAGCATATAAGTGCTTTAGGTGCTGGAACGGATTCATCCATTATTATAACCTTAGTATCTAGGGTCACGCTAGAACGTGGTAGGTAGATGAATGATGAAATACATATCTTAAATAAGGCATGATAGCACACATCAGTAATCCTAATACTCCAGGAAGTGAAGCAGGAGAATTATGAGTTAGAGCCCAGCCTGGGCAACTTAGGGCTTTTGTGAGATCTTGTCTCAAAATAAAATATAAAAGAGCTTAGGATGTAGCTCTATGCAAAGGCCCTGGTTCAGTTCTCAGTATGGCAAAAAAAAAGAAAAGAAATATATGGTCTAAAGCCAATGAAACCTCTATTAATGATGCCCTATGGCTGTAAGTCTGGGGCGTTTACAGTGTGCTTGCTTTCTTATATTCCATTTTGTTTTATCTTTGCAGCCATTTTGAGTTAAATATTATTCACACATGTGAGGAAGCATTGGCATGATCAGCAAAATTCCATAGGTTTGTTACAAAACTGGACTTGAGCTCAGTACTGAGAAGAGAGCTGAGCTCAAGGCCCAATCTGCACACTTATGCTTTGCTCTGAAGCAGCCCTTAGGAAGGCTCCATAATATCTGCCGCTTTGAAGTGGGGTCTCCTTTGGAGAACTTTCAACATTACCTTCTGTGGATCAATTACATTCACTTCCTGAGAGGCTCTCTTGAACTTCCTTACACCAGCTCCCCTCTCCACGTCAGTTTGCTCAGACTTAGTCTGGAGTCATTTATTACTCTCCTACAACGGCTCTGGCGCCCACTCTCCTGCCCACCTGCCTTGAGAGTAGGCATGGGAGGTTACTCCCTTTTATCTCCTTCTCCATTTAGCAATGTAAACCTGACCTCTGTCACTTCTCCCACCAGCTTTCACCATCTGAAAGCCTCCAGCCTTGTGTTCTAGAGCCCTGTGCAGAGGAAACTGTTAAGGCCTCTGACAGGTGCAAGGTGTAGCCACTGTAGCTAGAGAACTAAAGTTGCATCACATTATTAACCGCCCTTGCCATACATGTGTACACTCTAGCAAGCTTATATATGCACACACACTGACACCACTTGTTTGGGATGTGCTCCTACCTTGACACTTGTTGGCTGGATTAGGAGCCAGTGGGTCTCCAAAGTAGCCTGCTTTGCACTGGTCACAGTTGAAGCCGGCCGTGTTGTGGATACACTTCAAACACCTGCCTGTCAACCCATCACAGTTCCCAGAGGAATTGGGGTCCACATTGTTGTTGCACTGACAGGGCTGACAAGGCCTCACTGGGCCATGCTCCCCAAAGGGGTCCCCAAAGTAGCCATCAGCACAGAGCTCACAGCGTGCACCTGGGAAGGAACAGAGGAAAAAATGACCCAGTTGTCATTGGCAGCAAGACCAGACGCAGAGGTTTAAAATATCCAGATGCCCTGTTGAAGAACCAGGGCAATGCACTTCCCTCAGAACCCCAAAACAATACCCTTGGGAGCAGGTGAACACTGCAGGGGCTGGTGCTGCTCCTCCATGGACACCACGGGTTTTAGAGCACAGTGCTCCACTGGGAGGCTGGACTAGCTGTGGGGAAATACCAGCAGCAACACAGAAGTGGTACGATTTTGAACAACAGGCTGCTACTGAAGAATGAATCCTTCTAGACTGACCCGCAGAGGGATGTGACATCTAAGAGGTCACTATATTTTCCTTCTTTACCTTGAGTCATTAAAAAACAAACAAAACCATGTATCTGATCAGAAAACATCTTCTAATTGCGAGCCTCCCAAAACTGAGTTAGGTATTTCTTCTGCTATCTGTGCACGCTCTCCTTGCTCAGTCCACATCACCCCTTTAGAAGGAACGCATCCAGATTAACCTGAAGTTACCTGAATTTCCTAGAAATTCCTTGACATGAATTCGAACATCGGGATGGGGAGAGCAGGCCCGTGGCCTTACCTGTGACGCCTGTGGGGCAGTTGTTGCACACCACCTCCTCTGTCTCCGGCATCACGGAGCAGCTGAACCCATTGTGACAGGGGCACGGCTTGCAGCTGCGGGGGTCATGCGGATCATTGTAGAAACCAATGGGACAGTCCGCACACTCGATGTCAGGGTTTTCATCCCCTGAATAACAATCTCCTGGGAGGCAGAAGGAAAACAGAGGGCAGAGAAATGAGCAGGATCAGACAACACATGCATCAGTGAGGATGGGGTGTGCGGATCAGAGAGCAGAAATCTTCTTTTCTGAAACTTTCTCCAGTTCTGAGCACCTTCATCCCTGCCTTTCTACCAATCAGAAGACAGTCAATCCCACCCTCATTCTTCTGCAGAGTAGACACACACCTGCTTTACTATTCACAACTCAACACTGTTCCCCTGTCCTCCATGGCCAGACACCATTTGTTAGCCCATTCATTTTAGACCCTGACTTGCCTTTGATCTCCCCAAACAAATCTTGCAACTTGACACCAACCTCCACTACCACCTTCCACTGAACCATGACAGTCATTTCCTGCAACCTAACCCCTTTCTCACAACCCTGTGGCATTTCCATAATGAGAAGGATTGAGTGTAATAAGGCACCGTGTCCATCTTCCCTGACTCCGGTTCTACTCTCCCTAATCCTTCCCCATCTAGGAAATGAGTTCAAGCATGATATTTCTTACTCAAATCTACCTTTCCACAGGTGACCCTAGTCACCCACCTGCCCCCCACCCCGGCCACCTGGTCCAGGTGTCATTTCACTTACCTGTGTCTGGATCACAGGCCCCTCCCCCTTGGCAGTTACACGGAATACAGGTGCCAAAAGGCCCCAGTCTTGCTGAATCTCTTTTGTAGCCAGAAGCACAATCCTGGCAGAACTGCCCCTTGTACCCGACAGGACACACACAGTGTTCAACCCAAGGTGCTGGGGCTCCAGAGACGGGGCGGGCAGAAATCAGGGTCACATTGTCAATATACCCAGTACCTGCAATAGAGAGAACAGATTAGAAGGAAGTGATAAGGCCTAAGGATCTGTAATGAGGCAGCTCTTTGGATTTTGTTCTTAGTAACCCCCTGACAGATGGTATCCACACATCAAACCCAATGGAGGGATACAGCTCACAGAGCAGCATGGGGACTGAGCATACAAACTCTGGAGTCAGGAAATTTGGCAGTACAATTTGGCTCCATCCTCATGAGCTGTGTGAATTGAGCAAATCACTTCAGGTCTTCATGAATATTTTTCAACTGTAGAAGAGAACACTGGCATTTCCTATACATGTGAAAATTAAATGGTACAGTGCATACTATAATGCAATAAGTGCATTGTGCTAACAAACATCTTTTCTAATGGAAATGGCATGAGTGCTAAAAACCTTAAGAAATTCTCCTTTCAATAATTCAAATTGGAATTAAAAAGCTCCAACATGTTCTAGGAGGTTGAAGCAGAAAGTTGGCAAGTTCAAACCCAGCCTTAGCAAGATCCTGTCTCAAAATGAAAAAGGGCTGGGTATATAGTTCAGTGGGAAGGCCCTGAGCTCAATGTCCAGCAGTAAAAACAAACAAAAGCTCCAACGAACAAAATTCAAAAAAGAGAAATAAGGGAATACATGATGATGTTCCAACACGGAAGCATTAGGTATAATTGCAAAAGGAAAAGCCACTCAAGAAATAAACAGGGCCATGTTGTAGATGCTAAGGAAATGTGCCTGTTTGGGAGATTATTTCCTTCAAATAATCAACTTTAGTAGAAATTCAGAGATTCTTTTAGTGAGATAACATCATTCATTGTTCAGTGGTGTTGACCTCTTTTTAGACAAACATTTCTTTTTAAAAACTTGTGGAATGCAATAACTTAGATTTGATTAGACTCTAAGTAAAAACTATTGAATAGTTTTTCTATTTGTTGGGAGACTGCTACCACCTGAGACAGCTGAAGCAAATTAAACTAAAGCCCAAGAGGAGAACTTCTTTTTTCCTAGTCCCTTACTGTACTCTCCGTACGTAGCTCTGATCCGGAGGGCTGTGAGGTTCCGCAGTAACCTTCGATATTCAAAATAGCTCAGCTGGGGGCTCCAGTTACTGCTTGGATGTTCATTTAATCTGTGCAATTTAAAATTAAAAGCAAATTAAAATCCAACCCAGATCACATTACTACCTGATATAAATTATAACTGAAAATGTGGGAACAGCTAAGCTTCCAAGCTTTTCTACTGAGAAGGGATGAGGGACTGCTAGCTTCCTCTTCATAGGTACAGACTTGGAGATTTCTCCCTCACAGGAAAGTTAAAGCCCGCAGAACTCATGGAGGGCATGCAAGGGTGGAAAGTCTGGCTCAGGAGTCATGCTGCCTGCTGGAAGTAATGTTGGTCCCAAGTCCTTAGACACCACATTGTAACCTTGACCATGTAAACCTAATGTTAGAATTATCTCAGAGTTCTAGAAGTTTGGATCCTCAAGAGCCACCATTTGTTTGGGTTTTGGTTTTGAATAAATTTGTTTATCATCTGAGCACATTTCACTTGGCAAAAACCAGTTTCTATCTTCATTATCCACATCTTCTTGAAGTGCTTCACTGTGCCATGTTATCTCTAGTTCTTGCACTATTCTTTTAAATTTTGTTTTGTTTTTTACTGAAAAATTGCTTCCGAGAACAATCCTACATCTTCCAATGGTCCAGTTAAGGACCTACTTGAACAATCCGCTGATGGTTATTCTCTAGTAGCTGCATCCAGCTGTCACACCTGACCATGATACTTCTCAGTTTATAATCTCTCAGTGGCTTGTTATCATCTTTCTGGCATGGACAAGATCTCAGTATCTTAACATGGCATATAAGGCCACTGTCCCTTTCCAGTTTCGTCAATCTCATTTACCTATCTCTAGCATCTCCCATGTGTCCACATAATTTCAAATATGGTGATTTTCCTCTGACCTTTCCTCCTGGATTTGCATTTGTCTATTCTCAGCCCACAGGCTGCCTTCTCTTGAAAGCCTTTCTTGACTCCTCTGGGAAGATTAGGCTCTTTTCGAGACTCTATGAACATGTTCCAGCATAAAACAATTATTGTACTGTTATGCTTATTTTTTGTGTGTTACATACCCCACTAGACTGTGAGCTCTTACAGGACAAGTACCATATCTCATCTTTCTTGCTTAACCTCTAATGCAACACTGAACACTCAGTAGACCCAGTTTCCTCCCCAGCCTTTCTGAACACACCATTCACATCCCCACTGTGAAGAAGCAGTCCCTGCAGATACACACAAGGCCGTCCTTGGCCTCACCTTTCACTGTGTTCCTCTTCCCTGCTTTCTGATCCATCTACTGACAAAACTCACAAAAACTCAAGCATGAAATTTCCTCAGCCTCACTGACTTCTTTTCCTTTTCATTCCTCACAGGTTACTCTTTGCACATGTGGTGTCCACTTGGGAAGGTTCCTTCAATCATTCAAACACAGGTCAGTTGTGCCCATGTGTTTCCAAAACACCTGTGTCCACCTCTCTCCATCACTTGACAATCTTCACTATCATCTGATATTTGTTCCCCAATTAGCCTGTCAGCTGCTTGAGGATAAGAGCCATATCCTGTCTCCGCACATAACGCCACACTTAATGAGCAAAAGATCCTCAGAGAAGCTCGCTGAATGAATGAATCATGGTTAACAAATGAACAAAGCATTCAGACTTCAACCATGGTTTGCTCTATTTGTCCCACTTGCAGACACTCTCTTTACCTGAATGTGTAAGTCTTGGTGATTCCACAGGGCAGTATTTTCCCATGAGGAACCAAGGGAGCTGTGATTTGCAGACCAGCACCTTCCAGGATCACATCATGCGCAGATGAGTGTCTGCCTCCCCTGTCCACACGGTAGTCAAAAGACAGGCTTTGCCCATAGCTCACCTGCTGATTCCCAAGGAATTTGGCTGTGAAACAGAATTGTTAAAAAGATCACTTGTGAAGCTAAAAAGGCAAACATGTGCAAGTTTGATGTTTCTGTTGGAATCTTATGTTACCCACCCACTCCTGCCCCGAACCACCCAAGCAGAAGCATCAGTGCACAGTACTGGACAGTACTTCACACCGTTTTGGCTGTGAAGCAGAGTTAGTGACTGCAATGCTAAATTGGCCTCATTGTAGGACAGACTCATCTGCTAGATGGCCCATAGCATGGCCCTTATGCTGATATATAAAGATCCCAGAATGCTTTCACAAACACCATCACATTTGATGGCAATAATTCTTGAAGGCTGGCATTCCCACTCCCATTTAATTATTGAGATATGTGAAATTCAGAGAGGTTAAAAGAACAACTTTCTAGGAATCCTTTATCAGCTAAGGAAATCAGCTAGGATTAGAATTCTAGCTAGAACTTTTCTAGCCAGATACATATCACTGCTATGTATATACATGTTTAAAGCTTTAAGAATACTTTGTTTTTGCTTTTACATCTGCTTCTCAATAGGTCCACATAATTCACTAGTTCTTGATTTCTTACTTTAGTGGAAACCTAGAAACTTCTTAAAGTACGAACTCCAGCCACGGTCTGGTCCCCAGGACATCCCCTTCTGTCCTACAATGCCATGTTGCAGGGACCTCAGCTGACTCCTGGGGAGACTGCGGTCCTGACACCAAGGTGTGTGTATTCACATTTTCTAACTCAGTTTTTCTCTCCTGAGCTCCTAATCTTACAAAGCGATTTCTATAAGAAAAAGTATCCCTCACATACCAGGAGCCACAAAAAAGACAGGGTCTCTTCGGGCTGAGGTGTACACATCCCTGTGACGCTGTGACCAATGGAGATTTGCAGAAGACCCGTTTCTATGGACAGCCTTCCAGCCATCAGAATCTAGAACACAGATAAAACCGCTCTGCATCAGAGACAAACTTTCATGATCCATAAAGTTAAACAAGGCCAGGCTTGTGTGCCAAGAAGGCCTAGCAGGGAGTAGAAAGGGGGCTTTCCGAGTTTGCACATTCTCTTGCAGCGCCCACAATCCCCCACGTGCTTCTCCACACAGGTCTCACCCCCCCACCCCACTCGCCGCCCACGGCTTCTTTCTCTTCTCATCTTTGGATCTGACTCTTGTGATAAGGGAGTGTTTTCAACTGGTTGCAATTTGGATTTTTATTATATTTGCATAAATGAGGCCAGATCTTAGTGAGGTGAATGGCCCCAATATATTCAAACAGAAACTCACCCTGATTGAAATGAGATCAATGCCATATATATTTTACATTGCTCTATAGCTTGGTAACTAATTTCAGATATATTAACTTATTTAATATATGTAAAAGCAATGTTACTAGTAGACTTAGATCCCAGGGGAACATTCATAAACCCACCCAATCCAAATGAATCATTCTTCTGTATTTTAAACTATAATTTTTTTGTGTATGCTTGTTTGTTTCTTGCTAGGAAGTGAACTGGGGGCTTTGTGCATGTTGTGTCTCCTGCCCTTATTTAAAATTTAATTTTGAGACAGGCTCTTGCTAAGTTGTCCAGACTGCACTTGAAATTGTGATTCTTCTGAGTCATTTCCCAAGAAGCTAGGATTATGTGTATGTGTCACTACTTCTGACTGTTTAGTGTTTTCTGGGTTTTGTTTTGTTTTGTTCTCTGCTAGTACTAGGATCGACCCCAAGGCCTTACACAAACTCCTTCTTTTGTGTTTTTGGAAAAGACTGGGGAACTAAGTACAGGGAGATAAAAAGTTTCTTTTCAGTTATTTAAAAATCAGCTAAAACTTTTTCAAGACATCAGGGTATCACTCAAGAGATGGATAGTGTGGGGATGAAGATGGAAAGGGAATGGCATGCGAAAAAAACGGAATTAAGATGAATTATGTGCATGTACCAATTCTTCAGGAGGAATGTAACACTACAAACGTGTATTAATTTTTTTAACAAGTCAAAGGAAAAAACCACTATAGGAGTATTGCAGAAGATGACTCGGCCGCTCATCATGTAGATGAGAAGGTGGTTATAAGTGCGAGGCCCTCCCTGTAAACAATAAAAGCACAGCTGTAGAGATCGGAACACTGTACCTCGCTGGAAGGTCGATGTGATCTTATGGACGCTGTAGTCCGTAGAGCTGTGGCAGCTGGCTGAATGGCCGTAGCAAAAGCACTGGGTACAGCCCTCAGGATTTCCCACATCCAGATGATAGTAACCTGACCGACACCTGCAGCAACATTTTAGCAGCAAGGTAACACTACTGGTTATTCCTCCTTCCACACAGAGAAAATAATGGCTGACTCAGCCTCTTTTTCTTTTCTCCCCTACTCAGTCCTACTAGTTTCCTGAGGAGAGAAGAGGTAAGTTGCACACACCACCTGCACTGCTGTCCACCTGATGGACAATCACAGTCCTGCCAGTGACGGCTGTGAGGAAAGTTCATCATCTCTCCCTTGGGGAAGCAGAACACATTCACCTTGGTGGCCTGGACAGTCAGTGAGGGCCCACCCTTGGTGATGGATGGAAGTCACTGGGTAGGACAGCAAGGGGTGGGCCAAGGATATGCAGAGCAGCCCCTCTCTAGAGTAAGGACATTGAAAAGTGAGGCCCAGGAAAGGCAAGGTTCCTGTCTGAACGTCACAGCTGGCTCGCAGGCCCATAAGGTGTCGGTCACCATTCCTGCCCCTCATAGTTGGCTCTGGCCCATGGGAGAACAGGCAGGAAAGGAGGGCCAGAGACACTCTACAACAGCACAATGCACCTCTGCTCCCAGCTCAGTTCTGCCAGAAGCTTCTCGGAGGAGTGATATGAGGAAATTCATAGCAGTGGGAAAGCAAGGAAGAGGGCGAGGATAGCTCCGAAGGACTGGTTTTACTTCTGTCCAAGTTAACTACCTCTTTGCACATGAAATAATGATAGTTTTGATGATCACTTACTTAGCATTTATGTTGTGCCAGGCACATGTATACTTTTGTTTAAACCTCCCTACAATCCATGAGATGGGAATTATTATTTCCAATTTTCCTAGACGAGGAGACCAGTGAGGTTAAGGAACGCGTCTGTGGTTATATTGGCAAGTGCTAAGGAAAGATTCATACCCACGCCCGCCCCCACTCCAAATCATGCAGTCTAAGCCACTGGACCATCAAATACTGGGATATGCTCATTGGGCAGCAGCACAGAAAAGCAGGCTTTTTAAAAGTATTGATTTCTTTCCTCTAAGAACATGTGTTAAAAACATTATGGTTCTATAGAGAGGAAGCCTACAGATGGAAAGAGAGTTAAAGACAAGGAAAGAAGGAAAGGAAAGATGAAGGGATGGAGCAAGGAGGAAAGGACAAAAGATAGGAAAGAATGAAACCAAACCAAATGGCAGTATTTTGGAAGGCACCAGGACAGTAGTGGTGGACCCACAGCACATGTGCCACAGTGGACTGTTTGTATCATTGATAGCTCTAAAAGGTTTGCTATCACCGAACTAGGATAAAAAATTATGAAGCAAAGCAATCACGGTCACATCTAGGAACCCTGGATGCCACTGGGGTGACAAAAATTATAGAGGTAAGAAGTAGAGCTCTACTTCTCATTGATAATGATCACACTTGCTTAATGTAGCTTTCTATTTCATATTTTAAAGTGCTATAGGCTCTTCTTTCAACATTTTAGCTAGTCCTCCTTACCCTCACCTCCCCAGCAAAGAACCCCGTAGGAACACAAGCAAGGAATGTATTGGCATTTCCTCCGCCCAGGTAGGAGTGACTGGCAGGGTGCCAAAGAACTGCTCTCTTACTTTTAAGGAAATGAGGAGGAAGTTTCTACCTCTGGGTCCAACCTCACAGTCACTCTGCTCACAGTGATCTCAGAGGGAAACAGTGTAGTCCAACCACAGCTTGTCCTTTAGGACTGTCCTGCAGTGTCAACTGGGGCTGGATGGCTTCTTGCTGCTCCACAGAGCTCAGGCCCAAAGGGCTCTTATGTGGTGCCCTGGATCATGTGTGTGCTTGTAGCCACCATCCCATCCCTGAGGCGGCTCCTTTTTAGAGCGTGATGGTTATATATGGCCATAGGCAGCAATCTTCCCTCTTACAAGGATCTTCTAACGTGTTTAATTAGGCCAGGCGTTTCCCAAGACTAGCCTGAGTCATGTGATCTCATTATTGCATACCACCCTGTATCTGAGCACCTGGGATCCCGAGCCAGCTGGCAAGGGGACTCTCTGGGGCCCTGAGCCTCTGTCATAGAAAAGCAAAGTGAAGGAGCCCACAGTAGAATGCAGTGTGCAAGGAGTTTGGGGGCTTGGTCACATGTTTTTAAAGTCTGATTTTGGAAGACAGAGAGCAGGAAGAAGGGCCTCAGCCATTTATTCAGGACGCCCTTTCCTTAACTGCACCTGGAGGATTAATTCTTATGCCAGTTGCCAAGGCCCTCTCTTGCCATCTGTAGGGATGTGGCTCATGTACCTGTCACAGCGCTCTCCAGTGACAGCTGGTTTGCACACACAGTGGCCAGAGTCACAGGGCCCCGCAATGCCAGCTGGGTCACAATCACACTTGAAGTCTCTGGGAAAGAAAAAAAGAAAGAAAGAAAGAAAATTAGGAATGGATTTCCAAATCCTCTGCAGCAGTAAATACAGACCGACTGCTCATAAGCAAGTGTCACCAAGCTGAACAAGGCCTTCTTCGTGTGGCTTTGCCTAGTGACACTCTCCAGTCACACCG
Organism: Hydrochoerus hydrochaeris; assembly: GCA_004027455.1. Taxonomy (NCBI): domain Eukaryota; kingdom Metazoa; phylum Chordata; class Mammalia; order Rodentia; family Hydrochaeridae; genus Hydrochoerus; species Hydrochoerus hydrochaeris. The sequence continues at coordinate 359,299 of PVLA01000759.1, forward strand.
ATCTCTCCACACCCTCAGGGCTCAACTGTGCCAGTTCTACTCACGGAATGGTCCTTGGTGTTTGAACTGTTTGCCATCAGCCCCAGTAGGAGGTTTGTGCCAGAAAGCAAACTAAGTTCATTATTAAACTTAGTTTGGTCAACTGTTTAATTAACTTTTGTATGGGGGGGGTACTGGGAATTGAAAGTAGGACCTTGAGCTTGCCAGATAGGTGCTGTGCCCCTGAGCTACATCCCCAGCGCCTTTGTCTTGTATTCTTTAGTAGCCCCCCTCTGTCCACTCCCAGCCCTAAGCAGCCACTCATCTACTTTGTCTCTATAAGTTTTCCTATCCTGGACACGGCCTGCTAATGAAATCCTATCACCTGTGGTCTGTTGTAATTAGCTTCTTTCATTTAGTGCAGTCCTTTCGAGGCTCATCTCCGTCATGCCATGAGTCAGAATGTGTATTATGAGGACTGAATAAAATTTCATTGCATGAATATACATATTTTATGTATCCACATATCAGATGATAAACATTTTGGTTATTTTCGATTTTTGGCCTTATTACTGACAATGCTTGCATATCAGTTGTGCGGATACATACATGTTTGCTTCTCCTGGATATACGCACCAGAGTGGAACTGCTGGATTCAGGTGGCTTCCATTTTATTTTACTAGCAAGCCTCTCAGTGGAAGTATCAGTGATTTCACGTGATTCTGGCACAATTTCCCCATTTCATGATCAGCACTGATCTCCGCCACTTATTATGGCCACCATCACATAACCATCTCATCTTGTCTAAAACTAAGATTTGCTTCATTTTCCTTACTGATTTCCTTTCCTTACTCTTTGACTCCATCCAAATTCTGCCCAAACCTGGAGCCTCTTTAACCCTTCCTCTCCTACGCATTCCCCATCTAATCAGATCCTAGGTCCCGTCAGGCTCACTGTCATGGTCACAATTCCTTTCCAGTCTCCATGATCTCCTCCCTGTCTCAGCTCCCTCCATACCACATACCTGGACTGGCCAACAAGTGCATACTCAACATCTACTGTGGGCTAAGAACCAAAGCTACTGAAAGAACTAGAACTTGCCCCTCTCCTTGAGGTTCTCAGGCAGAGCAAAATGCATGAACAGCAATGGTGAAGTGCTACAAGGCTTTGTGCCAGGAAGTGTGTTCCAGGTGGGCCACAGCCATGCACGGCTTCTCTGAAGAAGGACAGGAAGGCTGCTGTGGTTGGAGCAGGGAGCCAGCAGAGTGGTAGGAAATGGAACAGATCCATGTGCAGAGGGCAGGATCACACTGCAGGGTTCCACAAGCCTCCTGGGTAGGAAGGGGTGCTCAAGGAGCAATGTGATGTGGTCTACTTTGCATTTTAAAATGGTTGCAAAGGGGAGTTGCTGGGGGTGTAGCTTAAGGGTACACCCTTGCCTAGCATGTCCAAGGTCCCAGGTTCTACCCCCAGTACCACATAGAAGAAAGAAGCTTGCAAAAAATGAAGGTTGGGCCCAAGGGAAGTTCTCTGGCAAAGCACAGATAGGTCTAGAAAAAGAACAATCTATGCAATGGCCCAAGGTTAAGAGAGTTTGAGACAAGAATATAAGACTAAGAGAGTGAAAATTAGACCAAGGGCAGTGCCCACTGGGTGAGAGGCTGAAAATATGGACAATGTGGAACTAGGCCCATGTCACCTTTATTTCCTTTTCTTGAATTCACAGCTAAAAGTCACCCAATTTTAAAGAATGACCTTCAAAGGGGCTGCACGTGGGGAGGGAACTAACATTTCCCTTCATTTCAAAGTGTAGGCAGGGCTACTCAGAGGTATATAGGTTCTAATTTGTTAAATGACTATAATGACAATCACATTCCTTAGGGTTAGTGTGAGGATTAAATTAAATGACTATCGTGAAGTTCTCAGAAGCAGTGTTTGGCACACCACAGGTACTTAGTCAGGGAGAGGGCTTGCCAGTGCTAATGTAATTGTCATCATCCCCATTAGTGACAGCAGTGGGGCTCTGGATGCTCACAGTTTTCTCTGGTCCTGGGTGCACCCAGCATCTGTGAGTGTGTGGAAGCCTGGCAGACATCGGTCACATTTGTCTCCTGTCACACCTGGCTTACAGCTGCACCGTCCAGAGTTGTCACATCGAGGACCAAGGGAACCTATGACCCATAAGGTGGGGGAGAGAGAGAAGAAAATACAAGGGATGAGGAAGCAGTGTCCACCATGGGAGTTCAATATCCGCTAAATAACATCTACCACCTGCACCTGCCCCTTTAACAATCAGTTCACATCATCTGAGTACACTTCCACCCACCAGGGAAAGTTTTAAGAGCTGAGTGTGCCTGCTTCATGGAAAAACATGAACTCACTCACAAAAGCATTTTTATTGACACATCTTCTCTGATCTTCCTGATTATTATTTATTTTTTATTTTGTCAGTGCTGGGGATTGAACCCAATTGATTTGCATTGAGCTACATCTCAAACCTTTTATTTTGCTTGATTTTTAAATGTTAAGTAAGGATTTCACTGAGTCACTAAGCTGCCTAGGCTGGGCCTGCATTTGTGATCCTTTGGCCTCAGCCTCCCGGAGTGCAGGGATCACAGGTGTGAGCCATCACGCCAGCTCGGTTTGATATGAGGGATCATGGAGACCACTGTTTCATAAAAGAAGTCCATCAAGTCTTGAGATGGCAAGAAAGAAAAGCACTGAATGAGCACATCCACCTCCTGGGATAGCGATGTTCTCCCTTATCTCTGACAGACAAAAGCCATTTTTCAAGGGTCAGTTGTTGCATGGTATGATGTTGTAAGAGCACTAAACGGCTCCCTAACCGAAAATGTCTCCCTGTGCTGGGAGTCTCACTCGCACAGCATCATCCGCATGACTGGTCTGGTTAGGGCCCCAGAGTACTCATCTCACCAATCCATTTGTCATACATGTTCTTTACCGTCTAAGGTTGTGTGTTGATGATAAATGAGGAGGGCTCAAGGTAATAAAATGTGCTACTGTGGGATTTTCATGACCTCTCAGTTCTTGCTTTTCTGCCACCCGCTCCAAGCTTCTGTCTTCTTTCACCTGGACTCTACCCGAACTCTCCCCCTGCCACCCCCACTTTAGCCTTTCCACGCTCCACTGTCCACACAGAACCCAGACTGTGCTTCCTTCCAAAAGCTAATTCTGACCATTTTGCTCAATTCCTTCTGGGGTACGCAGAATCAAGTGCAGACTACACAGCCTGGCTGTAAAATTTGACCTCTCTGAGCACATCTCCTACCCCTGCTCACTAAGTTCTGGGCCCCCAGCGTCCCTTCCTGTTCCTGGAAGGTGCTAGTTGTTTCTCTAGGGGCATCTGTACCTGCTGCTCCTTCGATCTGGAATACCGTTTCCCCAAATTTTCCCTAGTTGGCCCATTTGCAGCACATGGATGAAATTAGAAGTATCACTTTCTAGAGAAACCTTCCCTGATTCCCATGTCTGAGATTTCTGTTCTACTCCTGCTCAGTTCTTGGCCTTCTCTGCTCACGTTGCCTGCTGGATGCCAGAGCCCAGTGCAGTGCTTGACACAAAAGGAGCACCCAGAAACCTGCTGAATTTATGTGGATATGCCAAGGAACAGGTAGGGCTAAAATAAGCTGAAAGAGAAAGCCAAAAGATGAGGTAGAAGGTGGGTAGATGAGGTGGAGGGCTAGCTTAGGATCTTGTCATTTTTCTGAAGCTGTCAGAATTGTAAAGTAGTGGCTGGGGATTTAGCTCAGTGGCATAAGTGCCTGCCTTACAAGCACACAGTCATAAGTTTGATCCCCAGTACCAAAAAAAAAAAAAAAAAAAAGAATTGTAAAGTAATCCACATTCCTCAAATATCTATGATAATTAGGCCAGGCATAATCTAGAAAGCCAAGTGAACACTGACCAGTTATTACATTTGTTTTTTTTCAATTCATTATCTTTTTGTGAACTTTTAATTCACTAACAAGTAGAAGCCAATAAAGGCATTGGTTCTGTGTCTACATAAAGCCTTTTATGTAGCATGTGAAGCATGAAATAAATTAGTTACATTCACCATTAGAGTGTATAAATATCTCCATGTCAACTCCACAAGGTTTGAAAAGACCCCTCAGTGATAGCTGTATAAATTAAATTTTTTGAGCACCTGTTAGGTGCAGGAGGTTGAGTTAAGAGCCGTTGGTGCATGCTGTTTAGTAATGAGTTAGAAGTTCATGGTTGTTTGGGCTGAGAATGTAGCTCAGTGGGAAAGTATTTGCCTAGCAAGTCCATGGGACAGAGTTCATTCCCCAGCACTGAAAAGTTCACACTGGATAGCATTTTAGATAGGGGGCTCTCTGAGGTGGAGGCAGGAAGTTCAAAGAGACAACCTAGGGCAATCTGCACTGGCTAGGACAGCATGTATCACCCCACCCACAATGGCCTGGATTGGTGGAGGCTGAGGGAGAAGAGGAGGGAGGTGCTGTGAGAGGCACTGTGGATGCAGAATATACAGACCAGGGGACGCTCTGGAGTCACGGATGATGATGGGAAGAAGATCAGTTGGAGATACCTAGAACTCTAAGTTGTGCAACTAGCTATGATTCTGTGGCAAAGGCAGGGCAGAAGCTCAGGATGAATCACTGAGCAAAGGCAATGACTTGCTAATGGCATATCCAGGTGGAAATGTTCATCTGGAGGACAAGAAAGAGGCTGGAATGGAACGGTAGGAGCCCTCAGCCCCCAGGCTGAACAGAAGGTACAAGGAGTGTGAGGTCATTCCAGGAGTGGGCGGAGAGCAGTGAGGGACAGAGCCATGGACAGGAGAGGAGACTCCTCTATTATGGGAGGCGGTGACCAAAGAGGAGGAAGTCAGAACAGAGTCCAGCTGAAATGGGAAGGAAGCAAAATTGTTGGGTTTGCACCCGAAGATGGCCACACTCCATAAACAGAGTGAAGAAGGAAAATTCTCCTTCTTCTTCTTCCTCTTCTTCCTCTCCTTCTTCCTCTTCCTCTTCCTCTTCCCCTTCCCCCTCTTCCTCTCCTCCTCCTCCTCCTCTTCCTTCTTCTTCTTTTTCTTCTTGTCTTTTTGAGACAAGGTTTCACTACAAAGTTTAGGCTAGTCTTGAATTCACTTTGTAACCCAAGCTGGCCTTGAACTCTTACTGATCCTCCTGCCTCAGCCTCCTGAGCACTGGGATTACAGATGTGTACCACCCCATCCAGTGAGAATATTCTTAATTATATAAACGAAGTATAAAATTTGGACTCTGATGAACATTTTCCCATTCAAATTAATGGCAATTATGCTTTCAGGGGTTTCTTTCTTTCTTTCTTTCTTTCTTTCTTTCTTTCTTTCTTTCTTTCTTTCTAAATCTCTCTGCAGTAGTTTTCAAGCCTGAATTGTCCTTATAAAATGCAAGAGACTGAACTTTGTTCTGGGCTTGGAGCAAATAGCCCCAAATTGGTACTCTGTGTTCAAAAGAGTTTGAGAAATGGTACATACTACCATTTCAGAAATTTATGGCACAAATGGTACAAATTTTAGAAATCTATAACCTTAATATTACATTCAGTAGGCAAAAAGCTTATTTAAAATGCCAGTGTTTCTAAACATTATTTGACACTCTAAAGCAATACCTAATGCTATCTTGAGGAACACAATGTTCTATAGTATATGAAAATGCTTTGGAAAAGTGTAAAGCCTTAGTCAGATCTTAGGAAATAATATGCACAAAATTTTTCATGGACACCTGATTGTCTGCCTTTGAGAGAAAAGGACAGCACTCTTTATTTGTGTGTTTGTGTGTGTATGTGCATGTGTGTGCGTGTGTGTGAACTCAAGGTACCTTACCACTGAATTATAGCCCCAGCTCTTTTTATTTTTTTTATTTTGAGACATGTTCTCACTGTTACTCAGGCTGGCCTAGAAGTTGTAACAATCCTGCTTCAGCCTCCTGAGTAGCTGGAATTACAGGCATGCACCACCATGCTCGGCCCTATGGGACAGCGTTCTTATTTTTTCGTCTCATATGGTAGAACAAAAAGTAACTGTTCCAGGGAGAAGACCTGGAGTATAATTTTAGTTCTTGTGGTCACCTGCTGAGAGACTTCAGGCCATAGGTTTTTCCCCGCTGTTAAAAAATATTTTAAAATAGTCACTGCCAACTAGAGGATTTTAGACTAAATGTATGGCCTCTACAAGACTTCCTTCATACTAGGATGTAATTTAAAAAGGGACCTTGCCCTCCATCTTAATAAGAACAATTTGCAAGTTTGTGAAGCACGTCTACTACGTGCTTCACAAACTTCATTTCATCTCTGCAAGACACTGTGATGTAAACGTCCCCGTCGCGCTTCTCAGTTGAGGACACTGAAAGAGGTTCGGGAACATGCGACTCAATCCCAGCGTTGATGGCAAGATGTGAACTCAGGCTGTCGGACTCCAAGCCCGACTCCTCTCTTCCACATGATGATCTTTGATGTCAGCAGACCTCGCCTTTGCCACCCCTTGCTCTGCTCCTGTGCTCTACAACCTTGAACAGATTTCTTTCTCTATATATAAACTTCTTCTCATTTGTAAAATGGAAAAGAATAATGAAGTTATTTGTGCTGGTTAATTAATAGCTGCACGGAAAGCACCCAGAAAAGGGTCAGCACCTAACATGTTAGCTGGCACACAGAATCTAAATCAGCATGGACTCCACTTCCTGCCAGGCTCTTCATCCTGAGTCTAGGACGCCGAATGTCCATAGAGAAAGGAAGATCCAGGCTCCCATTGCCAAGTAAGCAGGGGATGGCAGTACACCATGAAAGAGGAGATGGCAAATCCTTCTCCGCCTTCTTGTTTTTTGCTAGGCAGCAAATTCCTCGTCTCCTCTGGAATTATAACCTTGTCTGCAGGCCAAGCTTTCCCATGGAGCCAACCAAGTCTCTAATTACGCTCTCCCCAAAGACTGCTGGGTGACCCAGCTCCGGTGATTCACGGTGAAGCTGCACATTCGAGGGGGTCTGGGCTTCTCAGAGAAGTTAAAGACCCATTAAAACAGATTAGCTTTTCTTCTAATTTTCTTCATGAAGTTTTTCGATTGCTGGGAGAACTGCTAAATCCAAAAGATACTGGATACAGATTCCTTACCATGAAATTAAGCAAATCTAACCCAAAACACATTATAACAGCAAAAGAATGCATTTGGGACTGACTACTGGGTACAGGTCCATATCACTACAGGTTACTCCGGTTTTCTATAAGGCTCCTGCCACATCCTGCCAGCAACTCATTTCAGCTGCATCAAAATCTGTTCGTGTTTCGATTCTTTCAGCTACAACTACAAATTGCCTCCACGGAGCTGCCCTGAGCCCTGGCAGGCACTAAGACTATACCCATTAAGTGGATTAGAATTTATCATATTATGCTGTTGAACACTTTCTGGCAAAGAAGAAAGTAGATAATTCCAAGAAATATAATAGAGAACGAAGGCTTAACTCATTTACAGAACTGCCTGCCTCTCCCTGCTGTATTTACCAACATGCCTTGACACAACACTTATACCCACCAACCAACAAACTCCAAACAGTTCTGTGATGAGAGCCCTGGGCAGGACACAAAAAAGACAACTAGGGCTCCTGTGAGCCTGCCATTCCCGAGGTGCTTTCTATTCTCTTTACTTTGCTCACACCCTGTGAAAGGTTCTAAACCTCTCCCTATCTCTCTCTTTCTCTTTCTCTCTCTCTCATCTTATTAGTACCGCTTCATATTGCCAGCACCTAGTACAGCACCAGAGACAGATCTTTGAAATCCCTGTTTACCAAGAGTTTGGCCAAAGGGAAGGTTATGGATATGAGGCACTAGCCATGGGAAGAAGCAACTTCTTTTGCCCTTGGGCTCACAGGCTGTCATCTACCTTGACAAAATTAATCACAGGACTCCACAATGACCCCAGCTGCTTCCACCGATCCCGAGGTCAGAGACGCACATGGTTTCAGTGAAATTTATGCAAGGGCCAATGATGGTGGGCTCTCAATTGTCCCTGAAGCTGAATACCTCCCTCTTGCCTGCTTGCTCCCCGCCCTTCTCTTTTCTCTCCCTCCTTCTTTTCCTTCCTCCTTCCTTCTTGCTCTTTCTTCTCCCCTGCCCTGTCAGCTACCTTTGGAGTGACAGTTGCAGGGCAGGCAGCTGTCTCTGTCCTGCTGCCTGTAAAAGCCCTCCCTGCATCTCTCGCAGTGCAGGCCATCAGTGTTGTCCTTGCAGTTGAGGCACCGGAACCCATTGCCTGTCCGCCAGTGAAGCTCCTGATCAAAGACGCATTGCTGGGACTTCCCATTGCAGTCACAGACTAGGGAGAGAGAAAGAGAAGATGCCATCAGAAAAAAAGCAATAGAAATGTCCCCTGAGGTGATTTAACTATTATGAGTATAAGTGGTGCATGGTTATATTCATATTATGAATATGAGTATAAGTGGTGCCAAATGTTAATTTAAACTGCTCGTGGGTGACTACAAGGGTGCAAAGAGGGCCACTGGGGACCCCAAGGACTTTGCTCCACCTAGGGAAAGAGTTATTCTGCAGAGCTGGTGGATTGATGAGTTCAGTGTTGCCAACCATCCAATTCCTTAAGAGAAACAAGAATCTCAAATAATCTGTTATGTGAAAAATTTATGAGTTAAATATCTGCAAGGAATTCATTTGAAAACATAGGAGAAAGCAACAGAACAAGTCTATGGGGCTGAGAGGAGACCTGAAGATTGCCAGCCACAAGCTCTGGCCCCACTGTCACAACCAACAGTGTCCGCTGTTCAGGGCACACAGCACCCTCCCTTCCAGTGACGTCCAGCCCGAGGAGCTGAGAAGACTCAGCGGGGATCTGTTCTTCTCCTCACTTGTGCCCTGAAGGTTCCCCCCAAACCCAGGAGCCAAGGAGAACCATGACCTGGCGTCAAGGTCCCATAAAGAGTGACCTTCCCTCATCCTTCAAAAGTTCCAAAGATACTTGTGAGGTAACTAATGTCTCCATGAGGTCCATAAACAGTCAGTGAGACAGCAAACAAATGAAAATACTCCACATAGCACCTGGCACACAGGAGATGCTCAAAAACTTTCAGTCACAATTTAAAAGACAAAGGTGATGGGTGCTGAGGTGAAAAGAATGAAGCCAATGCTGCTCTTCCCTTGGGCAAGTTACCCTGACTTTCTGAATCTTTCTTCTCCAATCCCCATTTCCTTCCCCAACCCCTGCCTCTCCTCTTGCTTGCCTGGGTTGTTAAGAGGATCTTACTGGGAAAAGAATACCCAGTCTTTGCATGTGCTACCGCAGCCCTCACTCACAGGAGATAGATGTCACTTGGAGTGGGAAAAAAAGAAGCCAGGAAGGTTAACTTGACCTGCTGGAGGCATGGGCTTTGAATCTCTTTGAAGTCAAAACCTGCTTTCATTTATCATACACACTGTCTCCAGAGACCATGCAACCAACCACACAACAACCTGCTTCCAGAGTGCCCGGAGGGCAAAGTCAGCAAGTGTGCCCCACGTGCTGAGCAGCAGTCCGTGCAGGCAGGCCTGCACCACACGCTGAAGATACAAAGGCGAGGAAGCAAAGTTTGTAAACTCCCTAGGTGCTGTCTCAGATTTCTGCTGATTTGGAGGCCAGCAACTCCAAAAGAAGTTGGTAAGATCTGTGCAGAGCCCACTTGGATTCTGGGGCTTCACATTTATCAGCTCAGTTAATTCTCACAACATTTTAACATCAGTGTATTGGGCTGGGGATTTAGCTCAGCGGCACAAGTGCCTGCCTGGCAAACATAAGGTTGTGAATTCAATCCCCAGTACCAAAAAAACAAAAAACACACACAAAAAAAGTCAGTGTATTTATCCTCACTTAAAGGATGGAAAATGACTACTTAGGTAGGTAGGTACCTACCCCGCCTAACTGAAGGGCAAAGATATAATTTGCTCCAAGTTCTGTCTCACTCCAAAGCCTTCATCTTTCTATCTTTCCCTACTTCTCAAGTATCTGGCTTAGTAATGCACGTAGTATTCTTCTTATAAATCTTTAATACAGGCTCCTGGCTTTCCTTGAGTCCTTCCTAATGTAGTAGAATGTGCTGCTGCTCCTCAGATAGCACTGTGTTGCAAATCCTTGGTTTGGTTTGGTTTGGTTTTGGTACCAGGAATTGAACTCATGCCCTCACACTTGCCAGACAGGCGCTGTGCTACTGAGCTACATCCTCCGCCCTGCAAATCCTTTTTATAGAGTTTTAAACCTACCTCGATCCCTGTGCTTTACACACACACACACACTCCCTCCATTTTCATTCATTTATTTATCCAACAGATGTAAACTTCAGATGTTTACCAGACCTCACATCAACAAATCCTCTGAACATCTGCAGACAACCACAGCATCTCCCTGGTTAGCTTTCTCCTCTTCGGGTTAAAATGGAGACCTGACACCTCCAGGTCTTTCAACCATTTCTTACATTACGATTTGTAGATTCTTTTCGACTACCCTCAGCAATCTACTCTAATTTTCAATACCTGTGTTAGTACTCTACTTAAAGTATAGTTTGAACAGCTCTGTATGTAACAGGACTAGATATTTTTATTCCATGGATAAAGACTAATGTTTTATTAAACTCACAGCATATTAAAATTATATTCAATTCAAACTACCAGGGATTTTTCACAGAGCTAGCACCAAGCTAAATCTTTACCAACTAATGCTTGTGAAACTGATTTTTTTTTGATTGCCAGCAGATGTATCACACAGCTGCCATGCACCATGAAATGTCGACTGAGTACACAATTATGCCCATGACAAGGTCTAAATGCCCTAGCCAGCGGTCCTTGTGAGATTCCACAGCTGAGTCCCCTAGTGACCAAGTGGTCACCCTGCCCTGATATCTGTTAGGAGCAGTCTCCAAGTCCAGCATGGGGAACTTAGTAACACAGTGAGACCACTTCTCAAAATAAAAATTTTTTAAATTTAAAAGGGTAGGAGTTGTAGTTCAGTGTAAAGATCCTGGCTTTAGTCCCTAGCACCACAAAGCTAATTAATTAATCAGTTAATTAATTAAGCCATCATTGATGTATTTGAAATATTTCACCCTCAAATCATCTCCCAAATTTATACTAACTTCCTTAAAACCAATTACTATTTATTTTCAAAAGTGAGGAGGGACAAAATTTTTACACATTAAGAGACAGAACAAGGTAACACCAGGAAGCAAGCCCCTTCTGGGAACACGTACCATGTGCGGGCTGTCACCAGTCTGGGGACAGCCAGACCCAAGCCTTTCTCCAAGAGTCAGCACCACTTGTGGACTGCGGGGAGAGAGAACAAGGCCACACCAAGAAGCAAGAGCCACGTGCAGGCTGCTGTTGGACTGGGGACAGCCAGGCTCCAGCCCCTTCTGGTGCATGCATGGGTGGCAAACAAGAAGTAAACCCCTCCCCCCTGCCCCGTCAGCACCTGACTGATCTGAAGAAACAGGCTGTGATAATAACCATCAAGGTGAAATGCAATTGGATGTCTATGGTGAGCTGGTGTTTCACTGACCTTGCAGGCCTAGGGCCAGCGGTCTGATCATCAGTTCAGAGGATAGTGGTATGTAATGTGACATCTAGGGGGCATCTCCTTCTGAGGGTTGTAGCCATTGTTGCTTCCCTGTGGTCTTGTTTTGAAATCCTATATCAAGCTGGGCATGGTGGCTCATGCCTGTAATCCCAGCACTCAAGAAACTAAGGCAAGAGGATCTTGCGAGTTTGAGACCAGCCTGGGCTACAAAGTGAGTTCAAGGCCAGCCTGAACTCCAGAGAGACCCTGCCTCAAAAAGCCAAAAAAAAGAAAAGAACTGCTATATCATTTTCATTGTTTTGTTGGGTCGGGTTTTACTCTCTTTTGTTTTGTTTGTCTATATTAAATCTAATGGTATGAGCAGCTATTTCAAAAACAGCAAGATATACCATGGCATGGATTTATTATTAGCTTGTTTTGAAGTCCTTTACTGCATTTATTGTTTTGTTTTTATTGTTTCTATTTTATTCTGCTCTATTTTTACTATGTCCGAAGGTATCTGCAGGTATTTTGAAAACAACAAAAGGCATTATGATAACTACTGTTGATTTCATAATGTTTTGAAGTACTATATCACTTACACTGGTTTATTTTGTTTGGTTTTGTTTTGCTTTATTATCCTTGTCTTTATCCTCTTTAAAATAAAAAAAAACTTTTATATGTTAGATTCTAGAATATTCCTGCAATTGTGTTTAATAAAATAGACACAATACAGCTTGTATCTGGTCTTTTTCACTCTGTGACCACCCTGTCTTGCCCAAATGCTATTGGTTTCCAAATGGTACCATCAAGAGAAGAGTAAGATAGCAGAGAGTGAGGGAGACTAAGCCAGAAAGTGAGGAGGAAGCAGCACCTCACTTCCAGCCACTTGCAAACCACGGGAAGTTGATGCCCACTGTGTTCAATTTCCACTAGTTTTTTTTAAAAGATGGAAATCTGGCTTTATATATGAAGCCAACTGATTTTTTAAATTGGCCCAATCTGGGCATGGTGGCGCAGGCCTGTAATCCCAGCTCTCAGGAGGTTGAGGTAGGAAGATCTCCAGGAGTTCAAGGTCAACCTGGGCTACTTAGAGAAACCCTGTCTCAAAAAAAAAAAAAAAAAAAAATTGACCAAATTTTTAAAAAAATTTCCTCAAAACTCCATACTGAATTCTTTACTTTTATTTTATTTTAAATTTTTATTGATTTATTTATTTTTGTCTTTTTGAGACAGAGTTTCACCATACAGTTCAAACTGATCTTGAGGTCACTTTGTAGGCCAGGCTGGTCTCGAATTTGCTGTGAACCTCCTGCCTCAGCCTCCCAAGTGCTGGCATTCAGGCATGCACCACCACACCCAGCTATTTTATTCTATCTTAAAGAGAAAAAACAATGATATAGAATTTCAAAACAAGATAATAGGAAATTAACAATGGTTAATATTGCATATTGTTATCTTCAGCATAATTGCTCAGATTACAAGGCATAGGATGCAAAATTGATCAAACAATATAAGCACAAACCATACTTTTCGATGAACTAAAAGAAATTAGTATATAATTATCTTAGGTACTGTATATATATATATATATATATATATATATATATATATATATATAATTTCTTTTCTCTTTCCCCCTATTATTCAGTACTTCTAACAGGCAGAAAATACATCCCATGCTTAAGAAAACAGAAATAGAGACTTAGGATACAAGTATCTGGTCTGTGGTAACTATTTAGTGGTGTATATTTGTTAGTTGGCAGTACTGGGGATTGAGCTTAGAGCCTTCACATTGAGTTACACCCAGCCATTAAGTGTATTTATTTTTGAGACTGAGTCTTCCTCAGTTGCCCAGGATGGGCTTGAATTTGCAACCCGCCTGCCTCAGCTTCACGGAGTGCTGGGATTGCAGCCATGTGTCATTATACGCAGCTTATTTAAATGTTTTTAATGTATGAATGAATGAATGTTCTTGTGAACTTTAGGAAACCCATAGATGTGTTTCTGCCATTTAAAGCACATCACATGTCCCCACATATGTGGACACACCTTTAAAATGGTAAACACAACTATGAACAGTCACTCTCCTCCCCCTTATTCAATGGAACGCTTTCCTCCACAGCACCCCAGCCCAAAAAATTACTTTTGAGTAACTTATAATTCATTTAGACTAATAGACCTAAACACAAACCCATAACAGATTTTAAAATGAGGAAATTACCATGTCTATCATTTTTGGATCTTATTTACTCTTTCAGTTTCTTACACTAGGAAGACAAAGAAACTGCTCAAAGGGAAATTATATTGTTGATCAGTCTTACATGCCTGTATCTGATAACCTGAGAAACTATTTTGAAGACTACAATATGCAATATAACAACCATTGTTAAATTCCTGTCCTCTTGTTTGGAAATCCTATATTGCTATTGCTGCAGCTATTGTTGTTGTTGTTTTGCTTTTGTTGTTGTTTTTGATTGTTTGCTTTTTGATTTTTCTGTTTTTTCCCTTTAAAATAAAAATATAAATTAAACAACAAAAAAGCAAATTCTAAAAATTTTATTATACTTGCTTTTTTATGCTTAGATATGTGCAACTTTTTGCTTAGAAATTTTGAAAGATTATTTTCATTTTATAAACTTTGTGATATTCTTCCAAATTCTGGGCCAGCTGCAAATTCCATAAATATGCTGTCTAGTTTTCATGAGGAGGCCTGGGCACAGGTTTAAATGACAGCAATGTAGAGATGAGGGTCTTGGACCTCCCAGGGGTCAGCAAAATGGGGAAGAAAGGAGAGGATTGTTGTTTTATTTCCGTGCTACCAATGAGATGTACACTTATTTGTTTTATTCATACACACCATTATCACTGATAAGGAGCCAAGATTTCAAAACAGAAGGCAAGTACTGAGTTTGTATTTTGCCTAAAAAGATATTGACTCTATATTCATTTGGTTTTGTCAAACATTTTTCACATTATCTATTTTTTCCTGCTTCCCCACAGGCAGGTGTGGGTCCAGGGCCTGGCACCAAGAAATCATGGAATCAGGAAATACAGAAACAAATCAGACTTGAACTCAACAGACCAGGAGCCCCAGGATCTAAGAATCAACACAGCCAGGTATTTTTCCTTCCACTGAATTTTTTACCATCAGTGCTAGGTTCCATCCATTATTCTTTATTTGGTTTGTCATTTATAGCGAAGTTGCTTTTTTGTTTTGTTTTGTTTTGTTTTGTTTTGTTTTGTTTTGTTTTTGAGACAGAGTCTTGTTATGTAGCTCAAGCTGGCCTTGAACTTGGGATCCTTCTGCCTCAGCTTCCCAAGTATTGGGATTATAGCTGTGCACCACTACGACTGGCTTTTACTGTGCCATGCTCTTCCCACACCAAGGACACCTCCTTAAGGTTTTCTTTTCTCCTCCCTCTGTCCCCTCACTCTAGCTTCCCACAGTCCTTGTCTGCCAGTCAGGTTCTCCCCACAGTTGAAAGACTGTAACTCATCGGGTTCACTTCACGACCTATATAAATTCTTCTGAAATGTAGTCATTTCACCAGGATTTTCACATATTTCTGTAAGTCTAGTAAAAGCGTGGGTGGTAATTGTGTCTAACTACATGGGATGCTGCTGCTTTGGCACTGAAGTATTTATTATAATAATAACCATAATAGCACACAGTCGCTGACCCTCAAGGTGCTTCTTAGGAAAGACAGCCAGGCAACCAGACAAGACTGGTCTGCCCACCGCCCACTGCCACCCACACTCACAGGAGACAGATCAAAGGAGCTGAAACCCTCAGTAAACAATGGAGCTGGGGTATGCAGAATCCCTGGGAGCATTTGCAGCACACCCACCCCTCACTAAACACACCACTCAACAGGCTAGGGCAGGAAGTAAGCTCTTTCCAGGCTGTAGACTTAGGAGAATGAAAGGAAACAGAATATATTTCCTAAGGTTGCGCTTGGGGCAGACCTTGGAGCAATCACCACCATTGGATGCATGTCATCAAGAACACAGTTTAAATTTCCCTTAAGAAATTTCAAGGCAAGCATTTACGAGAAATGGCAGTAACTTGGCATAAATATGACCATTTGTGTTAAGCAGATCCTCTTTCTATTGTTTTAAACTAAAAAACATGCCCAGCTTTTCCCCAAGGTGGGCTAATTTCCATCGTCATACAATGTGTAAAAGCATCATGCTTTTTAGAGTGTTAGCAGCAATGGCAAAATTAAAAATCCAAATTCCTTTCAAAACGCCGCAGTAGATTTGGCCCTGTGGGCCTCTCCAACCCTCTTACCTCACCCTTATTTCTCACTCTCGTTCACTGGAGTCTCACAGAGATTCTTGCACAATTTCTGGGACACACTAAGCCCTTTGCCACCTTGGGCCTTTAGGCTTGCTACTTCCTCTCCTCTCCTTGGGGGCACTCCCTGCACCTGGTTTCCCTAAATCCATTTTCTGTACAATGGCCAGGGTTCTTTTTAAGAAGCATAAGTCAGATGTGCATTTCTCCACTGATAACTCCCATCCCGCAGCTTCGCCCTCCTCTGATTGTGCACAGTACTTCCCTCTTATCTCTCTGGCAGCGTTTGCCACTTTCTGTCCCATGTCATCATTATTTATGCTTTGTCTAGAACATTCACACTTTCATATTTCAACAGGGTCAAGTACAGTGCTTAGAGCTATTAATAAATAATGGAGGGATGGGTGGATGAATGGATGGATGGATGGAGGAATGGATGGATGGAATGATAGAAGAAGGAAAGGAAAAGGGATGAATACAGGTAGTAGAGCTCCCAAAAGCTGAACAAAAACCTGAACACACAGAAATGTCTCAGAAGTCTGGGGACCTACTTTGAAATTTCACCAACATAATTCCCAAATTACCCCAACACAATACACAGGTTTTTGTTGTTTACACAGTATTTAATATTTTTTTGAAAAGCTAATGTTTCAAATTCACGTTGAGAAGGGAACAAAGACTTGTGAGAGGAATGTGACATTTTCAATTGAAAGGACCATCTGGGACTTTCTTTCAGGTTGCTGCTCAGAGCAGGTGAGGCCTTGCTGTCTCAGCACGCGGCCCAGCTGTGGCCTGTGAGCTTGGAGCTGCAGGGTGGCAGTGGTGACAGTGGCGGTGGGCTTCTGCCACCACCCAGGAGAGCAGCGAGCCTAGGGCTGTGGTGGGGAGGCTGAGGGCTTGCTGTGGGCTGGGGAGCATGAACTCAGAGTGCAGCGATCAGGCAGCCTTGGCAGGTGCTATGCCTGGCTGGGGCACACAGCAACCTCAGGAGCTAGGAATTCAAGCATCGTGTTGGAACCTGACGGCGTGTGCTGATTGCTATGACGTAGAGCTCTGCTGTTTTTGTTGCTGTTTCAGCTGCTTATGCACTAATACCAGCCCAGTGAAACAGCAGCGTGTTCAGTAAATTTCCCATAATCCCCTGTGAATGAATCCAGGTATGAGCCACTTCAAGACAACAATTCTCTTCCTTATCTAGAGGAAAGATGTGGACCCTGTGTTTCCTTTCCTGCCATTTGGGCTCCTCTTCCCTTTCTGAGTTATCAAATCTTTGCCTCTCTTCTCTTTTTGCAACTTTCTCCTCTTGGATATTACCATGCCACACTCCCAGGCTTCCTCCTGGTGTCTGACTTCCCCAATCTAATCTTGGTGGCTCCCTTTCTTCCCCCTGCTCTAAATGCTGGCATTCTTCAAGTGTCAGTTCAGAACCTCCAGGAATCCTCACTCCTTCCTTGGGTCACCTCGCCCAAGGGAAACAGTTTCATTACTGTGACACATGTTGACCTCCCGAGGTGGTTTCTAGGCCTGACTTCCTTCTCAGAGTTAGGTATCCCTGTCTAGGTAGCCACTCTACTCATCCGACCTCTTGGCTCAAAGCTGTTTAGACAAAAGCTGTTTAAAACCAAACTTGTAATCACTGTGACTTCGAATTGGAAAACTGGTGGATATCTTTAGTTTCTCCACCTTCCTTGCTTACCTACATCCTGTTCAACCCTGAATCTTATTGATGATTCACCAAATATGCATCTCAAAGCCACCCAAGTCTGTCTCCAATACATGGCCTTTCTGGACCAAATTCCACTCATCCATCTCTTGACTGTCACTGCTTTCCGATTAAATTCCCCACACTTGCCTTCCTTCACTTTGGGGTCAGAAAATCTTTGCAAAACACAGATTTTTATCAATATCTCTCTTCTTAAAGCTCTCTGAGGCTTTTCCTTTCCTTTTAGGTAAACACCAGAATTCTTTAGCATTGCCTACAAGGACTCCCATGAGTCCTTAATCACAAACAATACTGCCAACTGGGTTATCATTCATTTCACATGTATTTCATTTCATGTCTCTATTTCCTCAACTTTGCTTAATTTTATTAATTTATTTTGGTATTAGAGATTGAGCCCAGGGCCTTTGCATGGAGCTACATCTCAGTTTTTTGTTTTGTTTGTGAGATAGGGTTTTGTCAAGTTGCCCAGGCTCAAACTTTTTATCCTGACTCAGCCTCCAAGAATGGTGGGATTACACCACCATTTCACCAAATCCAGCTTAAAATTCTTGCTTTGTAAAAGAAAATCATCATGGTGAGGAAAGATAAGTTGAAGCTAAAAATCTCAAATAGCTCCTTCTTTTGTTGTTCATAGAAATTACACTAAAAATTAAGTGTCAATTTACCTTATCGGGTACCATTGCCCGCTGCAGAGTCTAAGGACTGGTCTCATGTAAACCAAAAGTTATTTTATACTCGAAGGCAGCAAGTGTTACACACTTCAATAAGAAGTCCAGTGGTAAATAGCTGGACTGAACATGGTGAATAAAATTTGCATACTCACGTTTTAAAATCTGGCAAAGCTTATTTTCATTACAAAAGCAGTTATAAAAGTATCTTTAAAATTACAATCTATCCTAATATATTTTTTAAATTATTTTCACAAATATTCAAATTGCTCATCATTTAAGAACTCTACAGCACAATATATCTGTTATGTATCAGTTTGGTACTGAGACATTGGAAGCTGATTCTGTTTGCAAAAATCAGTCTTCACATCCAAGAGACTCAAGATGAAAATATGAATATTTTGAATCCTACATTTACATATGATAATGAAAATGATTATGAGTTTTTCTAATTTTAATACTTCCTCAAGGCTGGGGATTTAGCTCAGTGGTACAAGCACCTGCCTGACAAGTATGAGGTCATTTCATGAGTTTGATCCCTGGTACCCCCTCCCAAAATTATAAAAACATAAATAAATAAAACCTCCTACCTGGAATTTTTTTCTAAAGTTAAATACATTTCTTAGTTTGGGGGAATACACTGAAAGAAAATCTGAACATTTCATTTAAACTGGTGGATGGAGACTGCACCAGGAAGCCACATCTGGAGATGTCTCCTCTAACGCTCAACTGGGAGACCAGGGCCCAGGCAGATGGTGCAGAGAGGGAAAGTCTCAGTAGGTAGAAGAACTGGGGGCTTCATTTTCTTTTGTCTGACCACCAAAGAAATTTCATGAGGGTAAAAGTAGAATATGAAGGCTCAGTCTGAGTGAGTTCAGAGGTGAAAGGGGAAGGAGGACCAAGACACTTGGTACTTTTAAAGACTCTATCTGCTGATGATACAGCTCAGTGACACAGGGTATCCCTGGCAAGTGCAAGGTCCTCTCTTGGTACAAAAAAAAAACAAAAAAAAAACCTACCACGAGATGGCTGGTGGTAGCTATAGGTTAGAGAGTCATCAAGCATCTATAAAATATTCAGCCACCCATTTGTAACCCCACATCCCTCTGATTACAGTAGTAGAGATTTCCATATTTCACTGAGATTATCTACAAAGAAAAATATGCCAATATGGAAAGGACTTTGACTGAGACTCAAAGAGCATTATGTCCTTTGAGCACAGTCTAGAAAAAAAAGTATCTATCTCCCTTTAGGAAACAGTTGAAGTAAAAGAAATTATAGATCTGGTTCAGCGAGAGGTAACATATGAAGCAAAGAGATCTAAAAAAAAAAAAATCACATTTAAGGAGGCTGAATAGAGAAATGTTTTAAAAGAAACTCTGGTTTTTATAGAAATAGGAATTCTGTTTTTTATAGAATTTAAAAGAAATTCTGGTTTTTGTAGTATAAATTAAATGTGGTTTTTCAATCATGTAAGTTTATTTTTGCTAGCTCCTTTAAAAACTTACCTAATAAATAAATCTCTTTAAATGTTTTATTGTTCTAATGAATAACAAGGACTTTTTTTGCCATCACTGCATCCCTTCACAAACACAACTTAAGTGTATGTGTAATTTTCATGTTTTATTATAGTTCTCAGTTTTGACAAATAATGGGAATTTGGATGCATTTTTCAATGTTGGGAAAGTATTATTAAATGCATGTATAATACCTTCCTTAAAGATTATTTTCATTTACCCTTTGAAAAGGATAAATGAAAACCATATTGCTTGAATTCAGAAGAATGAGTTAAATGGGCACTTAGGAGCCCAAACACCTGTATACATGCATGAAGAGAAGTAACAAATATCCTAAGAAGAGATTGAACCACAGAGACTCAACTAGGATATAGGACCAACAGTATCTTACATCTCAGCAGGATAAACGTTCTGCTTCTCCTTTGGGACCTCTCACCTGAGTCACAGGTGCCCTTGCCACTGGCCCCCATATATCTAAGCATCTCAAGATCCTCTCTTATCACGGTACAACTTCTTGGATGAAGTAAGAGCAGTGAGTTTGCGGGCAGTTTGCAAGCAAACCAGACTGAGATGAGAAGTGACCTTTGACTACTGAGAATCATTCTCTTTTACCAAGAACAAAATGGGAATGATCTGAAATAGAGGCATGTATAAAACTTAAGTGGTCAATGTTCTGGCCAGGAAAATGACTCATTCCTCCTGAAAGTCCCAAGAATCTCCAGTCTAGAATGAGAAATAATCTGTGGACATGACTCTGTGTATACAGATTCAAAATGTCAACAGTTAATGAAGAACAATGACGATAAAACAGAAAGATTTATTCTACCTCTCAACTGCTCTCTCTCTTTTTTTTTCAACTGAAGTCCTTGGCCAATTCCAAGTTCCGTGATAATCTAACAACAGAACAGATCAAAAAAAAGAAAACATTTGGTAATTTGAAATCTGTTCTCTTGTCACTGGCCCACAAATTAGGCCTGTGCTTAGTTTTAACCTGTGATTCTCTGATATTTTTAAAGGAAAGGTCAGTATATTTGACTCACATCATAATAGAGGCTTCTTATGCCTCATCTAATGACACAGGAGATGTACTTACAAGAGATGAGGATTCCATCAAGCTCAAAGACTAATTTAAGTGAATATAATAAAAATTAAAAATGTATAATAAAAGTTAGAAATAAGCCTGGGAGTTATCTTAGTAATAAAACACTCAACTAGCAACTAAAACATGGCACTGTTCCTAACTGCGTGGCTCTGGTCAAGGTAATCACTCTCTGGTGCCTCAGTGTTCCAGTCTATGAAGCTACTGTGCTTTCTGGAGCCCAGCTCTGCTAGGACCAATTGTGACAACCCAGTAGGTACCACCCCTAGGTTGGTGTCGCCTTCCTCATCTATGAGCAGAGAGGCTGTTGTAGAAACCCTTAAGGCCCAGTCTCATTCTAGTTCTGATACTGTAGTCAGAGAAAAAAGAGAAAGGCAATTTTTTTTTTTGGTCAGAAATACTCTACATAAGTGCAGCTAAACATTTGAATAACTTGCTCACTTTTTCATTTAGTTCTGGGAGATGATTTGGCTTCAATTTTTTACAATGTGAAAATGTATATTTCCACAATAAATAAAAATAAAGTCTATAAAATATACAACTAGAATTCTGTAAGTGGTCAAAAACCAACCCTGAAGAGGCCCAGGACATGAATGCTTTAGATGAACTGGTCTCTACCTCGCCTCTAAAAGAATGGAAAGAAAAGTTTCCAGCCTTCCATTGATCAGTGTCTGAGAAGAGCCATTCTCTTCTACTTTCATAACTGGGGCATACATAAGCACACATTTGTCCAGCAGGAAGAGACATACGCAGACACACAGTCACTCACAGACACTGAGAAGAATGCTTTTGGCTTTGGATAGGGTTCAAATATTACATCATCTATCTGGGAATTATATTAGAACACAACCCCAGTAATGATTCAGTAGTCCACTAGGCTTACTTCGTGACTAAATTAGAGTATTCCAGAATCAAGCGTTCCTATTTCTGCACTGGTCTGGATGTTTTAAAACTTGTCCTTGCAAATGTCAGTATGGCTGAGCCACTAAAAACATAAATAAAAAACCTATTCCCAGGATTGCCTCAACACTTTAATTTTGTCATGTCTTTCTCAGAAACACTGATCACAAATCTACAATTTTCCCTGATTTTTGGAATAGTGGAGTTGGCACCAACCCATTGACTGTCCCAGTTTAGGACATCCAGAATTTATGCCTACATGGAAATTTCCAACTCACACTCCAAGGTTTAACCCAATTCTATATTTTTGCTTACTACACGGGCTTAGAAGTTTTTATTTGACCAAAATTATCCCTCGGGGGGAAAAAAAGGATCACATGTAAGTCCTTCTAAAACCTTGTATATTACAGGTCGCTTTCTCAATTATTTCGGTATTGTTTGGGGAAGACACATTAAGCTGAAATGATGTCAAATGATGTAATAGATACTTGTTAATAAGAAAGAAGCCAAGTTATCTAGCATAATTCTTGGTGTGTAGTATCTCACAATTATAATGTTACAAGTTGTCATAAAGAAATTCAGGCTAACTACAGGAGGACCACAATGTGCACTTCAAGACAATTTTCTAACTTTTTTTGATGGGAGAATACTGGGGATCAAACTCATGACCTTGTGCTTGCCAGGCAGGCACTTGTGCCACTGAGCTAAACCCCTGGCCTCAAAATTTTAAGTGCTTTGAAAATGCTGTACTTTTCAGGGACATCATCAAAAATATATTTAAATAGGATTGCATCTCAAGTTGTCTATTTTAAAGAAAGAACCCTTGGGGCCAGGGATTTAGCTCAGTAGCACAAGTGCCTGCCTGGCAAGTGTGAGATTGTGAGTTCGAACAATGCTATCAAAAAAAAAAAAAAAAAGAAGAAGCCTTATGAAAGTAACTTAAGGAGCAACAAACATGTGAAAACTGAAGGTGAACAGAAACAGTGAACGTAACTACTTCAAAGAATGTAAATGAATGGATACTCCTATTAGTATATTATTTTGTAAATTATGACTTTAAATATGTCCATGTGACTAATGTATTACTAAATTATGTAAAGAGACATCTGACTACTTCATCTATATTGCTTTCATAATCAAGTTGGCCAAAACTTTTGGAACGAGAGATGTGAGGATCTCTGGAAAGTGAAAGATCATCTTTATGAGGCTGTCTTATGTTTGGGGTGTGTTCTAGAGTGACAGAGTCGATGACTCTGCATATGATCAGGGGTGGTGGGCAATAAAAGGCAAGGAAAAGGAACAATATGAAATTTCATCTTGAAACTTTTGTCCTCTTTGGGTTCCTTGCCGGGTGCTGCACTTGCGTTACTGGGTAGAGCTCGGAGGCATACTTCAGTCTGAGCAGAGGGATCTTCATCACCTTTCTTGGATTGACAGAAGGAGAGTAAAGAAGAGCCCTGCTATAGCTTGGGTTTGAGTGTTCCTCCCTAAAATGTTTGATCCCCAGCCCCATGGTGATATTGAGAGGTGGTGAAGCTAGTAGGAGGTCTTAGGTGATTTAAGGTATGTTCTTGAAAGAAGCTGTGAGATCTCTCTCTCTCTCTCTCTCTCTCTCTCTCTTCCTCCCTCCCTCCCTCTCTCCCTCTCTTCTCCCACCATGAGGTAAGCAGTTTTCCCTTCCTTGAGTTACATACCATGAGATACTGCCCCACAACAGACCTTAAAGAAATAGGGCTATCCATTCCTATATTAAAATCTCAGAAATTTTGATCCAAATTTTTTCCTCTCTTTGTTATAATAATGGAAAGTGGACTAACACAAGCCTTCAAAGAATTTACCTCTACAGGCAATATACTGACCTCCAGGACTCACAGGGCAGCTGACTGTGACTGAACACATACTGAGAGCTTGCTGGGTAACTTGTAAAGTGTTTTCCCTGTAATGATCACAACACTTCATTATCCTCATTTCACAGATAAGAAAACTAAGGAACACACAGAGTAACTTACCCAAGTCTCAGTATAAATGTCCCACAATGGTCAACAGCAGCGCTAATACCTGGACCTGGGTAGTCTTACTCCAGAGCTTGCCCTTTTGTGCACATGCCGTAGCATTTCACCTCTTTAAATAATGAACTCTACGAGGGAGCCTAAGACTTTCCATGGATCCTTTCTACTATCCACAGCATCTGTTCCCCAAAGTCAAAGCAAATTAAATGTGGAAGAAAGCAAATTAAAGATCTATAACAAGCTTGGATTCTGAATTCACCAATCTTAAACAACAATTGCATTACTAGTGTCTCTTAGATCATTAAAAAAGGAAAGTTTGTGCTAATATTAGTTGGAGAAATTTTTATGCCCATGTCTTGTACCCTGAGCAACTGCCTTAAAGATAGCAACATGAATGCATTCACTATTGCTATTCTTATTATTTTGTTATGAAATTTTGCTTTACCTTTTTTTCCATAAAATAGGAAAAAAGAACAATTGTGTTAAAATGCACTTGATAACTGAATCCAACAGCATCATTTTAGTCACCATTTTTTGTACATACATTTAGGTATCTGATACCAGCTATTACTCCTATGTTGCTGAAATTGTGCCTTTGCCCAGGAAAACCGGCTCATCTTCCTTGACTCCTCTCTCTCCTCAGTGCTCACTCCTCCTCATTCTCCTTCACTGTTCCTCTCTCTTCTTCTTAGGTGTTGAGCTTTCTTTCCCTTCTGTATCTTAAGTAATTTCATCTGTGGTCAAGGCTTTTACTTTCCACCTATGGGTTCTCAAATTTTTACCTATATTTCTCTTTTAAATTTCAAAAGTCAAAGTTCCAGCTCTTCCCTGGGATTTCAGGATGACTCCAATTGCATCTCCAATTCAACAGATCCCCACAGGAACTCCCTCCCTCCTCTCTACTCACTGCCCAACCTCATCCTCAAATCTGAGCCTTCTTTTATAGTCTTTATTTCCTTCAACAACTTCACTAACCAATCACTTGTTGTCTTGGCTCTATCTTGGACTGTTATTAGACTGTTTTATTTCAGACCGTTTCTCCTTACTTGTAACCCTAATAACACATCGATTGGATTGTTGAATCATTTAGATTTTACCTTGGAAGGATGTAGTGTTTGTATAATCTATTTCTGTTTCTGTTTTGTTTTGTTTTTCCAGTGATAAAGCCCCATGTACTATAGGCAAACACTCTACCACCAAGGCTGCATCCTCAACCTATAATGTCTCTTCTAGTCTGTTTCCACCATGCTGATGAAAACCTTCATCATCTCTCACTTGGATCACTGCAGTGGACATTTATTTGGCTCTTCCAGCTCCTCGAGGCCTGTAAGTGAGCTTCCTAAAATCTAAACCCAGTCATGTCTATCTTTGCTTGCAAAACCTCTACCTCTACCAACAAGGCACATTCTGTTTGTACAGACTGACACACACAGTCCTTGACAACCAAATTCTCAGCTATATTTGTAGTTATACTTTTATCTGCTTGTCTCTTCGTCTCCAGCCATACTTCCCCATATGACCCAGACACTGGAGTGACCTGTCGTAACCTTTCCTACTGAGCTCTGAGCTCATGAAAAAGAACTTCTTGTGTTACTGATACTGGGCATCTGAGTTCATGATACCTGCGCTGCTGGATCTAGACTCTTAAAGAAACATGCTTGTGAATGTTCAAGGCAGCGCATGATAATTTGTCATCTTTTCAACAACTCAACAAGGTTACACAGTGCTGTTGCTACAGTTTAACAAGTGAAGAAGTAGACCCCAAGCAGCTGAGGAGCCTAACAGATTCCTAAAAAAGAACTAGTAAATGAATTAACCAAAATTTTCAGCCAGGTTAGGCTGTCTGTAAAACCTCTGCCTTAGCTGAGACCAACCCTTGCTGATTACTTCTATTACTGTAATTCCTTTTGTAGGGAACAACCAGGAAGCAATACCACTGCTTCAGGCTCTTATGTGTGCGGCCATGGCACCCCAGGTGTGGGTCACTTTGGAAAAGGGCCAGTACCACACCTTAGAATTCCAGCATATCCCAGTGTCCTGTAAATGGAAAAGTACTATAAGTGGGCTCTACCCTAACACCAAGCATTTGACATTCTCAATGAGCATCCAAATGAAGCTTTTTAAAGAAGTATAATATCTTGATCAGTCTCTCTCCAAGGAAAGGGAAAGTCTGAAATGATCCTGGACACTGGCTCTGACATAACCAAATGTGCATCCTTGAGTGGGAAGAGTCTTCAACTGTGGGCTCTTGAGTCTGATTTTATTAAATAACTGATGGTACGCTACACATTTATTTTTGTTACTTGAAGCTAACACACATACATATTCTCAACTGTGGCCAAAGGGAAAATTACTTTAATAATCACCTATCATGTAAAAAAATATGTACCTAAGAGCCCCTAGATCAAAGACCAACTCTGTCTCTGCCAGTAGCTGCCTGTGTGGCCTGGATCAAATCTACTTCCGATTATAGACTTTTTATATCTAGGGATTCCAATTAGTTGATCCATGAGCAGTTTCTTTTAATTCTAATATTCACAGGCCCTTCTTATTTTTAGAATGTTTTCCCCAGGGCTACTTTTATCCTAACCCTAAGGAAAACTACCTTACATGTCCACTTTCATATATTTAATTAAATATATAATTTTAAATTATATATATTTAAACCATACATGTTTTGTATACCTAGTGAAGTGGCTATTATAATCAAAGAAGATTAATACACTCATCATTTCACATTGTTATCCCTTTTTTGTGACAATCATACATACATGGTTTCTGAAATGTAGTCAGGGATGATGGGGTAGAGGTAAATTCCAAGGCTATTTTACAATGAAAGAACTATAATCAATACACTGAAAATTGCTCATGGCCTTGGATCTGATGAAATGCCTCAAATGCACAAAGCAATGTAAACATAATTATACAGGAAAACATGGTAGACAGAAGTTAGGAGGTGTGGAAAACCCCGTTATGCGTTGTCTTAGCTGACATACACACAGCAAACAGTTGCTAGGTTCTCAGCTTTGTTTACAGGAAAGTAATTTCTCACCACATGACAGCCACTGGGTGTCTGAGATAAGATCAAAAGATATATCCATAGATACCCTATAAATGCCTCTTGAGTGACTACTACCTGAAAACACCATGAAAAGCACATGATGCAAACGTTAAGAGCAGTGCTAATGCTCTTACAGCTCGCTTTCCATCACAAAAATGAACCATGAGTTACAGAAGAACTATCAAAGAAGTTCCTTTTCAATCTTTGTGAAATATTTCCCGTCAAAATCCTAGTAATAAAAACGGACACTTTGAAAGCAGTTTATATACCAGCATATTACAGCTTAAACAGGTCCCCTTGGACAAAAAAAAGAACCCAGAAGGAACATTAAAGAAACAAAACAAAAAAACCTTTCCTTTGGCGCACTTCACATTTTTTAAAATGGGGCAGCTTTACCTAACATCGTGTCATTTAAACCATCTGGGAAGCCCCCGAGGCGGAGGAGGAAGGCGGTAAGGCACAGCGCGACCCCTGGGGGCTGCGTCCAGCCCGCGGGCTGCAGGGAAGGGCCCGTTGGCGGCCCGGCGCGGGGCGACTCACCTGCCCTCCTGGAGGTGGCCGCGGCCGCAGGCAGGAGCAGCGCGACGCAGAGGCAGCTCAGCCAGAGCGCGGGCATGGCCGGGCGCCGGGCGGCGGCGGGGTCCTCCTCTGCGCCGGGCTCTGCCGGCCTTCCCCGCGATCAGGTGGTTTTATCGTCTCTTCTACCTGACTCAGTCCTGACAGGAAGAGAACTGTGTTTCAGGGCGTGACTCACCTGTGAACAAGGAGGACCCAGCCCTCCAAGGCAGACACACACACACACACACACACACACACACACACACACACAGCGAGCTGCAGGAGCGCTCACCCCAGCCCGGCTCCCCCTGCGCCGCCCGCCGCACCGAGGGCGCACACCTGGCCAGGCCCAGGGTGTGGCCCAGGGATCCCACTCCTGGAATGTGCCAGAGCAGTCCTTCTCTCCCTGGGCTGGTCTAGGGCAAAAACTGTGCGGTGAAAAGCAGCCGCCCCCTTCCTCAAACTGGGAGGCCCAGTCTCAGCGCACAGGCTGAGGGCCCTCCTGGGTTCTGGTCTAAAAGACATTAGGGGAGACTGGTCAGTCCTGGGGTCCCAACAGCTTCCTCACCACCTTCCCAGTTCCCGCCACCCAACCTCTGGACACAGGAGCCCTGCCCCAGCTTACCATCGCCAGATTGGACCAAGTGTCCTGGGTTTCCCCAACTGTGTATCACCTGGCTAGAGGCTCCTGAAGTCACTGGCCAGACCAGCTCCCCTATGAACACTAGATCACTCTGCATTGCTAACAATGAGTACAGCATCTAGCATTTTCAATGCTCAGTAAATGTTCTGTTCAACTGCATACAAAAAGAAGATCCAGATTCTTTTGGCATCCTAGAGCATATTTTCTCAGGCCATTTACTATGGTTCCACTGAAAAATGTTTCTTGAGACTAGCTGTGTCATCCAAGTCCCCTGTACTAGTAATATCTGGAAAACTGCACATCTTGATAGGTTCTACTTTGTCTCTTCTCCCAAGGAGGCTGGTTGCAATAATTCAGAGAGGTACCTATCAAAGAGAGTACTTTGGAACCTACTACAAGCAGCAGCCCATGCCTATAATCCAGTATTCTGTGAGGCTGAAGCAGAAGGGTCACAAATTCAAGTCCTACTTGGGTAACTTACTGACTTCAAGCAAGAACCTGCCTCAAAATAAAAAAGGGGTGGGGATATAGCTCAGTGTGAAGGCCCTGGATTTAGTCTCTAGCACTGCAAGGAAAAAGAAGAGGGGAGGAAGGAGAGTTCCTGCTGAAGATATAAAGATTACTAGAATTTATGTATACCAAATCTATCCAATGCAGCTAACTATTCTTCTTTCCCATCAACAAGGCCTATAAATTTTCCAGTAAGTACCTATTCCCTGAATCAATGATAGCTGTTCTATGGATAACAACTAACACACAATATGCTACATGTAGGCTGAGCTGATGGCTTTGTACAGAACATGGAACATGACCTAGATGCTGAGTCATAACTAGGATCTGAATACAGCAGAGGCAGGCAGGATCCTGCAAACTGGCCCTTACCTGCTCTAAAATCTGCAGCACAAAAAAATTAGTAGAAAAATTCCAATTTTCTCCTCCTGGTCCTGGTTATCTTCTACTCAGTCCAGTATTCAAACAAAATAAAGATTCTTCTCTCCCAAAACTCAGTGTTCAGTGCTTGCTAACATTTTAGTTTCTAGAAATGAAATATATCTGGAGTTTTCCTTTCCAGTAGCTGGTGCCAGCATAGCTACCCATCCTTGGTGTGCGATTCCTGAGAGTTCTACAGAAGCAAGGAACAGAGACCACTAAATAAAGCCTTGAAAGTGCATTTTATTTAGCACAGATTGCTATAGTGGATCACATCTTAAAACTTGGAACAGAAATTTTCATCTACATTGTTTTGGGGCAATGATAATACTATACATATTTACTTTCTATTGATTGTCAGTCACTGTTACAAATCCTTTATCAATGCTTTAATCTTCAAAAGAACCCTACAAATCAGGTTATTGTTAGTTTCCTCACCTCACAGATAAGAAAACACAGACATGGAAAGGTCAAGCAATATGCTGAAAGTAGTAAAGCTGAGACTCAAACCACCCTGGTTTCACAATTCTAAAACTCGTTAGTCGATTAAAAAGTGTCATAAAGACAAATTCATGACAGGGAAATGAATTGAGCATACAATCAAAGGTTGTTTATCAACCACCTTTACAACCTGGCCAGACCATAGACTATTGGCACACATCCACAAAGCCGAGTCACAAAGCACTCTGACAAACACACTGATTTTCCCAGGCTATTAGCCATGGAGGACCCTTTGAGGTCACCAGGACCAGGGGCAGAAATGGGAAGCAGGCCCCTGGGGTCTATGCCAGCCATCAGCCTCTTGTATTTGTAGAATACAGAATTTTAAACTTTTCTGTAAAATGTAAATACTTTTAGGTCAATAGACAGGCACTGTCCAGGTTTTCTCATTTTCTTCCTCTTTGTCTTCTTCTGAGCTTTTTCACATATCCAAACAACCTGCCTGCTCTGGTTTTGCCCCCAACTTTATTTAGGGTCAGTGTCAACCTCCTCCACCAACTAGTGTGTTGCTGGGGCCTAGAGTACTCTCGTGGTCAAAAGTCAAGGCTTTGCAGGAGATTCCTAGGGTCAAATTCTGGCTTCCCTGCTATCAAGGCACTTAGTTTTCTCTGAGACTCAGTTTCTTAATCTATAAAACAGAGATAATAATAAAATGCTGACCTATCAGTTGTAGGGTTTTTTTCTGTGTATGTGGAAAACAGATGAATTAATGATTTATCTAGTGCTCAGAATACCAGGCACATTCTTGCACTATACAAATGTAGTTATAATAGTAATTTAAATTATTAAGTATTGTAAATTTAAATAGTAATTTAAATTATTGTTAACTATTATTGTATTGTTGCTATTGTTATTTTTATTGCCACTGGCAAAGTACCAGTTTTTTCTTGCTATAATTACTAGTATATGAGAAAGATGAGAATTTTAGTTCAATTCTTCAACTAACTGATTATTTAATTAGAATTTTAAAATTCTGTGGTATTCTTGGCCTAATCTGGTTCCTGCCAGATTCCCAACATTTACTTAGAAGTTGTTAATTAAATTGTGATTTTGCTATAAAATGAGAAATTTCCTTCATACGCAGAGTTTTTGCCAAATGTTCTAAATTTTTTGCATTATTTAACAAGGCAGATTGGGATCTTATTTTTCAGGTAAAATGTAAATGTAACATGGCTTTAAAATAATCCCTATGATTAGCATATGATTTTCAAAAAAAAAATCAACCAAAATCTGCTTGCTTTTCTATATGACACAAACAAATCTTCTTTCAAATCTAGATAAAAGTCAACTTGATACTATTCTGCAATAAAAAGGACCAAACTATTGGTAATGCCAAAGGAATCTCAAAGCCCTATGCTAAGTAAAAGAAGCCAAACACAAAAGATCAGATTCTGTGTGATCCCATCCATATGAAATTCTAGAAAAGATACATCTATGAAGCAAGAAAGCAGATCAGTGGTTATCAAGGGTGGAAACTTACAGCAATGGGGCATCGGATATTTTTTGGATTAAAATATTCTGAAATGTGATTATAGTTAAAAGTAAGCCAATTGTAGGCTGAGGATTTAGCTCAGTAGCATAAGTGCCTGCCTGGCAAACGCAAGGTTGTGAGTTTGATCCCTGGTACAGAAAAAAAAAAAAGTAAGCCAATTGTATACTTAAGATTATTAAATTTACTTGTGCATCAATTATACTGTAGCAAGTTGCTATTACAAAAGACAAACTCTCAAAGAATCTATTTGATAATTAAAATGGGACCTCAAATGTGGAAAGGCAAAGCCACCACACAAAACACATCAGCGTTTGCATAAATTGTGACAAAGCCATAACTTAGAATCCAGTCCTGACAGCTGTGCTCATCCTGACTAGCTCTAAACTGCCATTTAAGGTGTTTGGGCTGAAATACACTTACCTCCGCCCCAGCCCTACAGAAGGACCCTTCCCTAGAAACTTGTCTCTTTTGTCAATTTACAACAGGTAACAGATGCCTTTCTGAAGTGATTGCTGAGAAGCACCATTTCAAACCTATCTTAAAGTCTGGTTCTAGGAAGTCAGCCCTTTGACTTCTGCCTCATCCTCCTCAGAAGCACCACATTCTTGCAGGGTATAACTCCCGGTGTCAGTGGGGTTAACACCTTTCAGAAATGCTCCAGCCCCAGCTTTGGGAAGGTACCCAGACATTCTTACAGGGTGTGGCAGGCAAGGCCGAGGCCCCGGAAGTCCTCTTTATCCACTGTTCTATTTACAATTCAGTCATCACCCAAAGGACTTTTCTTTTTACAGTGCTGTATAAATCAGTTCACAGAACTATCATCTCTCCCCTGCAAAGCCCCAAATAGCATTATGAGTGACATGTTGATTTTTGCCTTGAGTTCCATCATTACCTTAGTCAACTTTCAGAAGGAATGTCTGGCATGTCACCCACTTTGAAACTCGCTTATGATAAAAACTGAAGCACTGGCTGTTAATGTGCCAGCAAGAGACAGAGCTGTTGTCCCTGCCCTTTGAAACATCTTTCCCAGAGAGTTCTCTTTATGTCAGCATTTGCATTAAAATTTTAAATGTAAAATGCAGCACTCAGAGAAAAAAAAATTACTTTAACTTCGCTTTGTTCTTAATAGGCAAAGGAAAATGTCCATAAATGGAAATGGTTCAGTGTTTCCTGGATCAGCAGCATAAATTCTCCAAGGTTGGCCAGACTCCAGAAAACCATGCTCTTGGAAGCAAAGCCCTGGTTGAAGTGGCAAGCTTCCATTTCGTGCAGAAATGTATGGAGTGTGCCCACAGCCAGTTTTCAGAGAGCTGCAGTGGCCTGGCCAGAACTGAAGTAATTAATGCCTTTTACTCATTAAGAAGAGATGACCCTCATCCTGTGGTTGGCTAGTGATACATCTGGGCAGGAATGTGGAGGGAATCTGTGCACAAAGAACAATCTCATTCACGGCTTTTTTGATGTAGCTGTTACAGACAGAACTGTTCAAATCCATTGTTTGTT
This sequence comes from Hydrochoerus hydrochaeris, assembly GCA_004027455.1. Taxonomy (NCBI): domain Eukaryota; kingdom Metazoa; phylum Chordata; class Mammalia; order Rodentia; family Hydrochaeridae; genus Hydrochoerus; species Hydrochoerus hydrochaeris. The sequence goes on from PVLA01000759.1 coordinate 391,731, forward strand.
TTACAATACAACAAATGAGGAGGAACAAGAAAAGGAACACATGTTTAGAAAAAGACAAAGCAGGCAAAGAAAACACAACAAAACAAGAGGGCAGAAATACTCTTAGACAAGTTTAGTAGATTTTCTGGGTGTTTCCGTTGTTGTGTTCCCTTAGACTGAAATGTGGTCATCAGCCCATCTGTGAAATGTTGATTAGTAGGTAAAATACACCCATGGTTCCTAAACACCCTTGCATGTGGACCGCAGCTCTTCAGGTGTGAATGAGAGGGAGCAGCAAAGGAGCCCCGAACTGTCAACATTCTTCTCTCATTGCACTGGCAGGGACCAACCTGTATCCGCAGCAGACTTGACAAAAGCTGGAAGCGAGAGGTGGCCACCCTTAGATCAGAGAGCCCACCCTTGCCTTTGGAAGGAAGAACAGGAAACTGTATTTCTAAGCTTCTAAATTTAAATCTGAAACATTGTCATTTTTCATAATTTAAATTATTAAATCTGAAAAGCTCTGTAGCATTTAGAGTCCAATTCTGTCTTAAACAAGAAGCTCTGGGTACATTTAAATATTTAATAATTTTGACAATTATAGTAAAGACAGCCAAGCTGTACTAAATATGCTGCTTGTGTCAGGAGCCTTTGCAGGGGTCTGGAGTTCATTCCTAATCACTCTCCTATGAATAGGGTGCTATTATAACTCTCCTGTTGAGGCTACACAGGCTCTTTCACAAACCCATGCCAATACCTAGTTCATGTTATTATTCATCTACAACATAAAAACAAATTCAGGATCAGCGATTCCTGAGCTCTGCATCATGTTGGAACTTTGGGCTCTGGGAGAACAGGCAGCCTACTCGCTGCCCTGGTAAGCAGCTGGGAGCCTGCCTGTGCACGGGCTAAGGATCAGACATCGATCCATCCCCCCTCCTTAGCAAGTTGGCACGGGCGGTCTGAGTATCTCTTGGGAGGATGAATATATGCAGTGTGGCAAGTAAGGGGGATTTCCTTCTACTATCTCTTTGAAGGCAAATTTTTTTTATCACTGTTTTGCTCAGTTTTGATTAATGGTACTGCTGTATTCAATATTCTGTTTTTTTATAAGTTCGATGTTTCCTTCCATTTTCCTCTACTATTGTGCCCATTGCTTGTGTCCTGGTGACCTGCTGTGAGGGTCTGTGGTAGTTTCACTGCACTGCAGTCGGTCGCATGGGTTTGTTCTGTCTTGTTCTGCTGTATTTTGCTACCTTCAAAAAAAAAAAGTAGATAACAACACTGCGGTCAGTCGCATGGGTTTGTTCTGTCTTGTTCTGCTGTATTTTGCTACCTTCAAAAAAAAAAAAAGTAGATAACAAAGTAACAAAATACCTCCAAAAATCTCCCAACTCCACCAAAGCTGATCCATGGAGCATGGATGAGGAGAAACTCAAAAACAAGGCAACAGAATTATATAAGGTGATTAAAAAGTAAATAACAACAACAAAACAAGTCAGTAAGGTACTGAGCAACCTGAAACAGGATATAACTAAACAGATAATGGACTTAAAAAGTAAAAAGAAGAAAAGAAAGTGCTCTAAAGAATATGGCTGCATGTATGTTTAAGTGTGTAGGATTGATAACCATGTTGCTAAGTTGTTACTGGATCATTGAACTTCTTTGTAGCCTCACTGTTTGAATAAACACTTTGTATGCTTTAATTTTGTAACTTTAACAACTATATCTAAGAAGACAATATGTAATTTATCAACTATTGATTTCTTACTGGTTATTTTTTTTCCTGAAATTCTGTATTGTTTATACCCCTTTTTCTGTTTTGCTTTTTTCTCTTTAAATAAAATTTTAAAAAAAATTCAGGCTTTTACTGGACTAACACACTCTTCCAATTTAAAAAATTCAGTTAGCATTCAAACAAAATACGAGATGTTGAGTCATTATTATAGTCACTCTGTTCTACAGCAATACACAAGTTTGGTTCTCAGGAGTACATTTTCCTTCCCACGTTACCTGTTTCATTCTTCAGAGTAAGATTTCAGACTCTTATGCAACATCCAATCAGGTCCTGCATGGTTTTCTCTTGACCTCGCATCTTAATCCAGGTATAAGAGCACTTTATTAAGTAACTCAGTTCAATACCTTAGAATAACTGGAAGATATTTTCAGACAGTTGAAAGACCCAGAGCAGTCTGAAAAAGCTCAAGAATTTAGGAGCAATATCTCTGGGTTCGGATTTCGCATGGCTTGGTTGCACAGAAATCCCCAAACATTCCCAGGTGGTTGTTTTGCAGGAAGTCTCCAATTGAATGTGATTTTGTTTAAAAGGTGGGACTGCTCAGTTGCACTCAGTTGGAAAGATCCATGATCACAGAAAAAAAAAAAAATCGTTATCCCCAAATTTTCTCCTAATCTCAATGTGTCTATCTAGATTAATTCATAGAAGAATTAGTACAGAGGACAACTTAAACCAGATTTTAAACAACTTAAACCAACAGGTCCAGTACCCAGCTATTTTAAGTGAATGTATTTTAGGTTTGAATTATTTGGACAATTTTTCTTCTTTTCGTATGAATACATAGCAAAACAAAATTTTTCATTGCTTTGTCAAATCTATTAATGCCTTTTTAAAGAGTCTCTATAAACATGACCCTTGGAAGTAACTTAGTTAAATCTCAGTTAAAGCAGGATACAATCACTTGATTTTGTAACAGAATTGTTTGCATGGCATTGAATACATATGTCTCAGACAAATTTAAAATGTATTACATGTCTAGTAAAGATGCTATATGCACCTAAGGATATATATTACCCGAACTCTAGAGAGATTAATCTTTTCAGTAAGGTTTTGGAGCTTTTGTTTGGTTGGTTTGGTAGATTTTAATCTTGCATTCAGTATTTTTCTAAAGATAATTCTAGAAGAAACTGTCCTAATATTACCTACATTCTGCTCTTTTCTGATGGAATTTTTTGAACAATTTTTATTAATTTTATAAATAAAATTGTTTTAATAAAAATTAATGAGTACCCTTTCAGGGAGCCTTTTCAGGTCCAATCAACCACAGGGTTGACTTTTCTTCAGGGCCACAGACAGAGCCAAAAAAGTGACAACATATAAAATGCCATCATCCCCTTATTAGAACTCGATACATCAGCAGGAGCACCAGAGGATGGCTTGGCTGTGGGTGGCTCCCATGTCACTCGCCTTATATGTCTAGGCAAGCAGTCCTAAATGCCCTGACATACTATGGAATTGTCGTCTTTACATTTAACCAACTCTGAAATATCTATGTGTTCTAGAAGTTTTGTTCCACTGTGTAAAATCAACTTTCTGGTATTACAAAGATCTACTAATATTCACCAGCCTTAGTACTTATGATTTATAAATCCTTTTCCCCAGTCTCTTATTATCTTGTAAACTACATTACAACATTCTTTTGCCTTTCTGGCTGAAAAACCTCATTATTAGACCCTCCTAGGAGCCTATTTTGGTGATGATTTTGGTTGTCCCTATTAGCAAGTTTCCAAGGTTTCCCACGTATGTCTTGACAAAGACCAGATGGTAAAATCTCCTTATAGAGGATGCTCTGCCGCTTGTGCATGGCAGAATAATGCTCTCTGGAGGGCTCTATGGAGGTCATCTTGTAGGGTTATGCTCAGCACCTGGGCATCTGGTGAAGGAAAGTTCAGGTGTTAGGGTTGATAAGAGTGCAAAAATCCAGCACAGAGCTTCTCTTGTTAAGATGCACACCCTAGCACAGTCCTGTGCATATCTAAAGGGATTTCCACCAATAATTTCTCACTGCAACTTCACCAGTGTTTGTTGTTATTTGATTTCTTTTTGACTGCCATTCTTTCATAGTGTTGTTTTAATCATAGTGTTGTTTCAATTTGTAGTTAAGCATTTTTTTTCATGTATTTTATTGGCCATTTTTACTGTTTCTGTGAAATGTCTATTCATTCTGCTTTCCTTTTTTTTTTTTTTTCTTTCTGAGACAAGACCAGAGGTAACCCAGGTTATCTCAAACTTGCGGCAATCCTGCTTCAGCCTCCCAAGTGCTGAGATTACAGGTGTGCACCACCATGCTTGACTTGCTTTCCCATTTTTGATCAGGTCTTTTATTTTGGGGGGGGGGATTTTTTGAGCCCTTTATTCATTCTAGAAATGAGACCTCTTCCTGATACATCAGTGGCAAACATTTTTTCCATTCTGTTGGTCATCTTCTCACTCTACTGGTTGTTTCTTTTGCTCTGCAGAAGTTTTTTAATTTGATATGATTTCATTTGTTGATTCTTGCAACTATTTTCTGTGCAACTGAAGATCTGTTCAAAAAGTCCTTGCTTATGCTTATGATTTCCAGAGTTTTACCTATTTTGTCTTTCAGGAGGTTAAGTGTTTCTAGTTTAACATTTAGATTGTTGGTCCATTTTGATTTTAGTTTACTACATGGTGAGATATATGACTGTAGATTCATTCTTCTGAATGTAGATAACCAAATTTACAGCACCATTTATTTACTATCTTTCCTCCAGTGTGCTGTTTTTGGCCCCTTCATCAAGACCAAATAGGTGAATGTGCTTAGAGCTTGTTTTTGCTCTCCTCTTCTGTTCTATTGATCCTCACGCCTGTTTTTGTGCCAGTGCTATGGTGGTTTTTGTTGCTGTTGCTGTTGTTGTTGTTTCTGTTGCTTTGTTTTCTAATCACACTATCTTTGTGATATAACTTCAGATCTGGGATAGTGATGCCTTCTGCTTTACTTTTGTTATCCAGAATTGGTTTTGCTATAGTGGGTCTCTTCTGGTTCCATAGGAATTTTAGGATTGTTTTCTGCAGTTCTGTAAAGAATACTGTCAGAATTTTGATTAAGATTGTATCAAATCTATATATCAATTTTGGAAACATATAGCCATTTTGACTATATTTTTTCTGCCTATTCAGGAATAAATGATATCTTTCCATTTTCTGACACCCTCTTCAATATTCTTTTTCAGAGTACTGTAGTTTTCATTGTAGAGGTCTTTCTCTTCCATCTAACTAAAGATTAATTCCTAAGTATTTAATTTTTCTTGGTACTGTTGTGAACAATATTTTTTCCCAATTTCTTTCATGTACTAACTTTAGGTTTGGATCATTCTTATTTTTCTAGGACCTTGAATTGCCTTGTTAGGTTGTTTGGACTCACTTTGTTTTTGTGATGTGAGTATTCACAACTATAAACTTCCCTCCTAGAACTGCTTTCATTTTATTCCACAAGTTCTGGTATGACCATTTAGTTCTAGAAACTGACTTACTTCTTTCTTGATTTCTTCTGCAACCCATTGTTTAGTTAAGAATGCATTATTTAATTTCCATGCATTTGCATATTTTTTTGTATTTTATTTTCTTTGATTTCTAAGTTCATTTTGTTATGGTCTGATAATATGCATGATTTAATTTCATGGTATAGTTCCATGTTTAGCTGAAAAAGATGTGTATTCTACTGATGGGTAGAACACTGTAGCTACCTATCAAATCCATTTGTTCAACTCTTTCTTTCTTGGTATTATTTTGTCTAACTCATTTATTTGTGATAGTGGAGTATTGTGGTTCCCTACTGTAATTCTGTTTATACTTATCGATATTTTTGTCCAGTAGTACTGTTTTATGAAGTTGGGTGCACCATTATTTGGTGCATATATGTTAATAATTGCTACCTCTTACTGTTGGATTGTCCCCTTAACTAGTGCATAATAACTTTTTCCTCTTTTGATCAGTGTTAGCTTGAAGTCTACTTTATCTGAATAGAATATACTTACACTTGCTTTTCTTCAGGTTCCTGTTGTACAGAATATTTTTTTTCTATCTTTTGGTTTTTTAGCTATGAGTTTCTTTTGGGGTTAAGTATGTTCCTTGCATACAGCATACTATAGGATTTTGTTTCTTGATTCAGTCTGCTGGTCTTTATCTTTTTATTGGAGAATTAGGACCATTCACATTAAGAGTTATTACTGATAGGTGTTGACTTATTCCTGCCATGACTCATTTTCCCGTTGCCAATTTCCTATCTTTCCTTCCTACTTAACTGCTCACTCTACCTGGTGTGTTCATTCTGTTAAACCTTTTGTCAATGTTAATGTCTTTATCTCCTTTCCCTTTATAATTTTTTTAGAGTGCTAGTTTGGTGGTCATAAATTTCTTCAAGTGTTCTTTTTCATGAAAATATCTTATTTCTTTACCAGTTTTTGAAAGAGTTCTGCAGGATAGCTCAGTCCAGGTCAGAAGTGTTTTTCTTCTAGGGCTTGAAACACTTTACTGCAATCTTTACTGTAGCTTAAGCTTTGTGTTGAGAAGTCTACTGTAATTCTCATGGGTTTTCCTGTATGAGTAATTTATTGCTTTTCTTTCCTTTCTTTTTTTTTTTTTTTTTTTTGCAATTTAAAAAAATTTTATTTAAAGAGAAAAAAAGCAAAACAGAAAAAAGGGTAGAAACAATACAGAATTTCAAAGAAAATAAACAGTAAGAAATCACTAGTTGATACATTACATATTGTCTTCTTAGATATAGTTGTTCAAGTTACAAAATTAAAACATACAGAGTGGACATTCAAACAGTGAGGCTGCAAACAGTTCTGTTCAATGATCCAACAAAAACTTAGCAATGTGGTTATCCATCCTACACACTTAAATATACATGCAGTTATATCCTTTAGAGCACTTTCTTTTCCTCCTTTTGCTTTTTAAGTCCATTATCTGTTTAGTTATATTATGTTTCAGTGTGCTCAGTACCTTATTGATCTGTTTTGCTGTTATTTACTTTTTTATTCTTTATTTATTATTTTATTTATTTATTTTGAAGGTAGTAAAATACAGCAGAACAAGATGGAACAAAGCCAATTGAGACAGTATAGTGAAATTGGTGCAGAACTTCACAGCCAGTTACCAGGATAACAGCAATAGGTACAATAGTATATCTGGTTTTCTTCACAACAGTTGTTCCTTCAATCAGGTAGAGCAATATGGAAGGAAATACCAAACCTATAAAAACAGACTATTGAATAGAGCACTACCATTAATCAGAACAGAGCAAAACGGTAATAAAAATATTTGCCTTCAAAGAGATGGCAGAAGGAAATCCCCCTTATTTGCTATATTGCATATAGTCAACCTCGCAAGAGATGCTCAGATCTCTGGCTCTCACTTGCTTGGGGGGGTGGGCAGTGGATTCTTAGCCCACACACTGGTAGGTGAGCTGGCTGCTTGTTTTGCCAGCGCCCCAAGTTCCAACATGGCATGGATTCATTGCTTTTCTTTAATCATTTTTAAGATTCTGTTCCCCAGTTGGATTTCCAGGATTTAGATTATGATGTGATGTGGAGATACTGTTTTCCGGTTGTGGCTAGTTGAGGTTTTATATGCATCATATATCTGTATGTTAAATTATTTTACCTTATTTAGAAAATGTTTGGCTAGTATTTCAGCAAAGAGGTTTTTTTACGCCATTTGTGCTACCTAATGATTTTTAACTAATTACAATTAGTATTAGTCTATTTTGCATCATCTAGGATCTATTTTTCATATTATATCATTGTTTTTAAAGTATGTCTTATTAATTGGTCACTAAGAACAGCCCTGTCTTCTAATTCTGAGATTCTGCCCTCACATAGGTCATCAGCAAACAATTTAATAAACGTTTTTAATCTCCTGCATTTCTGTTTGGAGCCCTTTAATGGACTCTAGTCCTTTTTTATGTTTAGCCTTCATGTTTTTCATTGTTTTTTTTTTTTTTTAGTCCTTCTGTCTTTTTATTATTGCCTTCCTTAGGCTCACTGATGATTCTCTTTAATTAGCCTAATATCTCATTACTTATATCTTCTGTGAGACTGCCAATTGCCTTATCAAACTGTTTCTTTATTTCCCAGGGTTCTTGCCAAATCAGCAAGTAGATATAATCCCACTCACAGATCTTAAATACTGAATTATTCTTGTTCGTCTAATAAATGGTCATTCAACTGTTTAGGACTTTGCATCATCCCAGTGAAGAATAAGAGATGGGATTTCTGAGGACAGATGGGTTGTCAGAGTGTTTGGGCTAGTGACCTCTTTTTGGTTCCCATCTTTCTCAGAATAAAACTCAAAATTGTTATGCAGCCTCTGAGGTCATCTGTGACATGCACTGCCCCATATCTCCAAACCACCCCCTGAGTTCTGTATCCTCTCTATGCCAGCCACTCCAGTCCTATTTTTCAAGCAAGGAAGCACATACCACCTCACAGCTCATCCCCACCTGAAGATGACTATCACAGATGCGACTTCCTACCCTGCCTGGTCTTTCTCTAGTCCTTTTCTTTACTTTGTATTCATTCTTGTCACTTATCACCTCCTATCATAAAATTTATCTCTACTTGTCTTTCACTATAGACTAAAAACCTCACAGCAGCAGGAACTTTTTATTATATCTACACATAGAACATTGCCAGGCTCTTTACAAATCCTCAGAGATATCTCTATGAATGAATAGATGATATATGATTAGTATTTATTTTGCAAAGCTTAAAATTAGTCACCTTTACCTCAATTTAAACATTAACATAGCAAGAGAAATTATATTTTATCAATTATCTTCTTAAGAATGTTAGGAAGTGTCTTGGTTACTTTTCTCTCATTAAGATAAAATACCTAATGCCCAAAATGAAGGAAGGAAAGGTTTATTTAGCTTACAGTGTTTGGAGGCTTCAGTCCACACTCAGCTGGCTCCAAGGCAGGGTGGCATGGATAAGGGGCAACTGTTCATGGAGGCTGCAAGGCACAAGAGCAAAAAGGTAAAAGGGGAAAAAGCATGCCTCCTTCCCTCCCTTATATTGTATGCCGACTACCCGCCACTGGGTGAGCACCGCACTCACACCACCAATCCCAGTGCCAGACAACAAACCAATCACAAATGCTAGATTCAGCCACCTCCATGACTTCATAAGACTTGGGGAGCCATTCAAACACAAACCATAACAGGAAGATTAAGCTACTACTATATAGTACTGATCTAATTGGAGACATTCTAATATCAAGTTCACTTATTAAAACAAAATGAACTCATGCAGTGAAATGATACTAAAATACATAAAAAGGAATGTATATAACTATAATATGAATGGTATTAGAAACATTATACCTCAAAATAAGATGATGCTTATGCAAAGTACTTTCACTTAGAACTTAAAGGTTATAAGGGGAAAAAGAGAGTTGATGGAAGTTAGAGAACATGTCTTCCAAACTGATATTCCATAGTTCCATAAATTATTTAATCAACTCTTCTCTATCCTCTGAGAAACCCACATTCATTAAGGCAGGCAATTACAAAGACTTTTAATAGTTTTATTTCCCACTTTCAAAGTTAATTTTTCATGATGGGGAGAAAATTTCACAGCAGCAGGTGTTAACTCATTACAAACTTTGAGAGTTATAAACTTATTTTTAAATTTTCCATCAGGTAGGATACATTTAGTTGCAAGTAACAGAAATCTTCACTCAAAGTAGTTTTTACAAAAATCACATTTATAGGCTTATATAACTGAAAATCAAGAGGCTAGGTGGAAAATAAGATTAAATTAGCTTACAATACAAAGGTATCATCAGCAATCTAATTTCTAGTCTTTGTAACCATCGTCCTGGGCTTATGTCCTACAAAGGCTAACTTCTCCCATACGGACTGGCTGTGAGTAGCAATCTGAATTATGTGTTTCCTTATTTGTGTGCATGGGGGAAATTAAACCTCTCCTCCAAACATCAAACAAAAGCTTTTCCCTTTCCTGAATGAATCCATCCACCATACATCCATCTCCAAACCAGTAAATGCCATAAGGAAAATGTCCTGTGATAACTGGTACCATAGCCTAGGTAACATAACCTGGCAAAAAGAACGGGAAAATTATAAATGACTTACGCTGGAGGTCAGAAACAGTGACGGTGGGCCACATCCTGCCTGCCCACTGTTTTTGGAAAGTTTTATGAGAGCACAGTCATGTTCTTCCTCTGCATGTTTTTATGGCTAGCCTTATCCTACAGTGACAGGGTCCTATAGTTGCTGCACAGACCATAAAGCCTCAAGCATTTACTATATGGCTTTTTATAGAAGAAGTTAGCCGCTACACAAATAGAAAGTTGGACTTAATGGGATGAACATAAGTCCCTAAAGTGATTTTCTCTCTTGTTTCTTAAGCAGAGCTGAAAAAGGAATGAACATGCCAGCCTCAGAATGAAACCCCCTACCCATTTTCGCAGCACTGAAATTGAACCCAGGACTTTGTACATGCAAGGCAAGCTCTCTACCACTGAGTTGCATCTCTTGATCCCCTTTGTAAAAATTTTCATTTTTTAAGAGTGTCTTGCTAAGTTGACCAGGCAGATTCTCCTGCCTTTACTGCTGAGTAGCTGGGATTATAGGTAAAGGACTTTGTCCTTGAAGTGCACTAACTCACCCTCCAATCTCTCTTACAGATTTTTGGGTATCAGCTCCTTACACTGGTCTCCATCCCAGCAATGGATGTACATTTTTGGCTAAATTGTCTCGAAGGTTTTTTTCTTTTTTTGGTCCCATGGAGCCAGACTACCCTACTGTCCATCTAATCTACCCACCAAGTGTTCGATGGAATTTCCCAGAATCCTGTTGACATCCTAAAACCAGGCCACTACTTTGCAAAGCCTGCTTAGCCTCACAGACAGTGGCCACTCTGCACGTTCACATCACCATTTTCCAGGTAGGTCACTTCCTGTTCACACAGCCATCAGCTCTTTCTTTCTCTTTTTTAAAATAACTTTTCTTGCTTTTTTGTATTACAACATGCACAACCCACGTCCATTGTGGAAACATCAGAAATACAGATAACCAAAGGGAAAAAAGAAAACTTGTCACCACACCACCCCCGCTCCACCCAGGGTACTTTTTAAACAAACACTGTGTTCCGGAGGCACAGTCTTCCCTCCAAGTGGTCTGAACCGGCCTTGACTTTTACAGCAGGAAGTCGTGATGGAATATTTTTTTAGCCCCTAAAAGAAGTTACTGAATGGCTCTATTCTTTGACTAGCTTGTCTAAAGATCTTTATTAAATTTGCAGACTTTCTGACTACTTACAGAAATGTACAGCAAAGGGCAGAGTTTGAGAAGTTGCTATTTCCAATAACTTGTCCTATGTACATCTTCTAAAGTTTTATGTGCACCTCTTGCAAACATGAAAGAGAACTCACCTCTCCATTTGGGTTGGCACACATCTCATTTTGTAAATAAAAGGGAGGCAATCTTTCTGAAATACAGGGTTGGAAAAATGTTCAGCTTCATAAGTCCTCATTTAGGCACACCTGTGGGTTCACTATCACTCATTATAGAAACCACTTGCAAATGCCCGAGGTTAGGTTGTTTCCAAGACATCAGACAGCTACAATATCAGGTTGAGGACTAGAATTGACTATAGGGTGGGATTCAGTATCCCAGGCCCTGAGGAGTCTGAGTGGAGGGCTCAGGCCAGCACAAGAATCGGAAGCAAAGCATTGCTGCAGAGAGAGGCACCTTCTCCACTCTGCACCTGTCTGCTTCACTCTTCCATGAGTCAGGACGGCTGGCACTAGGTCTCACATGAACTTGGCCATTCTTATCCTCAAGGTAAGTCCTGCTGTAGACAGTAGGAGCCCTGACTGACCAGAAGGTAAGGAAAGGGTGGGGGTGGGAGGACACACTGATAGAGGTTTAAAGGCTCTGGGGCCCAGATTGGGTGAGTTAGGATCCTAGCTCCACAGGTAATGTGATCTTGGATGAGGTCTTCAACTCCTTCTGCATGAGTAAATAATGTTAATAAAAAGAACCTCCTACTTCATAGTATTGCTAAAGATAAAAGGCAATAAATGGGCTCAAAACCACAACACAACATGTAATTTAAGTATTAACTCTTATCTTTATGAGGGAAAGGATTCCCAGAATGCAGAGCAGAGAGCTTTAAAACTTACCTCACAGTGCTGCCGGATGGACAGGGTGACAACCGCTCAGAACCAGTCTGCATCAGACTCGCTCAGTGAGAGCAGTGGGGCATGTTTTTCAATCAGGCAAGTTTTTCTTAAACAGATTTTATTTTTTAGAACTGTACAGATTCTTCAGAAAGTTGAGATTGTAATAGAGAATTCCCATATACCCCACCCCAAGTTCCCATCTTGAGCAGAATGGTACATTTATCCCAGTTTTTGTGGCAGCTTCTCACAGATGTATTCCTGGCCTTGAACTCACTATGTGTTCCAGGCTGGCTTCAAATTGTGGTGATCCTCCTACCTCAGTCTTCTGAGTGCTGGGATGATAGGTATGCACCACCATGTCCAGCCACTTACTACAGTTAATAAACCAAAATTGGTTCATCATTATTAACCAAAGTTCATACTGTACTGGGGCTGGGGATTTAGCTCAGTGGCACAAGTGCCTACCTGGCAAGTGCAAGGTCATGAGTTCAATCCCTGGTTCCAAAAACAAAATAAAAATGTACTTAGAGTCCTATCTATCTGTCTGTCTGTCTATACATCATCTACCTATTTATTTATTTATTGGTGCTGGGGACTGAACCAGGGATTTGAACATGCTAAGTACGAATTCTGCCACTAAGCTCCACACTTACACCCACTCAGTGTCCTTTTTTAGTTCTGAGGTCCCATCCAGGATACTGAGGTACAGTTGGTTGTCATATCTTCCTGGATTCTTCTTGGCTATGATGGTCCATGTTTGATAATTTTGAAAAGTCTGGGTTTGGTGGAATATCCCTCCACTGGGATTTGTCTGATAGTTCTTTCATCATTAGACAGAGGTTATGAGTCTAGGGGAAGAAGACCACAAAGGTAACTGCCCTTTTCATTTCACTGATCACTGATCAATCATCGTGTAACTAGGCTACATGATGCATATACAGCAGGAGGTCACGCTTGACCACCTCCTGATAGTTGAACTTGCCAGATTTCTCCACTGTAACATCACCCTTCCAGCCCCTTCTGTACAGCTTTATGAGCATGGCAAGTTATTTTGTTTTGTTTCTGTGATGCTGGGGATCAAACCCAGGGCCTTACACGTGCTAAACAAGCCCTGTACCACTGAGGTACATCTCAAGGTCCCTATATTGTACTTTTGGAAAGAAGTCACCATGTGTCTGTCACCTGTGCGCACACAGTGGGGCATCATCCTTCACCTTCTTAATGCTGGATGTCTATAAAAATTACTTGCCATTTTTCATGTAGGGAAGATTTGGCTTTTTTTCCTCGAGTAATTTTTGTAGCCTAATCTTTGCTTGAATGAGCCTTTTATTTTTATTGAACGCCCCTGGGAAAAAAAGTCTATAGCCAACTTCCTCCAAATTCATGGAATTTTCTATAAGTATTAACATTTGGAGTGTTCTTAAACTGGGCATGAGGAAAAATATGACACAAAGGAGATTTCTCAAACCTGACTTAAGCTTCTAGTTAAGTGTCACAAATGGCAGCTCCAGAATTAGCAGCTCCCTGATATCCTTATATGGAAAGGCTTGAAAATGAAAGAAGAATTAAAAATAAAACGAGTGGGATGGTCAAAACCAATCTGAATGAATAGCTATGAGCCAAAGGGGAAGGCATCCTTTGGCAAGTTTTAACTGGTTACCTCAGCATGTCCTGAAAATGTGCTGTCTTCCAAGCTATCGGGCACCCTTTTTGGCAGAATCAAATATCCCTGTTTAAACCATTGACTTTACAGGTATTACTCAAAAAAGAGGCCTCAATTAAAACATGCATCTCTAGAATGACCTAGCATTGGCATGTGCTTAAAACCACACACACACACACACACACACACACACAACATAATAACTTGAGAATAAAATCCGTATCTTAGAATAATTGTTGAGTAGCTGAAAATCCATTCAACTTTTTTCTTAGAGAGATGCTTCCTAAAACTAAAAAGTATATGTTTGGGGTTGTTCATTATGGAGATTATTGTTGGATCAGCCTGTAAGATTTCTACACTGTCTGGTCAGATCAAATTATTGCCACCACCTGTTTCCATTCTATTAGGAATATTTTTTTCCCTGAAAGCCACTCAAAGTTTCCTTCCAAAGCATGGACAAAAAGAAATGGGAAAAATTTGCATATTTCCTCAAAGCATCCCTTCACATGGAAAGAGTTCTGCTGCACCGGTGGGTTCTTGTCACCCGCCCTGAGTCAGGCACAGCCTGGTCACAGCTTCCCAAGGCTCTGACTGTGACTTGCGAAACCCACCCCTTGCCTGGTCCACAGCAGCCAGTGTTCCCTAGATGTAGAGCCTTACTTAGCTCCTGTCTTCTCCTGGCTTGCTGTGCTTTCACACTCAGCTGAAAACAGGTCTTCCTTTGGCTCTGTGATCTCAGGCCACTAAATAAAAGAAGCAGAGGAAGGAAAACTGTTTGAACATCTGCAGGGTAATTTGGTAAAGAATCTTACAAAGCAGTACCTTGGCTGGGCCAGAGCCTGCTCAACTGCCCATGCCCGTGGATGCAGCAAACAGAAAACTGCCCTGGTTAAAAGAAAGATCAGGGAAGAAGACGCAGCTTGGGTGTAGTTTCTGGCTGACTAAACCCTAACAGTTTTTCTAACCCGAAGGCTGGTGCTTTGCTTTCCAGATTAGGCACAGTTGTATCTACATTTAACAAGTCAGTTTCCTTCTCTGTGAGCCCACGTTATCCAAAGCTTGCTCTGATTCTCCTTTGGGGAAGATTTTTGGATCTTGCTCATTCTTAGCTGTTTTTATTATTTAGCCAAATTTTTGCTTACCGTTTGACTTCACTTGGAAATTTTGCATTGTTCTTTGTCTATTGTTTTTTAAAAAATTAGATTACTGGTAGGAGCTTATATTCTTTAAGTGTTTTCATTTAGCTGATTTGCTGAAAAACAAAATCCAAACAAATTAATTACAATTTAATTACAGTTTCCCAGCTGTACATGGTCTCCCACCTTTTTGTGGGAGAAATACACCTAAGAGAATTCCAAAGTGAGTAGAAAGTGGTGGTACATGGATGAGGGAAGCAGCTGGCTGCGATGCCAGCCTCTCGGGAAGCTGAAGTAGGAGGATTACAAGTTCAAGGTCACCCTAAGAAATTTTGTAAGACCCTACCTCAAAATAAAATTTAAAAAGAGCTAGGGATATGGCTCAGTGCCAAAGCCCTAGATTCAATCCCCAGCGCCACCAAAAGTGTGTGCGGGATTGGGGATGGAGTTCAGTGGTAGATGGGGTGGTGCAATGTGTACAACGCCCATGGCAACCACAAAAGGAAATGTAGTAATCTGTTATTTGGTTAGAGGAAATCAAATATCCCTATTTAAACCATGGACTTTACACATATTACTCAAGTATACTTCATCACCCCTGAATGTGTTTGCTAATGTTCATTTGGGACTCAAACTCATTCTTTTGCATCAAAGAGTCCTATCTGGCATCTTCGTCATGTGTCTGTGTACAGGATGCAAAAAACCAAGATGTCTATGAGTCATGATGTGTCATTCATGGCTTGTGGATCAAAAATGTCATTAGCCTTCACTTGAGGAATAAAACTTCGGGACAATTTACTGAAGTTGCCTCGACAGGGGAAAGATGGAAAGAGAGGAAAGTGTTACGACTTTCCCAAATGGATTCTGTAGTGAGACACCCTACCCACTTCAGGCACTCCCGGCTTCAGTCACATCCAGATGGCACCATTCTAACTTCACCTCTTCCTAAACTCACTTCCAAGCACCCGTCTCTAATCACCACCTGCCATTTCTCCAGCTGCATCTCTCCAGCATCCAGACTTTAATGACACCTCAATCCACTGGGGCCTACAATCCGTCCAGCCTGCCACATCTGCACCTCTCTCACCCACCCTGGTTCTCACCACTCGCCCCATCCACCTCAGAGTCCACCGTCGGTCATGAGACCCTCTGCCCGTACACAGCTGCATCACTGCACTTCACTCCGACTTCTAGTTCATGAACCTCAGACGCTCCTGTTCCTGTCAGTACTCATGCTCCACTTCTCTCGTCCATTGGTTTCCCTGGTCTCAGAGACTGTTTCACATTTCCTCCCTTTCTTTCAGTCTCCCACACCTCCTCCCACATGTCACTCTGTGTTATTAACCAATTTCCAAAGGCACTGAGAAAACGGGGGCATTTAGAAAAGTCCCTCTATTGGTACCTCTACCCCGTGTCTCGTGACCCAGCCCTCTCCTCCTTCCCAGTGTTACATACACCAGCTGCGGCCCACAGAAGTGCCTCCATCAAGGATGGCACTCCGGGCCTCTCCAGCTTCTCTGTGGCATCACTGGTTTTCCTCTCTCTTCTAGATTTTCCTGTATTCCTACAAATATGCTGTTATTTTTCCCATCCTAAAAAATAAAAGCAAATCCCTTCAGTTTATGTTATATTTTAGCTTCTGTTCTAGTTTTCTGCATTAAAGAGGACTGTCCATGTTCACTCTCCTGGCTTTCTCCACTTCATTGCTCTTGAAATCACTGCAAATAGGCTTTGAGAACCTCTCCTGACATCGCAGTAACGCCTTTGTCTCCAGCATAGTACCGAAACTGCCCTTGCCACGGCTCCAGGGACCTCTGTGCAAACCTACTGGTCAATTCCTAGCCTTCATCTTCTTGGATCTGTTAGCATCATTGGACATAAATGACACTTTTCTTTTTCCTTAAAACACTTTCTCTCTTGGTTTCCAGGACATCACACATGGAGCTTTTCTCCTCCCCCACAGATCATCCTTTCTCCTCCTTCTCTCCCTAATCGCTTAATAGAAATGTGCCCTCTGAATATAGAGGAAAACTCAGGACTATTATCACATCTCTTTTGTCTACATTCAGTCCCTTCATCTTCTGAAGTAATTTCCTAGCTTTAGCCATATCTGTTTATGACTACAAATCTACATCTTCAGCCTGTGTTCACAACTGTTCCAGATTCTGCGCTCATCTATTCAGCTCCCGTTGAACTGTTCATCTTGAGAGGTAATTATCATCCTGGTGTAATATAAAGTTGAGCTCCTGCTATTCTGTCCTTGTAGACTTCACCTCAGTCTTCCTTATCCTTTTGGTTGCTCAGTCCAACAATCTTAAAGTCATTCTGTTTTTATTTATTGTCTTTTTGAGATGGGGTTTCACTATGCAGTTCAGGCTGCCCTTGAACTCACTTTGTAGTCTAGGCTGGCCTTGCCCTCACAGAGATCCTCCTGTCTCAGCCTCCTGAGAGTGTACCACCATGCCTGGCTTTAAAGTAATTTTTTTTTCTGGTACCAGGAATTGAACTTACAACCTTGTACTTGCCAGACAGGAGCTTGTGCCACTGAGCTATATCCCCAGCACTTAAAGTCATTCTTGGCACTTTTCTCTTTCTCAGAAAAAAAAAATCATCTCCATTACTCTACCTTTAGATCATAATCAGAACTGGACTACTTCTTATCATCTCATTATAGTCACTTGGATTTAGCTTTTATCTCACCTTCCTACTTTCACCCTTGCCCCACTTTGACTCATATTCACACAACTATCAGACCACTGTGATTATGTGTAACATAACCCCTTGTCAAAGGGGCTTCCTGTGGCAGTTTATCTCACCTTGAGTAACAGTTAAAGTCCTCTTAGTGGCCTCAAGATCCCATTCCACTGTCTGTCCTGATTCCTTGACTGTCTTCCCTCTTGTTTGGCCTCAGCCATAGATCAAAGCTTTCACTTTGCAACCTGAGGTTTCTAGGAGATCGCACACATGGGGCTTTTCCTCTCCCAGAATGTGCTTCTCCAGACTCAAATGTGCTTCAGGTCTTCACACAACCGCCCTTTCTTTAATGAGCCTTTCCTGTCTCAAATAAAGCTGCACACTCTGCCCCAACTCCCAGCACAGCTCCTCCCAGCACAGCTCCTTTCCGGGCTTGATTTTTCTTCATAGAACTTTCCACCCCACTCAACATCCATGTGCCGCTTGGAGACAGTAGGCTGTAGTGGCTGAGGTCCTCACAGGTTCTGAGTTCAAGGCTGCACTGTGTCACCTACCAGGTATCCAAGAAGGAATCTGTTTCTCACTTTTCTCATCGATAGCACAGGAATAATAATACCACCTATCTCACCAGGTGGTTGGCTTAGTATTTATATAGCATTTATAGGTGCTCAGAATTGCATCTAGAAACTATTAAGCTCCACTAAACTCTCCATGATTAGCTAACACAGTATAAGTCTCATCTATCTTGTTTATTATTCCTCTCCCACTGGAATGCCACTTCCACAAGGGCTGGGCTTTTGCATGCTCTGCACACGGGACAGACAGTGCCTCCTGCAGAGCTGGCTCTCACTATATATTCATAGAATGACAGGACATTGTACTTGGTTGGATTCTCAAGTGTCAGCGAGGAAAACTTACTGTAATTGTTTTAATATAAGGGCATGCACATGAGCAACAACCAGGCTTCTCCTATTTCAGACATTGGCACTGGCCTAGAGAAATTTGTGTTAATCATTCACAGGCAAACTTCTGTCAGCTTGTTTTGGAAAACCACAGAAAGACTCTGGACTGCTAGATGGACATGCATTGGTCTCATTTTAGTATCTCATTTTAGAATCAATAGCTATCAAAAATCATTTTTTGTTTGATAAAGAGGAACTGAGATGGTCTAGTCCTAAATCAAAATAGTGTGCTGCTTTCTGACTGGAATATTCTTTATGGTGTCGTTAAGGACAGTAAATACAGAGACTCTGGGGCCCTTGGTGAAATGGGCTCCATAAATATGGGACATTGCGCTTATTCTGCACCCTCTTGTGGGCTCAGGAACAGATTCACAAACTTAAGAATTCATATCATCTAGTGAGACACTGTCTCAAAAAAACAAACAAAAAACATACAGTGCAAAGGTCCTGGGCTCAATCTCCAGTATAGAGTGGAAGTGTGAGGGATTCAGTTCTCACAACTTGAGATAGCATTGTTTTGGTGGTTGTAACTGGTTTTCGTTCATTTGTTTTGGGACTGGTATGCAGTCAGGCAAGGAGGAGGCATGGGAACTCTAAGTTAGGCAGTAGTCTTAAAACCTTGAGTTTTACCTCTTTCATTCTGAGAGGAAACAGTTTCTGAATAGAGTGACGGGTCCACCCAGCCCAGCTGTCACCGCTGTGCCCAAGAACCAGCGCCTTGGGGTGCACTTTCTTCCCCTGTGGTCGCCACTCCCAGTCAGCCGCGCCCGCACTCGTCACCGTGAGCACACCAAACAGGTCCGCCTGGCTAGACGGTGGCTGAGCTGTCTGCGGGAAGTCCAGTCATGCACACGCCCGCCCGCGATGGGGAGCCCAGTGACGCCAGGACCAGGAGGCAGCCACGGCTCTGCTTTGCCCTGGCTTCAAACTAATACCACAGAGGCCATAACCGAGTGCATGGCCCCCTCCAGCCCACATCTGTCATACTACACTCTAAGCGGACTCCAAGTTGTATCAACTTCAGGTCCCTACAATAACAATCTGCCCTGACTGCTAAATTCTGCGTCCCGTTTCATGGACCATCATGTGACTACCGCCGTGGGGCTGGGCCCTTCCCACTTACAGGAAATGCAGGCCAGGCTGAGAGGTGGACCCCAGCGCACAAAGCTAAGAAGTTCATGCACTGTGCCTAAGGTTTCACTGAAATTCTTTTGATGTCTTTAAAGATATTTATTGGTTTTCCTCATTTCAAATGTAGCACCCCCCACCAAAGTTGGCTTTTATTTTCTTTTTTGCGGAACAGTTTAGAGTAAAGTGACCAAGTTCTAGAGTAAAAGCAAAGCAAAGCACACACACACACACACACCTCTTTTCCCCAAGACCATCTTCACTAAACACAGGTTTTGAGCTCCTTTTGTCTTTGGAAGGAAATGACTGGTGAAACCTGGTAGTTGGTAACCTGTTAATTTGCATCAGTCTTAAAGAGGAGAAGCAAGATCAGGGCAGTTTTGGGTAAATCAACCTTGTGTTGCTGGTTGAAATGATTGACCATGGCTGCGTGCTCAGGAAGGCTCAGGGTCTGTCTAGCAAAGGATAATCACAGGTGTAGCTTCACCACAGACTACTACTGATGGTATGATAACTGCTTTTGATCTTAATGTGGCAAAGTAGTGAGTGCTTTGAATAATCCAAAACTTTCCATTTGTTATTGGTCTTAGAGATGGTAGCATCATTCTGTGTGAGTAGCCAACAATAGCCAAGCAGAGTGACTAATAATCAAAAACCTGAAGTTGGTAAATGAGCACTGGTGGCATGTTCTCCCTGGGGTTGGAGACTATAGCACCGAGGCTCCAGACCACCTTCGACACAGAGACATGGACCCCAGGAAAGCTTTCTCTGCTGTAGTTCACTGAATCTCATTCATGCATTGTCACATCTGGATCCCTATCTCCCAGCCCATTTTCCAAATCTTACTCTCTGCAACACAGCTAAAAACATACCCCTTCATACAAATACAATTTGTGCTTCACCTGCTTCCTGTAATGATCAGGCCTGAGCATCATTTTATGTATAATATTTATGTTCTATGGATCTGTTTGCCAACATGCTCATGTATTCCCATTTTGTAGAAGTACGTCTTTC
Organism: Hydrochoerus hydrochaeris; assembly: GCA_004027455.1. Lineage (NCBI taxonomy): Eukaryota > Metazoa > Chordata > Mammalia > Rodentia > Hydrochaeridae > Hydrochoerus > Hydrochoerus hydrochaeris. The sequence continues at coordinate 412,278 of PVLA01000759.1, forward strand.
TCTAATTTTCTTTATAGTGTTCCTTATATTTTGTTTTTTTGGTTGCCTTTCCTATTTAAATGAGTTTCTGGGTTGCTTCTGTCACAATGTAATTCCCATAGGTACCAATACTTCTATAAAAGCAAAATATTTACAATAATGCATAAAAATGACAGTCATCCATGAGGCAAAAATAGGCTATGTAGGGCTAGGTATTTAGTTCAGCAACACAAGCACCTTCCTGGCAAGTGCAAGGTCATGAGTTCAATCCTGAGTACAAAAAAAAAAAAAAAAAAAAGAAAGAAAGAAAGTAGGCCATGTCCCATAAAGGCCATGAGCCTACTGAACAATTTTTTTCAAAATGTAGCACCATTGTTGAGAGTTCTTGCATTCATTCAATCAACCTGTTTTTCTGTTATTTTTGGCTGTTTACAGTTTTGAGAATTAAGAAAACTTAATTTTGTTCTTTATAGAAATAACTGGTTCCAGGACTGGGTCATGGAAAACTCAAGATTAGCCTGAAATGTCTTCATGTGCCAAAAGTAAGACAATGCTCAAAACATGAAGGTTATCTAGCAAAAGATTACAAAGTCCATGGGCTGGGGATTTAGCTCAGTGGCATAAGTGCCTGCCTGGCAAGCACAAGGTCGTGGGATGGATCCCCAGTACTGCAAAAAAAAAAAAAAACATTCCAAGGTCCAGCTTTACAATACTCCAGTGAACTAAATAAGGACAATTAAGAAACAGAACAAATATTAATGCATCATAATCCATTAAGCAAAATAGGGCTCCATGAATCTCAAATAATATAAATAACTATGTAAGTAAAAAAAATAGGCAAGAAGGAAAAGCTCTTGTTTAGAGAATAAAATCAAATAGTAAATATAGAAAGAATGATGATTCAGAAAATCTCCATTTGGCAGCCGTCATCAATACTAAAATTAGTGAGTAAAAATGTAACTAGTAACGTCTCCTCACATGATACTTACCAAGGGTAACAGAGAAAGGCTACAATGGAGAGACCTGGAGGGTATTACTCTGATGGAGAAGCATGGCTAAAATTGCCAGTAACGACTTCTGTGGCTTCTGGCTTACTGTGTCACTGAAAAAAATTCAGCATCATTTCTGTGATCTCCCTGCTGAAAGTGTGTAATCTGAATCCAACCGACAAAAGACATCATACAAACAAAATTGAGAAATGTTCTTCAAAGTACTTCCTGTATTATGCTAAAATACCAGCAAAATGCACAGACCAGGAGATGGTCCAGATTAAAGGAAACAAAGGAGATGTGACAGCTAAGTATAACACACTATCTTGGATATTTTTTTTTTGCTACAAAGGATATTGTTGAGACAAATGGCACATTAGTTTTCTATGGTAAACATAACAAATTAACAATCGTGTAGTTTATAAAAAACACAAATTTATTATCTTATGGATCTAAAGATTAGATGTATGAAAGGGGTCTCCTTGTGATGAAATCAAGGTGTAAGGAAGGCCTAGTTCCTTCTGGAAGCTCTAAGGAAAAATCCATTCCCTACTTTTTTCAGTTTTAAGCTGCCCCACATTCCTCCTTTCTGCCCCTAAACTGGGGATTGAACCTAGGGCCTTTATACTGAGCTACAGCGACAGCCATTTTCATTTAGAGATGAGGTCTTGCTAAACTGCCCAAGCAAGACTCGCATTTGTGATCCTCCTGCTTCAGTCTTCCAGAGCGCAGGGATCTCAGGCCTGGCCACCCACCCCAAGTTGGCCCATGTTCTTGGACTCACCTGTTCCTGCTCCATCCAGCCTGCAACAGTGGGCAGAGTCCTCATCCTGCTTCTGTGATTGCACTGGGTTTATTTCTCCAGATTGGGACATAAGGTCCCTATTTTCAGATCAGTTGATTAGCAATTTAATGATGCCACTAACATTAATCTTCCTTTGCCATATTAACCTAAAATATTCACAGATTCTAGGGATTAAAATTTAGCCTGGTGTGTGTGTGTGTGTGTCTGTGTGTGTGTGCATTGTTCTCCCTACCACAAATAGTAAAATCTAACTAGTGGCAGTACCAATCAATACCTACAATAGGTAAATAAATTTTCTTAATAATTATGCTGGAATAATATAAGAAAGTTCTCAGTCTTTAGGGAATATACTTAAAATATGTATGGGTAAAGGGACATCACTTCTGCAGTTTAAAACAGTCCTGGGGCCAGGGATTTAGCTCAGTGGCATAGGCACCTGCCCGGCAAGCACAAGGTCGTGAGTTCAATCTCCGGTACTAAAAAAAAAAGTAAAAATAAAAATAAATAAATAAAACAGTCCTGACTAATGATATAGGTCAGTGGCACAGTACCTATTTGGCAAATGCAATGTCCTGAGTTCAATTCCTTGTACCCAAAATCAAACAGTCCTAGTCTCTATTACTCCAATTTCTCTCTCCCATCTCTCTCTTTTGGAGTGTGAGAGAGTGAAAGCAAGAGAGAGAGAAAGGGATAAAACAAAGATAGTCAAAAAGTTAATTTTGGGAATCTAGGCAAAACAAATCTGGGAATATTTTTGTACTATTTCCTGTAAGTCTGAAATTTCATAATAAAAATTTAAAACAATCTTTCTAAATAAATTTTCTATATCTGATAATTTTTTTTTTTGTACCGGGGACCAAACTCATGACCTTGCATTTGCTAGGCAGGTGCTTTATGCCACTGAGCTAAACCCCCAGCATAGGAGAACTTTTTTTTTTTTATCGGTACCAGGGATTGAATTCATGACTGCGTTCTTGCAAGGCAGGTGTTTATGCTGCTGAGCTAAATCCCCAGCCCCCTGATAAATATTAAAAGCTGTACACATTAAGAATGACATGTTCACTCAGATGGCTATCTTTAAATATCCTTTTGAAACTTAAGAATATTTTAGCAAGTTGTGTAACGACATTTTTTTGCAGTTAACTAAGTTATACACTGCAAAATCTTGAGCCCATATTTTTGATTCCATACTGCTGTTGCCCCATAAAGTTGAATATTCTCATTTTCAGTTATAAAAATGGCCTTGAAAAGGAAGGTATTTAAAAGTAGGCAAGGGAGAACCAGTGAGCAGTCCCTGAGATCCAGCCATGGCCATGGTGGAACACAGGTGGTAGACTAAGAAGCAATTCACCACCCTCTTGCGTGAGCCAGGAGGAGACCCAGTAGTGTCTCCTGTGAGCCTACTGGTGTGCGGACTTGGAATCAAACATCTCAAACCCTCCCCCCATTAGCAACTGGGGACAGAGGTCTGAGCATCTCTTGGTAGGATGACTGTATGCAATATAGCAAATATGGGGGGTCCCTTCTATCTTCTCTTTGAAAGCAAATGTTGTTTACAGTTTCGTTTCATTATGATTAATTGCTTTACTCTATTCAATATTCTCATTTGATTGGTTTTATAATGTTCTGTCTTTGGTTTGATTTTGCTGTACCTAATTGACTAGACAAATATTGTGAAGATAATGAGATATACTATGGTACCTATTACTGTTATCCCGGTAACCTGCTGTGAAGTTCTGTACCAAATTCACTGCACTATCTCAATTGGCTTTGTTCTATCTTGTTCTGTTGTATTTCTACTACCTTCAAAATAAAAAAATTTAAAAAATTAAAAAAGTAGGCAAGCTGGGTGTGGTGGTGCACACCTCTAATACCAGCACTCAGGAGGCCAAGACAGGAGGTCTTGGTTCACTTTAAGTTCAAGGCCAACCTGAACTACATACACAGTGAGACCTAGTTTCAAAAACAAAGTAGACAAAAGACTGTTGGTTAATGGCATTGTACTGTGTTGAGAACTCAATTTAGACAAATGTGCCATCATTTACAGTTATGTCAGATGGGAACATTAGGAAGTTGAGGATAGAGTACATGGAAACTCCCCGTCTCTATAACTCTTCTGTAAAGCCAAAATTAGGTCAAAACAAAAAGTTTGGGGCCAGGGATATAACTCAGAGGCACAGCACCTGCCTGGTAAGTGCAAGGTCCTGGATTCTATTCCTGATACCCCCCCAAAAAAAATTAGAGAAGAAAAAGCCTAGAATATAAAATCTCATTCAAAAAGTGCTGTGGCAGAATGAGGCTATAGCTCAGAGGCACAGCACCTGTCTGGCCAGCGAGAGGTCCTGAGTTCGAATCCTGATACAAAAAAAGTGCTATGGCAAATGGCGCTTGTTCAAAATTCGCAAAAGTGGTGAAAATTATTGAAAACAAAAGAAATAGGAAGAAAAATGGTGCAGTAACACCCAATGGAGCTAAATCTCAGGTGAGTTCCTCAGTAGGCAGAATTCTCTGGGTGAACTGGCCTTGTAAACATCCCTGAGCCCCAGCAAGGGGAAGAGGAGGTGTGGTGTGTTGGGGGCAGCAAGGGGCAGGAACTGAATGAAAGGGTGCAGGGTGCAGGTTCCAGCAATAATTCTGCCACTAATAATTCTGCCTTGCAATTTCCAAAGCAGGGGTTTGTGGCAACTTATGAAAAACTACAAATGTCTAACAGTTTTTAAAAAGAAAAATGGACCAAGAAAGAGCAACTGGTAAACCAGGGGAAGGCTGCTGAAGCACTCCCACCTCAGTCAGAGACTCAGCTCACAAACGAGGCTCAAATGAAAGAAAGCAATCATGAAGCCGCTTTTAAAAACAAGGAACTATCTGTCCTCCTGAGCCCCACAGGACCTTAATGAAGGCAAACCATCTGAGGTCCTCATGGCAAAGCACATCCCTCCTGCCAAGGCTGTCCTCTGTGCCAGCACATCCAGCCCAGCCTAGACACAGCATAGAGCACTGTCTGGAGCAGGGGTGAAGGGTGTAGGGCAGAGTTGGGGAGCAAGCCTCCCTACATCAACTCTGACCATACTCAACAGGTAATCATGGAAACCATAGCTTTGCCTCCTGCACCTTTACCTTGGATGCTGGCTCAGCAGCCCAGAAACGTGTAATCCACTGTGGGAAGCACATCTCTCAGACAGCTCTGCTCAGGGCTGAGCTGGTGCTTACGTGGCACAAAATCCCACTTAGAGGCCACGGGGTGGGGAAGGGAGGAGTCCATGGAAAAGGTGGCTGGGGTTGGCTGTGGAACAGAGCAGGGAAAACAGGGACTGTATATCTCAGAAGCCAGGCATGGGCTATCCAGAGACTACATTAGACATTTTCAACTCTTAACAAAATTAACATTCAACAAATTTGACGGTTGCTTTTGCCCACTCAGTGATGTGGGATTTCTGTACAAGGGCAGACATCATAGAAAGAACCGCAAAAGCAGTGGTGTGAGGTTGAAGTAGAGCTGTTATTAGCCATTAGGGAAAAGCATTATGGAAGGATAAAGGGGTGGTCCTCAAAGGTTGGACACTTAAATTCACTCACTTACTTGTAGGAACAATGATGTAATAGAAGTCTCCCTACTTTCTGTATTTTTTTCTGCCAGTGCTGGTGGGGACTGAACCCAGGGCATTCATACTGAGCTACATCCGTCAATTCTTTTAATTTTCAAACAAGGTCTCATTAAATTGCCAAATTGCCCAGGCTGGGCTAGAATTGGTAATCCTCCTGCCTCAGCCTCCCAGAGTACTGGGGCTATAGGCATGTGACATTGCACCCTAAAAAGATTACATTCTTTTTTTCTTATTTTGAAACAGGATCTCACTATATAGTTCAGGCTGGCCTTGAACTATGTAGGTTTGGTTGTTTTTTTTTTTTTTTTTTTTGTACTGGGGATCAAACTCACAACCTTGCACTTGCCAGGCAGGTGCTTATGCCTCTCAGCTAAATCCCGGGCCCCAAAAGCTTATATTCTTAAGGGCCTGCTGCTTGACTTTTTATACAAGTGAACACAAACTACACTGAAAGCCATATTTATATGGCTTATAAATAACTGATGAGTTGAATTTTATTGGGCTCATTCCCAAGAGCTACAGAAAGGGGATAAATGTGAACTGGACTACAGAAGGGGCCAAAGCTACAACATGTAGATACAAATGTCTAGCAGGAGAGGAGTTCAGTGTGAAGTGAGAGCTAGAGCAGGCCTATAGACCAGGTCGAGCTGGTGCAATGCATGGTGTGTGCTGTGCATTTTTTGGCAAGACAATGGTTTTGCCTGTTGTCCTGCAAGAAGCAGCCAACTGGGGCCCAGATTGGAGTGTTTCAGGAGCAGTATGCTGTGGGAAGGTGAGTGCACAGGTAAGTGTGCATAAGCCTCCCTCAGCTCATGAGAGAAACAGGTATGGGAGAAAAGCCAAGTGTTTCCATGACATCTAGACATCCAGGTGACTACTGTTGGCCTCCCAGCTTCCAGGAGGTGCTCAGAGTAATACAGACCCCAGCCTTGAGAGTGGGCAAGACTGACAAGTGTACATATGAAGACATCCCTGAGGGCCAGGCCAGAAGGGTGGCACTTGCTGACTCCAACATAGATGACACGAGGCTGTGCTGCTCTGGGTAAAGAAAGAACATTCTAGACAGAGAAAAATTAAAGCAAGGAAGTGTCACAACAGGTTTGTTTTGTTTTTGTTGCTGGAGGTCAGACCCAGGACCTCGTACACACTAGGGAAGTACACTATATCAAGTCACAGTCCCAGGCCACATGACAGCTTTTGAAGTTTGAATCCCAGATCAGACTTTTTTTAAAATCAGAATTCTGCTCAGTATTTCTCCTTTCCTAAACATGAACTTGACTTTTATTATTATTAGTGCAGTTTGGTATACCCACTCTAGAAGACTCAATACAAACATAAAGCACCATAGCCTGTAACAGATCTCTAGAACTACAGTGGCACATGCAAGATTAACTATTTACCAGAAAGATTTTTCACTCTACCCTTCCATAGTTTGTTTAAACCTGCTTGCAGTCAACAGACACAATTATCTGCTACTCATAATGCTCTCATTTCTACTTCCCTAAGCCATGGGCCTGGAGGGATTGATCTTTCTTTGGGCTAGGTCCTTCTGCTTCTGCTTTTCTATCTCATGGTGCTGCTGGGTACCAGGGGTCTTCTCTGGGCACTCCATTTCTAGGTTAACAGAAGTGGAGCTGGGGAGTTCACTTATCACATGGTTAGAATGCTTATTCAAAGAGTAAACATTTAGGAGAGTGTCTGATCAGATTATGCTGGTAGCAACTTTTGAGACTCTAAAATGACAGATGGAATAGGAACAACTTTAAACTCCTACTCATCACTCTGACACAGTGAACTATATGGGGTTTATTTACATTCATATCTCAACTGGATCCTACAAATAGGGTGGGTGGGTGGGTGAAAACTATGCAGGTATAGGTTCAGAACAGGCTAAGCAAGCTAGTAGCTAGTGCCCTCTAAAGCTTCTTCCAAGAAAGTCCAATTAGAAGAATTCAGATTCTTCTTCATGGGTATCATGGTTACCAACAATTTAAAATTCTGAGGTGACATGGAATCCACGGGGACTTAGGGCAGTAAGCAGAGTTCCCAAGAGTAGAGAAACAACCTTTGTAGGTCCAGCCTTTCTGCCTTCTCTGGCTCCAAAACACATCTCAGTTGCTTCAGGCTGGCGCGGAGCACTGGGTTCAGTAGGCCTGCCTCTGCGGCCCTTTGCTTACTTTTCCCTTTGATTTTATCCAGAGATTTATGAGTATTTCTCATCTGAAGAAAATGCCTTTAGCTGACGATGTGCATACTGAGATTAAGATGACGTTTTGCATGCTTCTGCTAATTCAACAAGCCCAAGTCACTGAAAAAATAGTTCTCAGTCACTATTAATCAAATGCAGTATTGAGACCACATCAGGGGTAAACTCCAGCTTGGAGACCCGTGGCATGTTTTTCAGATAGGTTTATTAGAATACAGCCAGATTTATTTATTTCTTTATATATATGGGCCAAGACTGCTTTTGTGCTACATGAGCAGAGATGCACAGCTATAACTGAGAATATATCTGCAAAGTCTAAAATACTTGCTGTGTAGCTCTTTATAAAAGTTTTCCAACTTCTGGGTTATACCAAAGGATCCCAATTTGACAAAGGTTAAAAAAAAAAAAAAAAAGATTCTCAAGAAAAAAAAAATCACCCAGAGACACTACTAAGCATCTGTCCATTCATTATAGTTTTAGAACAAATACTTTATGTTCCCAGCCCCACACTCAGGCCACACCAAATATAAAGGGTTACAAATAGTCAGGTTTTATTATAAATAAAATACTGGTTTTTTAAAACATAAAAAATGCCAAGTGTTGCATTTTATTAAACACCCTGGAGAGCAAGACTGCAGAGGTTAAGGCAAACAGCTGAAGTGAAGGCACATATAAAAGGGCCACAGTTGGAATCGAAAGGAAAAATTCCAGGGAAAAGTAACAGTATCTATCCCCTGTGACACCCAGCATTCTGCAGCAGCCATTCTGTCAATTTTATTACACAAAATACGGGTAACTGGAGATGTACAATAAAATAATGGCTATATTGCAGGACTGTAGTTAAGGCATCGTTTTGTAAAGAATTTTCATTTTAAAAATAAAATTCTGTTTAAAAATATACTACACAGATGGAAAAGGAAAAAAAAAACCCAAATTAAAAAGTCCCACGAGGGACTAAGACTTGCTTGAACATCCCTGGCAGTCTATTTTTAATCATTTTCCTGCAACTAGGACCAAAATGCATGTTATGATATGGCCACTTACTAAGAGGAACTAGCCTGGAAACATCAATGTAAAAACTTGGCAAGAAACAGCCACACTTCCCGTGAGAGTTTGAGGCAGGAGAGAAGCGAGTGGAAATCTCAGGGTATGCCAGGTCAAAGCTTTTGTGACAAACTGTGGTGCACCCCAAGGACATCCAGATCCATGTACACCAGCTCTCCCCATCTACCCAGCAGTTAGCACTGTTCCCAATGCCCTAGAAGTACAAAGTCATGGCATGCTCCCCTACAAAACTGGCTCAAAGAATTCCCAGAAAGGGAATTTCCAGCTCATTCCTGGCTAGAGCCACAGTGGTGTCAAAAAGCCCCTTGGCAAACTCTCCTGATCATGCTATACCCTGTCAAGTGGGCATTCCCACTCTGACACAGACATCCAAGTGAAGTGAGGCCACGCCTTAGGATCATCAGGACCACAGCGGAAGACGTCCTGAGTTGGGGCAAGGGGGAAAGCTGGCTGATACTCATGTTAGACAGTGGACATGCTGCAAATACAAGGCAAAGAACAAAGTACAGTAGAAACAATGCGTTAGAGCTCCAGATGGAAGGGAAGGCGGTATAGAGGGATACTGTGCCAGTGAAGAGGGGAAATCAAGCAAAGTGAACAGACAGTGCCATTCTAGAAATTGGAACAAGTATATTTACATAAATTCCTTACTCTATAATCATGATAAAACAAAAAAACAACAAAAAAAAACCATTCACACAAAAATATAAATTTGAAATAATTAATAGCACCAGTGTGTCAGATAATAGTTTCTTTCCCCCGCTACGCAAAGTACAAAGTTGCATAGTGTTAAAGGCTATATATGAATCTCAAAGGCAGGTCGGTAGGAGGAAAGGGGGTGTGTGGCAGGGATCTGTCACACTGTGGTCTTACAAGAAAACCACAGAGCTGAGGACTAAGGTTGAGAAGCCCACTAGGAAACTCCACATAAGGTTCTTCCTCTGCATGTGGAGGTAAGGGTTAGAGTGGGTTGATTCACAAAGTGCAGGGACTAGATGGTGTTGGCAGCTGTGTGAAATACTGAGTGCAAGCATTTGCCACCAGGACTTGGCAAACAATGTGTGTGAGGAATATCAGAAGATGGAAACATCAGAAGAAAACTGGAGCTAAGGGTCAAACATTTCTTTCTCTCCAACAGAAGAGAAAAAAGCCGATCTTAGATCCTGACACTACAACTTGTGCTTGTTTGATCCCTTTGTTAGAAAAGATTGGGACATTTTTTTTTTCTTTTTTGTCCAGATCTTAGGGAACAACTGTTCCCTTACAGATATTTTAATACTAGTTCCAAGACTAACATACTTTATAAAAAAAAAAAAAAGAACCTAAGAATTAGTTTAATGTTGGAAAAAAATTTTTAGTGGTTATCATATCCCTGTTGTTTCTGCTGTGTAGCTTTCACTTATCAGAATATTAAAAGATGGCTACTGGTCTAGTGGTGAGTGTAAGCTGCCCATCCAGATTTAAATTGTCAGCTGCCCAAAGATCTGAAAAAAGTTCATCCTCCTGGTCAGTTATATGATAAAATCTTCAGTTGACTTCTGCCAGGTTCTCCTGGAGACTCTCATACATCACTGCATCCTTACCCGTGGATGGCTCAGTGTCCTAAACTCAAAACAGCTAGCACAACTGATGGATGGCTACTGACATTCTAATGACCAATATCTTTGGCACAGATGTTTATTTCCTTTTGCTTAAAAGGAGGAGGGCAGAAGATGCTGATGCATTTTCTTTATCCATGGACTGGGTATACTGGCCATCACAATGCTACGATGAGTAGCCAAACTTTTCCTTCATAGAAACAAGGGTACTGAGACTGAGGAAGTTCTGCTGGTATTGCTGGGAGAGGGGCAGGCTGCCTGCTCTGCCCTGGCACTTGCAGGTTCACAGGAAGTGTTTAGGCCACTGCAGGATGCCATGTCCTCACGCAAGTCAAGAGGGAAAGTGTGGGTAAGGTAGCAACATTAGTGGAAGAGAGACTTTATTATAGATAAAACCCTTTGTTCCCGGTTCAGGATGTATAACTTGCTTCTCTTTAAACTCTGTGACTTTCCTGGTTCAAAAGGACAGTGATGGAGAGCAGCAGAGAAGAGGGGGGTCTGAAAAAATGTCATCTTTGTGTCAAGGCACTCTGTGGCCTCACAAGTGCCCCCCTGTCAGGGGATGCTGCCTTCCGGCTCTCCCAAGGCTAGGGCTTCTCAATGGATGGGGTGTTGAAACAGCCGGATGGTAAAGTCTTCTTGATGTCCTCTAGGTTGCGAATGTCCTTCATGATCTCCTCGATATCTCGGTTATAGTCCATGATGGCAGCCTCCTGCTTCCTGGCTTCATTCTCCAGGTCTGACACTTTCCTATCAAGATCATTGACCTTCATTGCATCTTTGGCTTTGCTCAAGGTACCTTCAATTTCATTTATCTTATTCAGGTCCACTGTGTCCAGCTGCCCTGTAGAGCCAGAGGGAAAGATGCATTTGGTAAGAACATCACTTCATAAGAACTGCCACTAGCTTTTCTATAAGCTAAGCCAGCAGCTGCCAAGACATGAAAATTGTCCTGCCTTGCAGGTGGCTGTTATGTACTGGGGAACAAACAACGCAAACAAGGCATACAGTGGGGGAGGTCAGAGCACAGCATTAATACTGGGCCAGGATTTTTTTTTTCCCTGAGAAAATGATTTTAAAGAATGTTTTCTAAATGCACAGCTACAGTGTTCTAGACCCTGAGCTTCCCTTGTGCTTCTGAAGTTCATCTAGTAACGTTTAATTCCTTTTAGGTTTATATGTGTAATCTGTATGCCACTTTAGTGCCATCTAAAGAACAACAACAACAAAAAAACCCTCAAGACAGAATTCTGAGCCCTCAGCTCTTAGATTTCAGGAAAGATGGGTTGGTTTTAGGGATTTATTTTCTTTGAGGAATCAGGCTTCACTGGGAACTTTCTAATGGAAAATGACCAAGGTTGAAATGTTGAAATAACTTCAGTGAAGCTTTACTTTTAGAAAGTAGCAAAAAGAGAAGTTCTTTGAAAAGAAATTTCTCTACAGTAAACAAAAGGAGATACAACCAACAGCGCTTCATGCATATTTCACTTGATTAAATTTTCCTAAGACTTTTTTACCTTGGTGGTTTTCAGATGTTAAATAATTTGCTAAATTTTGCATAACCTATAGGCAACAAAGCAGTCTAACTTAAGTCTGATTAATTATGAAGTCTTGCTCTTCTCACTTACTTTCATTTTAGATTCATCTTCTCATAAATAATTTATCATTCCTGACATTTGAGACAGATAAATATCTCCCACCTAAGAAAAAACTCCACCAAACAAAACACACCAATTTTTAGCAGCTGTGTCTAACCTGTAGCCTGCCTTTTTTCCCCTTTTTTGTGTGAAAAAGAACTGACATGGGCCACATATAAAGCATGTAAGATAGTTAATGTATGTAAATAACAAAACTTCCTTTAAATATTCATTATAACATACTTAAAAAAAAGGTCTAGAAAATTAAAATATAAAGAGTCTTGCCTAGAGTATTACTACCTTATTATAGAATCTGGTAAAAGTGTATCTGTCCTAAAATAAACTGTGCTCCCTATCATAAACACTTTAGATTGAAAGAATGTTTTAGTATGCTTACATTTCCTTGAAAAATGAAGATCTTTTTCTCTTTGGACATAAAAGCTTTCACCTAATCAAATTGTTCTTTAGTAAGCAAATAAAGAGAATTCCTGACAATGAAATCATGGCCATGCAAAAGTATTTTTATTCTACCACTGAAATCCTTTTCTTTAAGTGCCTAAAACATGCTCTTAGGATGAGCTAAAATTACCATTTAATTGGACCATGAACCTGGACCACAAATGAACCCCATTAGCCAACAACTTATATACAAAACATGATGACAGCCCTGAGAGTGTGGTGTTCCATTTAGGGCAGTGTCTATGAGAGGCATCTCGTAAGCTCTTGCATAATAATACAATTTAAAGTCATGGTTCAGTTCAAACCCTGAAGCTGCTGAACATACGAAAACTGTAATAATTCAAGTCTTTCTTGAAGGTCCTACCATGCAAGACACATACTTATTTTAAAAGGCATTTATTCATCTGTTTATTCCAGTGGGAGGAGGTTTGAGACAGGTTCTCATTATGTAGTTCAGCGTAGCCTCAACTCACTATGTAGCCCAGCCTGGCATTAAACTCATGGTGGTCCTCCTGCCAGTCTCCCTATTGCTGGGATTACAGGCATGGGCCACTATGCCTGTTATAAGGCATTTTTAAATAAGCAAGAGGTAAAAGAAATGTTAGTAACTTGATAAATCACTTTAAAGAGATTTACATACTAATCTTCCTTTGAATTAACTACATTGATCCCAGAAACAGCACAAAGGATACAGAGACTGACCAAGCTGACCCTATGGCCACTTACCCAGCTGCTCTAAGAGGTCATTGATCATGCTGAGGAGGCTGTTGACGGAATTTTTGGCCTTTCTGGCATTGATCTCAGCTTCCTGAGCGGCCTGTGATGCCTGTAAGGAAAAAGGGATAAATGATGCAAATAGTTCTGACTCTATTCATCTTTTTTGACTATTTTCCCTACAGTGAGCCCACAAATCTCTTTTCCAGATGCTTTAGCCTTTTCCAACTCATGAAGTTATAAGCTCTGACCGAAGGTTTTTGTTGTTCAGGGAGTGTATTTTTAGGTTAAGGATGCTGCATCCTCCTTTATGGAACGGTCATAAACAATCAGTATGCCAACACTATTATATTTGTCTTTTAAAAAACAGTAATATCTTTTTCCCACTTTCTTACATAAGAATACATGGAGGTGGATTCATAGTAAAAGTTACCAAGTAGAAACAGCTTATTTTATAAGGATAAATTTTAGAACCAAAAACATGTCCTTCAAGACATCCTTAGGAATTTGATTATTAGAAATGTCCTATACTTGGAAAATTTTCATAAACAAAGGAACTTTTCATGTAAATTCCCCCTCTACTTGCAACCACCTAGCAACAACCCTTCCCCAGCGACTCATTTATCAGGCTGATATACTTTACAATTTCAAAATCAACCAAAGGTAAATATATTTGGGAAAATTCCACGAAACCTGAACAAACACACTGTGCATGAGTCACCAGGAAACAGCAATGGAAGAGGAAATGTCTAAACATCAGAAACCAGATGCTCTTACAAGGAAATCTAGTCAGGATACAAATGAGTAGCTTTGAGCTCCCTACCACACCACCATGCCCCCTAGTTTTGAGGTCAAGACAACACAAGCATTTTGGGATCAAAACAATGTGAAAATGTTAAAAGAGAAAAAGAAAAGGAGACAAAAAGCCTTCACGAGTAAATGATTAGTCTCCCTTCCCATAGCGCTGTGCCTGCTGAGCCAGCACAGGCTTCCTGGCAGTACTGGGAGAGTGAGACAGGACAGAGCCACTGGGAGGTGTTCAATCTATGGATCCCAGGCTGCGAGAACAACCATAACCTTCATGCTTTGTGCTAAAACAATGTAACAGACTCGGGGGCAAAGAAAATGCTGGTAGAAGGCAGGCTACCCTTTCTAAGTAGTTGTACTCTTTTTGTTTTCTTTCATTTTTTTGGTATCAGGGATTGCACTCATGACCTTGTGCTTGCCAGGCAGGTACTTATGCCACTGAGTTACATTCCCAGCTCTCCTTTCTCTTTTCTGGTACCAGGAATCGAATTCTATGTACTTCTATGTAAGCTACAACCCAAATCTTGACCAGAAAATGCAATGAAAAACAGAAGTCCATATGCATCCTTCACTTCTACCCATGAGCAAATATGCCACGCCCCTTACCATGCCCGCCATCATCATGTCCTGGTCGGCAGCATCCTGCTTTCTCTTCAGCTCTCCCTCTGCTTCCTGCAGCTGTCTCAATATGTCATTCACTTCATTATCCAGATCTGTAACTTCTGCAAAGGTCTGTTCTGCCTCTGCCTTAGTGCTGGTAGCATTCTGAGCACAAAATAAGCACATTGAGGATTTTAAAAAGCTTTTCCTTTTTGCAAGTATGCTTCTACTCCTTTTATAATTTTTTGCCCTTTGATAATTTCTGAAATGGCTCAGAAAGCCAATCCAGAAAGAATAGTAAGGTAATTCTCACTATTTTATGATTTGGGCTCCAAGTTAGTAATTACAGAAAATGATACCTAATGATACTATTTAATATCTAATAATATAATACGACCTAACATCACAGCATTTTATATTTTATAAAGCACATTCATTTCTATTTTCTTCTTTAATCTTTGAAATTACTTGGTCTACTATTTCCATTTTTAGTTGGGCTCACACAGCTAGCTAATAACAAACATTCTTTCACTTGGATAATTTTAAATTTAAAGTTAGCCTGCCTCTTCTGGGAAGTTCACAATGTACAAAAAGGCCATGATCCTCAAATACAAGTATTTCATGAAATATTGTATAATTAACCCCACAGCAAACTGTCCTAAAGAAACTAAGACATTTCTATAATTCTCTCTTTTTTTTTTTGGTCTCTTTGAGATAGGCTTTCACTATGTGGTTCAGGCTGGCCTTGAACTCACTATGTAGCCCAGGCTGGCCTTGAACTCCTAGGGATCTCCTGCCTTAGCCTTCCAAATGCTGGGATTACAGGAAGGTGACACCATGTTATGGCATTTCTGTAGTTCTTAAACTAGTTTTAGAATTGGCTCCAATCTCTCCTTTAAATAAAACAAGAAGATTGCTCTTTCAATATGAAAAGGCCAGCATAAATGAATGACCCTTCAAGATGAATGCAAACAGCCCTGCAGGGTTGCTACAGAAAGTGATAAGGGAGGGGCTTGGGTAGGGCAAAGAGGGATTTAAAAGTCATGTATAGCACTCTACCGAAGACTGAAAAGGAAAGTCACCTGTCCAGGTCCAAGTAACGTTTATCTAGGGAACACCTCATTTTTTTTGTGGAAAGGGGCCCTATGGCCTCGGAAACCCCACCCCTGCAATAAATTAAGATCCCCACGCTAAGATCTGGAACTTTTTAAGAGCCCTTTTACTGCTTTCTTCTGCTCAATGTAGTTACCTGCTCCATCTAAAAGACTAGATTTGGGGGGGTAAATCGGGATCAAACTCATGACCTTGTACTTGCCAGGCAGGTGCTTGTGCCTGCTGAGCTAAATAAATTCACGGCCTCTAAAGGCTAATTTAAAAAGGAAGCAGACAAGTATCGATCACGCCTGTTTTCCTGGAACCCAAGAACTGGGTGGGGGTGGCGGTGCCTGCACCTTCTGGACGGCACTCGCGATCCTCTCCGCCTCGTGAGCCTTGTTCTTGGCCTCGGAGGCGTCGGCGGCGGCACTACCCAGCGCCAGCCGTGCCTCCCGCGTCTTCTCGTCGGCTTCCGTGATGGTCTGGTCGATGGCGGGAATCCGCTTCAGAGCCTCCTCTGCGGCCGTCTTGTTATCGTTCACTCGTCTATCGAAATCTAAAAGGAGTTCAAGGGATGCACCCAAACTGAATTCCCAACAAGTGAAACAGCGAGCCTTTCAGAGAGCTGGCATGGATTGGTATAGGAGCAATAAAAGCGAGAAAAATGAAGGGACAGCCTGGGTTGAAATCTTAGAAGAGTAAAAGCATGCGCACATCGCTGCTGGGAAGGTTTCCTGGGAGGGTTCCCCTGAACACCCATGTGTTTCAGGAAAGAGAGTTCTTACTGCAGAGTCTGAGGCAGAGCGAGTGTACTGCTATTATCACCTCCAGCACTAGCGAAAGCGCCCATTTACTTCGTGTTCGTGGTGTGTCAGGCGTGGAGCTAAGGCCCTTCTGTCCCTGTCTGCAGGCACTGAATCACTTTTATAAATGATCAAAGCTGATGGCTAACGAGGTTTCTTTGTGGAGCAGGGATTTAAACCCAGGCCTACTGATACCATCACTCCCCTACAGCTCCTCCTTATTTATAGAATCTATGATTATTTGATCAGAGGTGAATCCAGAGCTACTCAGTGAATCAGGCACATTTCTTTTCTATGTAGGGTGAAGAAAGAGAAAAACAAAGAACTAAATGTCACTGCTAGAGAAAGGCTAATGATCTCCATTCACCAATGTGAAGTCAGTTGAATAAGCAGATTTTGATTACATGAGTTAGTCCAACAAAAATATGCCTTTCTGTAGTTTACATCTTGAAGTTTATACAGGGGTAAAATGACACAAGCACTAGGATTTTCTTCAAAATACTTCAGCAAAAAAAGGGAGGCTGGGACTGGGGATGCAGTTTGGTGGGGATGTAGAGTGCTAGCCTTGCTGGCAAGTGTGAAGCCCTAGGGTGGATGCTCAGTGTAACAGCAAAGTGCAGGGTGCTGATGAAGTGTGGTGAAAATCACAGTAACTGCTAACTGTAACAGGTACATAGGTAGGGCACACTATTATTTTTTACTCTGTGCATGTGTGGAGAGCATTATGCTAACACTAAAAAGACATGGAAAAGAAAAGAAAAAGGAATGGAGGAGGCAAACAATGCAGCCCTGTTACCTGACGCTCTCATACCTTTCAGGTTGTTGAGAATGTCATTGGCTTCCTGCAAGGTGTTTCTTCCCTTTTTAGCAGCTTCCTCAGCAAGAGCCTTGGCAGCATCGGCACGGGCCAGGAGCTGGTCAGCAGTCTGCAAAGGCACGGCAGGTCAGGAGACAAACCCTCATAGGCCACCCCTGCCCGTGTCAGGCGGCATCAGAGTACTCTGAGTTGCTGTCTCCGTGACTCTGGTGCCATGAGAAACATCGCTTGACCAGGGTGCAGTCTCTTGCCTCCAGAAAGGAAGCGATCTGAAAATCAGACTGACCTGCTGTTCAACTTTTCCACTCTCCAGAAGTTTCTTTACTTCCAGTTCCTTCCCACTCATATCTTCTCTTAGGTCCTCATAATCCTTTAACTTCTGATCAATCAGACGATCTAGATCTGCAGCTTCTTTCTTTATTTTATTTGCTTCATTCTGTGAAAAAGCAAAAGATGATTACATTTTAAATTCTAAAAATGGGTGAAAAGTAGCTTGGAAACACTGTAACACTTAATGTTCAGTTGATATTTTTAAAAGAACCGCACAGATGGAGATTTTGTGCCCTTTTATTTTAAAATTGAGGTATACTCTACATGTGGTAAAATTCTGTGTTCATATGGTTTGATGAGTTCTGACAAATATACTTACCTATGTCGCCAATACTTCAGTAACGACAAAGAATATTCCCATCCCCCCAGGCTTCCCTTCTATCTCCTCTCCCGCCACCTGCTTCCCGTGCCTTCCCTCCTGCAGCTGCCACTGTTCTGATGGTTATCACTGCAGAGTGGGCTGGAGTATTTTCAATTTCAAATCCATGGAATCAGTATGCATGTATCTGAAGAGATCTAAACTCTAAGGATGGCAAGTCAACAACTCACACAAAGAAAGTGAAATTTAGAAAGATACAGATAGGTGAAAGGAAGACAAGATGGTCGATCAGTGAGCAACAAAAAACAGAGCCTCCCGGGAGAAACAACTCATACGCCAGAATAAAACACCCTGGAGAGACCCAGACAGAGCGAGATGGATCCTCTTGACACAGGAAGAAATTAAAACAAAAAAAAAGCTCGACAAATACGTTGGGACTACAACTGGAACAGCTGGACACAGTGTTTTCACTGCAACCCGCCAATTTTGCAGTAGACTGAATTTGCACCAGCCTGAATCCGCCGTTTGGGCAGTAGAGCCACCCAAACTCTTTCCCACCACGACTCATGGGAAGCGGAGCAGCGCTGAAGTTGGGGGTTGGTGGGCCCGACGGGGAGCAGGGCCAACAAAGGGACTTTCATTGATCCAAGGTCAGCGCTGGGATTGGGACACCCCCCACCACGGGAGGGGCACCATCAGGTGGGCGACATGTTGGAATCTGGCAGAAGAGCTTGAACTTGGAGCAACAGTGACTTCAGTTAGTTCCTCCCTCCCCAAAGTGGATTCATGGGATTTGCTTGGACTGGGCCGTGCCCCTGGCTGGGACCCAATAAGCCATCCCAAATCGATTCCCTGCGCCTAGCAAACACTAACCGGGGGAAGGCCTCTGCAGTTTGGTTGGCCCGGTGGGGAGGGGCAGGCTTAGGCAGCTGCTGCTTTGCTGCTTGCACCTCAGTGATTAGAGCAGTCAGGAGAGGGGGGAGGACCCTTGCAAGTGTGCTTCAGAGGAGGTGTGGCCAACAGGGAAGGGGGCTGGGACCTGCAATGTGACCTCTGTGGAGGAAGCCGGGACCATGACAGGAGAGACAGGCAGTAAGAGGCCCCCAGCCCAGAACCCTGAGAGCTCTGATCCAGGAGAGGGAAAAACAAGGGAGACTGAGGGCAGCAAACATGCAACAGCAGACATGGCTTCAGTGGACATTAAAAGATATCTTTGGGACCTTGTAGATGAGCTCAAAACTGAAATATTAAATCAGGTAAAGCAAGATATGAGTAGAGTAATAAAAGAAATGCTCTCAGGGAGCATCTCTCAGGAAGATACAGATGGTAGAAGGAACACAAAAAAAGGAGAGAAACATTTGATAAAGAATATAAAGAAAATATAGAGTACATGAAGCAGATTCAAAGAGACTACAAGGAAATTAAAAATTCCATTGAAAGCTGGCAAAACGCCTTAAAAGAAACTAAGGATAGACTATCAAAAACTTGAAGACAAGTTTGCAATGCGTGATTATGAAAGGAAAGATTTCTTAAAAATAACAAGGAAACAGGCAGTAACAATACAAAGGCTAGAAGATGACAAAACAATCTACAATTTAAGAATAAGAAATGTGAACAAAGAAGCAGGAATACATACAGGCGAATTACAAAGGCTATTTATGGAAATAATTAAGGAAAATTTCCCAAGCATGGGAAAAGAAAATGACATTTGGTTATGTGAGGCATGTAAAACCCCAGCCAACTACAACCAAAACAGACCTACACCCAAACATATAATAATCAAGATACCAGAAATTCAATATAAAAACAGAATATTAAAAGCCGTCAGAGAAAAGAAACAGATTACCTATAAAGGTAAGCCCATCGGGATCACGGCTGACTTCTCCACACAGACCATCAGATCAAGAAGAGCTTGGAGTGAAATGTTCCAAGCCCTGAAAGAAAATAACCTCCAGCCCAGATTGATGTACCCTGCAAAACTGTCACTAGAAATTAATGGAGAAACAAGATGCTTCCATGACAAAGAGGAACTGGGGGAGTTTGTGACCACCAATCCAACCCTACTGAGAATACTGAAGGACATTCTAGACAGAGAGAAAAAAAATACCAGGATTTTAGGAATAGTGGCTGAAAGGCCTCAATGTGTGGGGCAGGCAGTAGAATGAAGGAGAAAAGTAGACAAACAGGCAGAAAAATAGCATAGCAGAAATGAGGCAGAGAAGGTTGGCTATAATCTCTAACATAGATGGCCTTGATACACTATATTGTTAATAGTGCACCAGGATTTAAAAACCCACATTACTTACACTACTCTGCTTAGATGTGTTATATTCTGTTCCAGTCATTCTACCTGTACTAGATTTGAGGGTACAAACAGTAATCCCGAAAATAACAGGATATAGTACGGTAATCATCCTTAATTTCCTATTAAGTCAATCTAAAGCTCTGTAAAACCTACACTGCTTTACCATAACTGACTGTAATCAAATCTGGTTTGTTAGGTCACTGTTTTGTATTGATAGATTTTATTCAAAGCTGTCATGATTGATAGTATCAAGTCTGAGAGTATAGGCAACTGCACTTAAGATGACAAGATTCACTAGAATATCCACTCTGGTTTGATTATTGCCTGCCTTTGAAGTTTTATATTGTCTACAATGTTTTATTTTTTACTAATAGTGTTATGTATTGCTATATTCAATTATACTGCTATATTCATTTATGCCTGATGATATAGGCAATTCTATCGAAGATAATAAGAAACAATACAGCAATCATTGTAGATCACCTTGTACTGTGGTTTTATACGACTTTTTGGTTTCATGTTTTTATAGGAATTCGTTTTGTTTTGTTTTACTAAGTTTTGTTTTTCCCTCTAATACAGAAAGGATAAAAATACATGTAGAGACTCATGTATGCATAGCTGTTTACACTTTCACTGTTTGAATATCTACTTTGTATGCTTTAATTTTGTAACTTGAACAACTATTTCTAAGAGGACAATATGTAATTAATCAACTAGTGATTTTTTATTATTTATCTTTTTTCTGAAATTCTGTATTATCTCTACCTTTACATGCTTTTTATCTCTTTAAATAAAAATTAAAAAAAAGAAAGATACAGATAGTGAAAGATATAGATTGTGAAAGACAAAGTAAGACGGTAAAATTTTAAGTCTAATTTTTAATGTAAAAGTAAACTTATATAGAGCTTTGTAGAAGGAGCCATGATTAGAGTACAGACATGAAATAAAATGCTACCAACTCCCAAATGTTTGACCAGCTTCACAGCATCCTGATATAGTTCTTTCATTTAAACCATCTTTTCTTATTGCTTTCCCAGGTCTCCAGCAGACACAGTCTGGGAGTAAGGGGTTAAAGACATTGTGTTCTAAGTAATTCCAATACATTATAATTTGGGTGCATATGGAAGATTCAGGATAACTCCTATCACCAAAGTACCCCTCACTACTTAATGTTAACAATAACTTCTATAATTATCAACATTAAATTACAGAAAGATTTTTTTTTAACCTCAATGAATTCTACTAGTATACTGAAAAGAGAACTCAAATGAGTCACCTGAAGGGTGGATGAGGGATACTGGCCATCAGACTGGCTCTTACAGAGACCAGAGGGATGGGATGGGTGTGAGGGTATCAGTGACAGCCAGCACAGTGCATACCTCCAGTGCCTCTGAGTCCACAGGGGCCAGCTGAGCCACACTGGCATAGATCTCCACAGCTTTGTCACCAGCCCGCTTGGCCTCCTCATAGACACGGGCAGCTTGCTTTTCTAGATCCTCTGAGATGTTCTTTGCTTGTTCATACCTAAGGAACAAATTATATGCTTTAATAAAAAGACAGCTGCTTTTAGCATATGTTATTCAGTTTCAATATAGTTTATATCATTATGATAATATTCTCAAAACCTCAAAGGAAATGTTACATTAAAATGGTTTCACTTAATACCAATATTTGGCTGAAGTTTACATTTCATCTCATTACTTGTATTTATAACATACAATATACCTCAAATAGGTTGAGCATTTTAAAGACAAAGTAAATTCAAAATGCTCCAAACTCTATAACTTCTTGAGTACCAACATGATGCTATAAGTGAAAATTTTCACATCTGACCTCATGTGATGGGTCACAGTCAAAATTCAGGCACATCAAAAATATATGAAATTTTAGGCTTATCACAATAAATTGCATATAAACGTAGGTGAATCTTGTGTATAGTCTTGGTTTCCTGCCATAAGACAGCTCATTCTGCATAAACAAATGTTCCAAATTGTGAAAATGAGTCCAAAATTCAAAGCTCTTGTATCAAGCATTTCAGATTCTCATCTTGTAATTTCTTATTTTAGACCTCTAAAAGATTTGTACAGTTCATGTTTTGTCCACTTTATCGTATTTTGTCCACTTTATCGTATTTTCTGTCTTAATTTTTCATTTATGCAGAATTTTAAGCACCATGACTAGTCTTGTTATCATTCTCCACAGGTACTGTAATAGGAACAGAAAAAAAATTTCTGTGGCTTCATGGTCCCTGCTGTAATTACTCTTCTATTTCAAAAGCATGATTAACAAAAGAGAACTTACTGCATGAATGTGTGCCTTGAATCCATACAAGTCTCCATTGAAGTGGTGTTAACTGAAACAGTATCAAAATGGCTGCAAACCAGCTTAAAATTATACTCACTTCCTATTAAGCTCTTCAATCTCAACTGCTGTTTGATTTTCTCCTGCCAGAGTCCTCAAAAGTAGATTATATGCCTCAGCTGAGGTATCATTGGCTGTCTTTGCTACTCGTACAATGTCATCAGCTTCTTGTTTATGGCTGTACACAAAATAAAAAATAAACCATGAAGCAGATTACCTGACAGGGAAAGAAGTTTAGGTAATTTTTATTTTATTATACAGTCTGCCAAAAAAATTTAAATACACTTCAGCAGTTCACCATACTAATAAATGGCCACCACTTTGAGAACCTCTTGTAATTATAGAGGCCAAAGGTAACTTGTATTAATCTCATGATGTCTCAATACATTTAGTATTAAAGTATTTACACAAGCTTTTCTTTTCCTGATATACACATTTGTTATGGCTTGTGGTTAGATGTCCCCCTAAAGCTTCATGCAGTCACAGGTGGGGTTTTTTCAGAGGTGACTGGATCTAAAGTACGTGACAGATTCATGGTACAATGTTAGGATAAGGGTGCTAGGATTAAGGGTATGAGTGCAATCACCCTTAGTGGGAGCCCACTGTAGCCTGGATACAAGATAAGGGGCAGAGAGAGGCTTGCTGCTAGTTACTTGCAGTTCGTGGCTTGATTTGCCTCCTTCTGTCCCACATGAACTACTTCTCCTCTGTAGTACCTGCCTGCCACACCACCTTGCCCTGGAGCCAGCCAATGATGGACTGAAACCTCTACAAATTTTGAGCTAAACAAATCTTTCCTCCTTTAAGTGTCAAGTATTTTATTTTGTCTCAGCAATGAAAAAAAGTAAGACAGCATTTTTTTAGATACATACTAAGGTGAGCAGAAACCTAAAAATACTGAAAAGATCTCACTTATTTGGAACTTTGCAATCCTTCTAGTGGAACTAAATTTATAAACATTACTCTCTAAACTGAGAATGAATATTGTCCACATAAATCAGTGGCATAAAATTTATAGGAATAAACATTTATATTTATTTAACCTTCAAGGTTTTGAAGTTAAAAGTCTATAAAAATGGTACGATTTTTTACTTCAAACTGCTGCATTCTAATAAAACAAATATTAAATTTCAAAGTAAAAGAAAGATGGAACACATTTCAGAAAGGAAAGTGAACTGCACTTTGGGAAGTGTCTGTGAGATGATACAGGACCACACATGGAAGGAAAGTTGTGCCCTGACAGCTAGAGAATGGGGATCTGCAGGTTACCGTTCAGCAAGCTTCCGGGCCTCCTCTGCCAAGAGAGTCATGTTGTTCGGGTCCCCTGTTGACTCTGGTTGAGTGATTGACTAAAGAGGAAATAAAGCATTTAGCCTCAAAGGACTGAACTGTTTAAATTTCAGAAAGCGAAGGTCAAAACTAAATTTTTATTAGTGTTGAGGGCAAAAAGAATGCTTATTTTAAGAGGTATATGACATTAAAACTTTTCACTGCAAATTATTGCTACTTCCAGTGAAGGATAAAGACAATGAATTTTCTCAGTACCAAAAAAGGAGCAAAAGTGAGGGAAAAAAATCCTAGACACCACTAGGGGGTTTTTTGGTTGCTTTTGTTTTTTGATACAGGGTTGTTAAACTCACTATGTAACACAGGCTGGCCTCAAACTCCAACAATCCTCCTCCCTCAGCCTTCTGAGTGCTGGGATTACAGGCATGCAATACCACACCCAGCCAATTTTTATCCTAACTGTTGTTACAGAACAAACGTGAGCAATATGGTTTTCCTGTTCTATAGTGGAAGATGGGAGGGGCAGAAGAACCACTCATTGCCATTCTTGTAGCAACACATGACCAAAGGGCTCCCTAAGCATCCCCCCAGATCTTTCTGATCACTCACCACATTAGCAACAGCGATTTTAGCTTTCTCGAGTTCTCTGGAAGCGATTTCAATCAGCTGCTCTGTGCTCTCTACTCGGGCACGTGCCTGCTCAGCCAGGCTTCCAGTCTCTTCAATGGTATTGCGGATATTCTGCAAACGGCTAATCTGGCTGTACAGGGTGTTATTTACTCTTTGAAGTCGACTCATCAAATTTTGGTCTACATCTGAAATGGTATTGCATAAGAAAGTACCATAAATTAGCTGCATGAAATATTTATTTTTCAAAACAGCATCTTTCTGACAAGTTTTCCATGCTCCCTCACACCTGCACTGCTACATTTCTCACACCAGGCTCCAATTGTATGTCTTTCTGTCCCACTTGACTCTAATCCCCCTTCTTTGTCCATTTTTTTTTTTTTTCTACTGAGGAGTGACCCTAGGGCCTTTATACTGAGCATTTTAAAATTGTGAGGCAGGGTCTCACTAAATTGCTAAACTAACCTGGCTGGGTTAGAACTTGTGACCTTGTTTGTATTGGCTCCCCAAAGTGCTAGGATTACAGCATGCACCACTACCCCTGGCAAGTCCCTCTCCTCACTCCTCACTTGTATACCCACATTCTTACAGAGTGGCTGACAAAGAGAAGACAAGTGAGGAATCTCTGATGAAGGGAAGATTGATTTTGATATTCCAGCACATGTCTGATTTAATTATAAATACACAAAGTTGTTAAAAATGCTGCCAGTCCTTAAAGCTAAATATATTTCAAAACTTGGAAAAATCTGTGTTTAAAATAGATGTTGACCTATTTGCCTGTTGGCAAATTCAACTCGCCTTGTATTTTAGGTAGACTTTTGGACTATCCCTCCCTTTCGCTCTGCATATATAAGTAATTTCTTTCAAACTGATCTCTGCTGCTAGTTTTTTGAAGGATCTTTTATTACTTATGTTCATTCAATTTAAAAATTATACTTGGGTCATGAAAAAGGAAAAGATAAAAGCACAAGCAAACCAAGCCAGTCAGTATCAAACTGTCACTTGTCATGAGGTTATATTCATATACAAAATCCATTAAGCTTTCCTATTCAAAATTGACCAATTCTTGGAACAAATAGAGAACCTAGAAGCAAACATACATATCTACAGCAAACTAACTTTCAACAGTGTTGTTAAGGACATACACCAGAAAAGCACGTCTTTTCAATTAGGAAAGTCAGATATTCACATGCAGAAGAATGAAACTAAATCCCTATAGCTCATTAGTTACAAAACTCAACTTATGAATTAAAGACTTAAATGTAAGACCTGAAACAATAAACTGCTAAAAGAAAGCATAGGGGAAATGCTTTAGAACATTTGAATGAGCACAAATTTTTTGGACAAGATCTCCAAAAAAAAGGAAACAAAAACAAAAATAGACAAATGGGATTATATCAAACTAAAAAGCTTCTACAGTGCAAAGGAAAGAAACAACCTACAGAATCAGGAAAAACTATGTGCTAATTATATATCTGACCAGGCTTGATAACCCGAGTATGTAAGGAACTCCAAAAGCTCAATTGCAAAGAACCAAATAATGCAATTTAAACACAGACAACGGACCTAAATAGACATTTTCAAGTGATGTACAACCAACCAACAAGAACATGAAAACAATGTTTAAAATCACTAATTGCCAGAAAAATATATGAAACAGGTAAATAAAATTCTTTAAATTTGAACATCGAATAGTTTTTGGTATGTTGGAAAATTACTTTATAGTATCTTAAGGTGTTAAATTTATGCACTGATTTTCAAAATATTGCTTAAAAAACAAAATAATTCATATTCTGCAAGTTGTTTAAGAAGCCAGGCATGACGGGTGCACACCTGTAATCCCAGCATTTGGGAGGCTGAAGCAGAAGGATCTCTGTGAGTTCAACGCTAGCCTTGGCTACAGAGTAAGTTTCCTCCCTGCCCCATTAAACCTTATTTCAAGGAGAAAAAACAAACAAACAAGATCAAAAAAAAAAAAAAGCTACAACAAAATTTCAAAACAAGTCAATCAGGGCAACAATGGCACATACACTGTGCATTGTCATCCCTGAATCATTCACCCAGAACGCAAGACATCTTCATTCAATTGTTTGAACAATACCAGCACAAATCTTTCTCTTCCGTAAACTCAGAGAAACCAGTAGTATAACTACCTTAACTATTTTTTATATACATATACATATATTGTTTCAGTTTCTCACACTGA
Organism: Hydrochoerus hydrochaeris; assembly: GCA_004027455.1. Taxonomy (NCBI): domain Eukaryota; kingdom Metazoa; phylum Chordata; class Mammalia; order Rodentia; family Hydrochaeridae; genus Hydrochoerus; species Hydrochoerus hydrochaeris. The sequence goes on from PVLA01000759.1 coordinate 438,892, forward strand.
GACAATACATACATAATAAGTTTAAGACCAGTCTGAATTACAGAGCAAGAGCTTGTCTCAAAAAGCATTAAAAAAAAGTAAAAAATAAATTTATAAAACCATACTAATTAACTTCTAAACCCTGAATTAGCAACCACATCACAGATTTACCCACAGTTTACTCGCATGTACCTTTGACACCCTGGGCCTCACGAAGGAGGTCATTGACCTCTCTCTCTGCTTCCTTCAGTCTATCCTCAAAGGCCTGATCTGTCACCATCTCATCCCCTGTTCCAAGGTTTGCTATAAGACTCTCCAATTCCTGGAGTTTCACTCGATGATCAGCAACCTAAATATATGGAGGAAGAAAAGAGAAAAAACTCAACTGTACTTGCTGCAGGAACAATAGGGCACTCTATGAACAGGTGAGTCTGTACATGCCCAGATATGTCTGTAAACACGTGACAAGGGTCGTTCTTCTTTATTTCTCTAACTTCAAAAGAAAGCTCTCAGGGCCATTCCTCTGACTTTAGACGATGCCTGTTGATAATTTTTCAGTTCTGACCTTTCCCTTGAATATTAGATTGCTGCCTTAATTTTTCCACTGGGCTCTCTGACAAGTATCTCAAACTAATCCAAATCTACACTTCTTAAATGTGTTTTCTCTGGGTTGTCTCAGAAGAAAATGTCTGTAGCTACCTTAAGCAAAAATCTCAAGACCCATCCTGATTCTCCTCTTTCCCAATCCCAATCAACCCGATTGAGGCTTTCTCTTTTGCTCCACTCCTCACCATCATTCTTTATATCGCAGTCAGAGTGATTTATTAAAAAATGATTTCTAAGCTTCTAGGAGTTTCTTCAGTATACTTCCATTGGACTTGAGAAAAGACATAAATTTTTTATCAGTGCCAACATGTGCCTACCAAACTCTCCAGTCTCACAGGCTACTCCCTCTTCTTTCAGCTGGCTCTGGCCACACTGTGTAGTTTCTAGGTCCTGTACTCAGGTTCCCCTCTGCCTGGAACGATCTGCCATTGCTTCTTACGTGGCTCATTTCCTTTCATCCTTAAGAGCTTACCATACAGGAACTTCCTTAGGCCTTTTCTAGACTGTTTCCCACAGTTATTCTCCACTTGTTCTTCTTTCTAGCAATTATTTCAATGTTTCTTGTTGATTCATTTACTTTTATTGTTTACCTCCAAACTGCTGGAACATAATCTTTGAGATGGGGCCCCCATCTGTCTTGTTCACCACACTGTCTCTGGAGCTTAATGTATAGCAAGTGTCCAAGTAATGTCTCCTGAATGAATGAATGCACAGCTGGCAGCTCACCTTATCTTTCACCAGTCGGTAACAGGCTGGACACTCCTGGCAGCCAGACCAAGAGCGATTGTAGAAATAGTTCTCTTCACATTGGTCACAGCGGTTTCCCACAAAGCCTTCTCTGCACTCACAGTGACCATTGTCTTTACACTGGAGTGAAAGAGACCCCTCAGGATGACAGTCACAAGCTACAGAACAAGGGAAAATAGTACATAGTAAGTAAAAGAAGGCTGCATATTTTTTTTTCTTTATTCAAGACTCATAACAATAAACTGACTGTAATCATTAAAGTGAACTTTTTAAAAAAGGTCTATTCATGAGATGTTAAATGGTTAAGTTCACCTCTCAGAAAAGACATGTTTTTAAAGTAATAATAAGCTTTAAAATAAAATGTCCATCCTTTGGGGCACATTTCATGTTACTTAATAGTTACAGAAATCATTAAACTAATTAGTGCCCTTTCCATGCACTTCAGGAATTCATCTCTGCCTTCAACTATCCATTGCTTAGTAGTCCTCTAGGGACTGCTAAAACCCAAATGCTAATACCTCTTACATTATTTTATAGTTTGTTTACTCACTTTGTTCTCTGAGCTGAGCAAATGACTTTTGCTACATTCCACAAGAGAAATCAAGGAATTCAGAAAGCAAAAACACCAAACTGTTCTGGAGCCTAATTCCAGGCAAGTGTTTATGCCAAGGAGAAGCAGATGTTTATACGCAATCATACAGAAAGGGCCCCAAGGGTGGGAAGCAACTGCAGCCAGTAAGTCAACAAACGCAATGTGAAAAGAATTCTTCACTGTTTCCTTATCTCCACGATGAATGTGATCAATAAGAAAGTTTCATTAAGCACAGTGGGCAAACTCAATAATCAAAGGGAGATTCTTCTTTGGATCAACAAAGAATCAGAAACGCCATAAAAGAAAATATAAATAAGGTGGTTGCAAAGAAACCAGAGAGGTTGTCCATTTCCAGAGTTCTAGAAAAGAGCACTATTTCATGGACAAGAAGACCCATGATGACTTAAGTATAGCTCAGACTCTAAAAGCAAGGTGGCTAGTCAGAAGTTACCAAAGTCCTTTCTAACTAGACTCAGAGGAGACTTAGGATTGCACACCAACAGCACGCCTTACGTTTGCAGCCTTCAGGTCCAAACCCAAAGTGGTTGACCTCACAGCGCTCACAGTGCTGCCCGGTGATGCCAGGCTGGCACTCACACTGGCCAGTATGGATGTCACACTGCCCATTGGTGGAACCCAGAGCATGGCAGTCACACCTGAAAAACAAACAAAGGATGTTTCTTATGTAAGGAAAACAGACCTTAAGCAAAAGTTGTGTTGTTTTTCAGCACAGGACTGATGTAATCTCTACCAGAAAACAGAATGTAGAAGGTTACTAAGCTTCTGAGGTTCAAGTGATTTCTGTGAGTGCTGTTCAGGACCTCATTTTCAAGACTAACACCACTACTGGTATTCTGAGCAGAGATGGTACTGTACATCATTGACTGGGCACTCAGACTTCCTGGGCTACAACCCAGGAGGGTTTATTCTAAGCATCCCAGAAAGAACCTTGTGTTACTTAAAAACTGTTGCTCAGCTGATTCTGACATAGGTGGAGCCACCGTGCTGCATTCCTTTGTCCCATTAGCTTATTATAATTGTCCAGTATTGGCCCTCAAGGATACATTTCCTGTATTAGGTATTCAAATCGTCTGGAACAAAAATCAAGTGAACTAACAAGTATAACTTACAAAAACTCACTGCCCGCAACACAAAAAGTAAAGATGGTGTCCACTAAAGGCATTGGTGTCTCACCTTTCGCAGCCTTGTCCACTCTGTAGGTTGTAGAAGCCAGGGTCACAGGAAGCACAATCCCGGCCAGACACATGAGGCAGACACTCACACTGCCCGGTCACGGGGTTGCAGTTCCTCTGCTGCTTCACCGTCCCGTACGGGTTACAACTGCAAGCTGTGGCAGGAGACAGGGACAACACAGGGGACATCACCAGAGGGGAAGACAACGATAAACCACTGGAATTTATATTGGTGTTGCCCCATACAGAAGCCACTGTCACAGTCGGCTAGGAAGCATTTGAAATGTGGCTGAATGACCTGAACTGAAATATGCTATAAATATTGAAAATGTGCTACAAATAATGGATAGGGTGAAAAAAAGAGTATATATTTCATCAGTAACATTTTATTGGTTACTTATTAAAATAATATATTGGCTATTTTGGGTTGAACAGAATATATTAACTTTTCCTATTTCTTTTTACTATTTTACTATGATGGCTGAAAAATTTTAAATTATACAAATTTAAAAATACAAGTCACATTGTATTTTTTAATGGACAGTACTGCACTAGATCAAACTACTGTCAGTATTCCCAAGGACACAGATGAAGTCACAGAGTAAAGAAGTTAAAGCACCTGACTAATGGCTGATTACCTTTGCATTTGTCTGCTGGATTGGGAGCCAAGGGATTTCCAAAAAATCCATCCTTGCATCGATCACAATAGAAGCCAGCAGTGTTGTAGATGCATTTTAGGCACTCCCCCGTCAAGCGGTTGCAGTTTCCGACTGCATTGGGGTCGATGTTGTCATTGCACTGGCACAGGCGGCAGAGTCTCACAGGGCCATTGTTACCCTGGGGGTCTCCAAAGTAGCCGTCATCACAGAGCTCACATCTCTTACCTAGGGATGAGACAGTCCATTGTTACAAAAGAAAACACTGGAGTTCCACAGGCAGTCTAGTGTGTCTGTCAGCTGTGAAGGCAGCAGGGACCTGGGTGGCAGCCGTGGCACTGAGCCAGATCGGTGGAGGGACCTCCCACACCTCTCTATTTCCTCCGCAACCACGATTTATCCACCTCTCTTCAAACATTCTAACCAATACCATGTATTCAGTGTACTTTGTAAATGAATCAGACCCAAGGTTTATTCACCTCCAGTCCCAAGGAATGGCACATTCATATGCTTGCTTTATCTGATAATATTTTTAAAAGATGACATGCCATTCTGACCCCTGGAAGTCCCCAAACAGAGAGGAGGATAATGCCCTGAAAATATAAAAGGTACCTGCTACCTCTCATCTGGCAGTCAACTAGTATGTAAAGAGATATCTAGAGAATAATTTAGAAATCATCCATAGCCACCTGTTTCTATCGGAGCTCAGGTGACAGAAAGGGAGACAGCCACAGGGCAACTGCTCCAGAAAGGCCTTCTAGGAAACGGGCTTCCTGGGATTCCATTCACAGTGCTCAGCCAAGCAGCACTCAGAAGCCCCTACGGCCACGATGCAAAAGAAACTGGAAAATGGCTACTGCTCAACCTGGCTCTAGACCTTGGCATCACCCACTGGTGCAGGTTTTACTGGCACACAGAATGTAAGGGTTATGGAGCCATGGAGCTTCCACCCAGATTTCAGAAGCAGCCCAGGTTAATAAAGATACTATCACAGATATGCAGGCAGAGTGTAGGTAACTACAAGGAGAATAATACCTGGGATAGGTCCACAGCCTGCACCTCAGCTATCTGGATAAGAAACAAAGTCAGAAAGTGCTATCTGGATAAGGTCACCTGCCACGAGGTGAGAACTTTGATTTGAGGTCACCAACCCAAAGGACTTCTCAGAGAAAAGGCCTTGAAGTAAACACTCAGTCCTCACTGTCCCTCTCTCTGTTCACCTCTATGTGCTTCCTGTTGTCTGAACCCCACAGAGGTGGGATTCGATGTAGCACACAGGTTTCATCATTTGGAGAAAGGCAGAAAGCAGATGTGGAAGGGCAAGTAAAGGCTTCCAGCCCACTACCCAGGCAGGCTGGCAAGTGGTTACTGGTGTTCAGGAGAGAGTGCTTAGGGCTGAAGATGCAGATGCTAAAGTTACAGGCATCAAGAGGCTTTTGAACCCTAAAGAGGAGATCTGATCACTTGAAGGGAGAATGCAGACAGCTTGCCATGAAAGCCCCCAGCTGATGAACAGAGGTGATGGAAGGATACCCAAGAGAAGAGAGGTTAAATGAAAACAAGGAGAGTGAAGTTATACAAAAGGGGAGAAGGACTGGGAGACAATGTTTGGAGCAGCTGAGAAACTGGGCAAGATGAGCACTGAAACTAACCACTGGATTTGACAAATGCAGGCCGATGAGGCAAACAGAGAGCATGGGTAGAGGTGGGGCAGGAGGGAAAGAAACAGGGTGTTGGAGAGGATGAGACACGAGGGACTTTTCTGGCCCTGATGTGAACAGCCACCAGACTCTTACTCAAATCTGTTTCCAGATTAGCATTCTGGCAGCATTTCAATTATGCTTTGTCATCCGATAATTGAGCTAGTCTAGAGATGTTTCATATTTTCAAAGTTTTAAAACCTACTTTGAATAAAATGCAAAACTAAAATTAGAGATTCTGGCAGCCTGTAAAAAAGCTCCTCCGAAATATCCTTTGGTAGCTCTGGCTAACCCTTTAACTCACAGTCTAGGATCTAGGTTCAAATCCTAGCTATAGCACGTACATGACTCTGGGCAAGCATCACATGTTTTCAGTCTTAGTTCCCCTTATCTTTCTTTCCCTCACTGGGAAAGGTGCTTTCCTTTCTTCTCCATTAGTACTTGTATGCACATTCTTTTATCTGAATTAATTATGCTGCATTAAAATTATCTGTATTTCCCTCCATAATTTATTCATCTTTGTATTCCCAAAGATATGCACTCAAGTTTATTGGAAAAAAGAATTGTTAACATTTCTTTATCTTCAAAGATCATTTAAAAAGATTAAACTGTATGCATAAGAACTCAGTAACTATCACAGTTATTCATACATAATCTTGGAAAATCTTCTAAATGAGAAACATCTTTTATTCCTTATAATCTACCTCCTTTCAGTTAGCAAGCATTTCCACTCATTCAACAAATAGTCGTGCTTAATACTGTTCTTTATTCACAAGTGAATAAAGCAAATCTTCTGTGTTTACAATGCTTATACCAGGGGTGAAAGAATAGAAAGGGGAGACAGACAATATACAAATTAAAATTGCTATTAAAAAAATGAAGCAGGGTATAAGGATAGCATTAGTTTTATAAGACCTATATTGATTTCATACAGACCTCTACCTCCTACCATTCTCAAGAATTGCTATTCACCATTCTCTTCAAGCCAGGTGATAACCAAGCAAAATAAGTATAAATCACAAATCTTATGTAAGACAAACATGGTTAGTGATTAGTATGCTTGAAGCATTTTCCAAGATCTCAAGGAAAGGCTTCCTGTAGAAGAGATGCTTCAATACACCCCAGAGCCAGATAAGAGCTGGCCAGGAGGAGGGGAGAGAAAGAAGAAGTGGAGTACAGCATGCTAAAGAGAGGGAAAACTTACAGCAGGCCAAAAAGCCAGTACATTTGAGGCACTGGAGCCCAAGAAGGATGGAGCAGAGTACAGGTGCAAGGGCAGGTGGTAGGACTAAGGTTGTAGAAGTCTGTTGGGGTCGGACTCTTGAAAAATGTTTTTTTAGGAAGTAAGACACAACACACATGAATATCAAGACATCACATGATACCCATTACTATACAAATTTATGTGTCAGTTTAAAAAATCTTATTTTAATAAGGCGGAAAAGTCAGAGATACAAAATTCTACACCAATTCCTACTCCCTATCTGCTCAACTACCTTAAACGAATGATGGACTGTGAGCTGTAATTCTCTTGTACTCAACATGGGGTCAACCAGGACAGCGGGAGGAAGCTATAGGAAGGGGATTCCTAATGACCACAGTGCCAGTGTCCTCTCACATGAAGCCTGCAATACAGCCAGGGCTTTACAGAAGCCCAGTCAGAACCTTTCCATGATGGTGTGGGTGAGGCTGATGGGAGAAGGCGGTGGTCTGTATGGAGCCTCAGTCTCCTCAGTAGTTCAGCACAGGCACTGTTCTATTAGCTAGGAAAGATCTACTTGTATGCTCTTTTGAAAAAGAACACAAAAAATAAATCTGTTTTCCCAACTAAACATGATGATATACTGAAAGGACTATTTAGTAGAGAATTTAAAAATAATTACTTTATATCAAGAATCCCAAGATAGCCTTATAAAGTGAAAAATCAAGTTTAGCTTCTCATTTTATGAATGAGAACATACTGTGGCCATTATTATCTCTGGAGGCACACTGGCTGGGCTGGGGTCCCAGCTTGACCGGGAGGAGCCATGCAGCCTTGGACATGAAACTTAATGTCTCCGTGCCTCAGTTTTCTTAATTGTCACAAAGTAATAACAGCAGGACTCACCTCACAGTGTCGTGGAGGACTAATAAAGCAGTTCATGGAACATACTTAGAAACAGTACCTGGGCATAAATACTCAATACATATTACCTATTATGAGTAATCTGATTCATGTTTCATGAATTCATAATTAACCTATATGATAAAAAATACACTGAATATTCAAGTTTTTTAAAAATGTAGCACATATAGTAAAAGACACATTGTCATTAATCCCTCTCAAAATATTTCCCCTCTCTTCAAAGACACTTAACCCACCATTCTTGCCACTTCATAAAGCAATTCTAGAAGTCCTCTCTCGTGTCTTTAATTGTGCTGTTGTGCCTGCCCTGCCATTCTGAATCAATTCAAAACATTTACTTTTCATGGTCATTCTGACTTTAGGGGAGAAACAGAAGCTGCACGATACCAGATGTGGTAGATAAGGTGGACAAGGGCTGTCACAATGTTGTGATGAGCCCGTCTTTCCCTTGGATGGCACTAGGCAGGCAGCAGCACTCACCATATTTTCAATCACAACTCATCATGACAGAAAACAGGACTTTTAAAACTTCTTCAGGAAGTTCTGAAGATGGGATAATGAGTTTGAAGTGAGATAGAGTATTTCGAGGGGGATGAATTGTAATGTCTTTTACTGTGACCAGTTAAAAAATTTTTATAAACATTCACTGTATATTTTCATCACACTTTGTATTTTCTATAAAACCTCTGACTGCAAAATCATTAATCCAAACAAACAACTAAAAAAATCAAACTTGAAAACAAAACAAAACGCCCAAGTTGTAACTCCCCCAGTCTCCCGAAAGACGGAAGAGCAGGCAGACTCACCAGTGGTGCCGACTGGACAGTTGGTACACACTACCTCCTTTGTCTTGGGGACAACAGCACAACTTGAGCCCCCAGGACATGGACACGGCTGGCAGTCAGAGGAGGTGCCCACAGTTGAGTCTCCATAGTAGCCGTCACTACACCTCTCACAGTGGGGACCAGCTGTGTTGTCTCTGCAGTCACACACACCTATTCGCAAAACAGGTGTGAGATGAGTGTGCAAGTGAGTAAGACAATGAGCATCTCTTTCCCAACTGCTAAAGGGAAGTCAGGCCCAGCAGGGACCGAAGATCATCTCACCTGTTTCAGGGTCACAGGTCTCACTGTGTCCATTGCAAGTACAAAGCACACAAGGACTGTATGGTCCAAGACTCGGGGTTTCTCTCCTGTAACCTGAGAGACATAGCTCGCAAAACTGCCCTCCGTATCCCACTGGGCATGTGCAAAACTCCACCCAGATTGCAGGGACCCCAGGTCCAGGACGAGCACTTGCCAGGGTAACATCATCCAAATATCCAGCACCTGTGTGCAGGGAAGAATGGAGAATTGCTGAGATACCTTTCATTTTCCAAAAGCCCATGAAAAGTCAATAACTAAGAGACACCAGATCCAATACTCCAACAAAAATCAACTATTAATTTGATTTGTCCACTACAGACTATAATTAGAAAATGGCTTATTAGTTATAAAACAGTATCATTTATTTACTAATTTTAACAAATTTTCTTCAGACTCATGAAAGTAGTTTTTTGGAGAGGGTTTTTTTTTTTTTTTTTGGTCTTTTTGAATGAGATACAGTCTTGCTAAGCAGTTCAGACTAGCCTTGAGCTCAGTTTGCAGCCCAGGCTGGTCTCAAAATTGCAATGATCTTCCTGCCTCAGCCTTCTGAGTGCTGAGATTACAGGCATATGCCACTACACCCGGCTTTGAAAGTAGTTTTTGTAAATATATTATTTTTATATATAATTCATATACAATGTGGTAGTTTATATTATTCCTTTGAAATCAGTGTTATAGTATTAGAAGAGATAAGCTTCTGCATTACCATGTATCCTTCTATCTAATCATCCTCTTAAGCAATTCTCCTGAATTGTGTCATTACTTACTTCTCTCGCTGTATGTCCCCCGGACCTTGATAGAGGTCAAGTTGTTTAGAAGCTTCTGAAATTCAAAAGGGGTAAGAGTAGGCCTCCATGGGTAATCTGTTGCTTCGTGAAGCCTGGAGAGAACGCAAAGAAAGGGCCTTGTTAACTTCTGTAATGTTAATTTCAGATGCAGGGAGGCATTTCTCATTTGTGCCACCAACAATGAGATGCTGACAATCTAACCAAAGCAGAAAAGAGATTGTTGGATTGATAGTACAACTGGAAAAGGAAAAGGAAACAAAGGAAAAGTCTCTTTTGCAAAGTCATCATGATAACCTAGAAGTTTTTCTTTAATATATGTCCTGAAGCAAAAAATTACTTTTGGCAATGCCAGTCCAAAATGAAAATGCTTTTACAAAGCAGGTAATCTTACCTGAAGACATACTTCACTGAGGTCTCACTAGGATAGGAATTGCCCTGAGCGATCAAGGGCACAGACACTCTTAGGCCTGCTCCCTCAAGCACGAGGTCTTCTGCTGAGAGGCGTGTGTCTCGTCTGTCCACTCGAAAGGAGAAGGAAAGATTCTGACCGTAACTCAACACCTGGTTGCCCAAGAACTTGGCTGGAATACAGACACAATGGTGGGCAAGAAAGTGAACATAAAACTAAAGAGAAGCACCCAGGAAGTCACAGTGATTTCCAGCCTCACTTACCAGGGGCAACAAAGTACAGAGGGAAGTAGCTATCAGAGATCACAGAGATATCTTGCCTCTCAGAGGACCACTCCAGAGATGCCTCAGAGCCATCTCTCTGCTCCACATGCCACCCATCCTCATCTGCAGACAGAGAACAGAAACACAAGAACTATTTACACTGTAAACATCCTGAATCCAGATCCTCTGCATATTACAAAAATGCAGAAAACTACATCTTGTCTACAGAAAGTCAACAATAAAAATTTTTGAATAAAAGGCTCCTAGAACAGTACATATACATGTTACACCCTGGTGTATTCTTTATCTATATAATGGTTGTACTCACTAATCACTACACTAAATTCTATACAAATATGTATGTTTTCATTAAAGAGCCCAATGAGAATCACGCATATTAATGCACATGCGCATGAAATGGTTCCCACTATCCAAAAATCCTTGATGTTACTGATTTTAAATGTGAAGTCACACATTTAAATGTGGTCTTGGGGTTCTAGGAGATAGAAAGGTAAGATTAAAATTACCAATCTGAAAGGTAGAGGACACATCATAAGCACTATAGCCAACTGCATTTGTACAGACCGAGGAATGCCCAAAGCAGAAACAAGGAGTGCAACCCCTGGGATTGGACGATTCCAGATTGAAAAACCCAGGTTTGCATCTGAAAAAGATAAAGACAGTTATTTGTTTAGCTTGAGATATGGTAACAGGCAAAACACAACATGGCTGCAGGAAAAATGAGCTACCTCTCACAATTGAACCCTTCGACATTGTCTTTGCAAACACATCTTCCTGTTTCCACATTACATTCATCTGTGCTGCCAGAAGGATCACAGGAGCATGGTCTGGGTGATGAAAAAATGGAATAAGACAATGAGGGAAGAAAGGGGAGAAAAGAAATCCCACTCTTAAGTCAATCCTTTGCTTTACACATTAATAGATTAATACAACACAAATAGGATGAAATGATGCCTATGATGTTTTATATCTGGATTTTTACATCTAGGTATCAAAAATTCTCCTTATTCTCTATATAAACCAAAATCCCAGAGGCTCATCACAACAGTTATTCTTGACTCTTACTGATAACTATTATGGGGGGAAATGTTCATGCTGCTGTCAATAAGGCAAGATATCTATTATTATGAATTTATTATAGATAGACTCTCCCCCTGTTCCTTTTTCTGGTTTGGAAAACAATTTACCTGCATCCTGCCTCAGTGAGAGAATGGAATCCAGGCTGGCAACGGTCACACTTATCACCCATCACTCCTGGCTTACAGCTGCATCTGCCATAACTATCACACTGTGTGCTGAGAGAACCTAAAATTCAATGAGTTCACCATCAACCACAAGTCCAGGGGGAATCAAAACCAATGCATCAAAAGAATGACAAGTGGGGGCTGGGGATTTAGCTCAGTGGCATAAGTGCCTGCCTTGCAAACAGGCAGTCGTGAGTTTGATCCCCAGTACCGATTAAAAAAAAAAAAAGAATGACAAGTGGTAATGACAAGTGGTAATTCTTCTCTGGGAAGAAGCACGGGCTCTTTAAGGCCCATGTCTAGAATTTAAGTCTCTGAATACAAAGTCACGGTCAGACTCTTGACGAAGTATAATGGTCTAAGAGTGATGTGCATCTCTAGACAGACATCAACATACTTAAAGCCATTCAGCCAGAGCTAAGGAGATGAGACTAAACAAAATCATTAACAGGGAAGATGCTTACACAGTCAAAGTTCAAACAGTCTCTGTGACCCTACTGCTAATTATTTACACAACCACTACTCAGGCCACCTCCACCTTTTCACATGCACCAGGAAGTCATCAAAAAGTTCAACTGGGTTAGACAAAGTGAAGGCAGATGCAGAATAATTTACATGCTACAATAATGTGCATCTTCCATACTCAGCTGTGCAAATGCCCACGAAGCAAACTTCTTATTTCTGGGGTTAAAGGGAACATTCATCTTGTGTCTCCCATCAGGATCCCATCAGGAATGAGTCCTTCCTGTCACTTACCAACGGGACTGCAGTGGCATGGAAAGCAGGCTTCTTTGTTACCAAGGCGGAAGAAGTTCTCTCGGCACCTCTCACAGTTAGGACCATCCGTGTTATCCCGGCAGTTGGTACAGTGGCCACCGTGGCCAGTGGAACGGTACAGTTCAGGGTCAAAGTAGCACTCTTGTGATCGACCATTGCAGTCACAGGCTGTTGGCCAAAATGTACAAGTTACATCAGATGAATATACATCAGATGAATATAGCATTTTAATAAACCCTGATTTCCTACATCTTTGTGACAGAGGTTGTGGTAGAGCGTGACCACCAGATGCAAAAACTAAGCAAAACAAAACAGTGCATCAGTGAAAGTTTATGCAACCAGATGAGCTGCTTACTACAAAATAGCCTTATAAAAAACACAAGAAATTCCTATACTCAGAAAAAAAAAAAATCTGCATCCACAGAGGTAGATTCATATATAATTAAAAACTGTCAAACTACAATTTTCTTGACTCTTTATCCTTCATTTTTACTACCAATTCAAAGAACAATATGCTAATTTATGTACAGCCTTCAGTTTTAAGATCTAGGTTGCAGATGGTTCAAACACACCAAGACACTAACTTTCAGAATGCAGGATGACTTGGGTAACCAGGCAAGAAACCTACAATTCATGGGCTCAGATGAGTGCCTCTGAAGATGAAAGTAGAATTTAAGGGAAATGCAGATGCTTTTGTTTCCTAGGAAGCTACAATCCCAACTGGGTCATCTATTAAGCATAACTGTATGTTAAGAACAAGCATCTATAGTCACAGAAAGTTTTAGCTATATTTATATTAAGGTGATTTTTCTCGCTACTCAAAGTACACACAGTATCTTGAACACTAAAGTTTCATTTGAACTCTCACAAGGAAGTTAACTATCTTTACTATCTTAATACATGTAATTTCTTTTTTCCTTTCTTCCTACAATCTGTTTTTAAATACAACACAGTAATTGAAATCTTGGAACACTTGAACTGCTGGCGTCAAATATTAAAAGAGTTTTGTTAAGTTAATTTTATAGCTCTCTTTCTCTCATTCACTGATTACTTCTCTTCCCTCAAGCCACTCTGGTCCATCGCACCTTTAACATGTGGTGCTCTGAGATCAAGAAGCACAACAATCCCCGAGGTCTCACTGCTCAAAAGGCAGAGCATCAACAGCTAGTGTGAAAGGCAGCTGTAATGTTCTCCTCCCTGGCCTCAGCATCCTGACAGCACTGTCATAATATCTAGAAGCTTTACTCTCTGAAGCATCTCAGTCCTGAATACAGATCAAGGAAGAAAGCAAACTGATTTAGTCCCTCATCAGTCTTTGAGCTAGAGCAGTCAGTTCATTTGCTTGTGATGAATGTTTTATTTGTTGTTCTTAGTTTCCTGCCTAGACCAATACTATGACATCATTAAGCAGGGCACTTCTCAGTGTTTGTTTATTAGGATGCCACATCTAAGGAGCATTTCATTTTTGTTTTGCCAGTCTTTATCAAGCCGCTTCCAGCCTTGCATAGTTCAGCTCAGTAATGGAATTAAAGAAGCTCAAACAAGTCTCTGAACTGCTGGGGGGGGGGCTATAAATTTTATCTGTAACTCTGGGATTTGCTGAGGGAAAAGATGAATAAGAGAATCTGTTCTAGGCAGCTCAATGAAAATAGTCATGGGTCAAGGTTTCTACCAGTAAGATCTGCAAACTTAAAGAGTGTTTTTTTCTCTTCATTCACTTTATTTTCAAGACAGTCTGATGAAGCATATTTGTAAATATAAAAGAACATTATAGCTGCCTTGAAAGTTTGTTATTGTTAAGTCCTTGGAAAACTGTTATTGCATGGTTTCTTTCTCCTTAGTTTTCTTTCTCTATCTGTTCAGAATAAACCATGGCTTTATGAAGGGATAAACAATGTGGCAACTTTTTCGTTTTGTCATCTTCTAGGAATACATGCTCTATTCTCCCTCCCAAAGCCACCCGACTCTCCAAAAGAGAACTGGAAAAATTCTTCCCATTGCAATCTTTAGTGAGACAGAGGAAACTAATTTTGAGAAATAAGTTTTCTGGACAGCAGTCTTAGTCTCAAATTCATTGCATCTGACACATGCTTGAGTAAAAGAGCACTGATAAGAAGCAGCACACACAGTCAGCCTTCTGTACTGGCAGGTTCTGCTCCCACAAATTTGATCAAGTGCTGATCAAAAATATTTGGAAAGGGGCTGAGGATTTAGTTCAGTGGCAGAACACTTGTCTTAGCAAGCTGAAAGCCCTGGGTTCAGTTCTTAGCGCGCACACACACACACACACACACACACACACAAAGTTAGAAAAAAATTTTGTCTGTTCTGAACACATACAGACTTTTTGGGGTCATTATTTCCTAAACAATACCATATACCAGTTACTTAATATTTACATTGCATTGGGTATTAGAAGCTTGAGATGACTTTAAAGCACACAGGAAGGTGCATATTGGTTACGGGCAAATACTACACCATTGTATATAAATGACTTAAGTACTCACAGATTTTCATATCTGAGGGAGATTCTGGAATCAATTTTCCATGGATACTGACAGATGATTACAGCTTAAAGAGCAACAAAAACAAGACTAGAGGAACCATTTTTAGAGGGGCCATACTGGTTTTTTAATCTAACAAATAGCCAGGATAGTTTGTCTTCACAGTCAATTGCTTTCCTCCGCAACCTTCCCCTGACATGCATGCAGTTTACTGCTCCACTTTCTCAAATTGTCAAAGGAGCACTGCCTTTCGGAGCATTCCTTCTAAGGAAGAATAAAAGGAAGCCAACTCTTTCCTTCTTTCCTTCCTTGTTTCCTTCCTCCCTTCCTTCCTTCCTTCCTTCCTTCCTTCCTTCCTTCCTTCCTTCCTTCCTTCCTTCCTTCCTCCATTTCCACATTCCTCTAGAGGAACAGATAGCACCCAGGCACTCACGCAAGCATTCGCTGGGACTTTGAGCAATTGCCCTCCTCCACGGCCGGTCATTGAAGAAAGGAAGGCACTTCTCACAGTCTACTCCATATGTGTTGTGTTTGCAGTTACACACCAGCTTGCCAAATTCATTCTTCATACACTCGCTGGCGTGTCCATTGCATTTACACCTGTGGAGAGAGGAGACATGCCCCAAGAATGGAACCGTCGCAAGGTCCTAGAGATGACACAGAAGAAATGTGTACACAGAAAACTGACAATGCTTTTGAGTTCTACCATTCAAACATGTAAACTGAGGAAGCAAGCAAGACTAAAGTGAAAACACATGTCATGGGATGTGCCATTCACCAGGCAAGAGAGGAAAAGCCCCTGACAGCTCCTGAGGACACGTGTAAGATCAATTCCTGAAGATCAATTCCTGAAGTCAAGTGTGAGTCAGGAAGCAGTGAAGAGCAGTGGTTCAAAAAAGAATGGGCTCAAGATTCAGGATGCCCAGGTCTGAAGCCTTTTGCTGTCCCTCAATACACCTGAACCTCCCTGCAGAGAAGGGAGGATGATAAGGCCTATCTGGTAAGATTATTGGGAGGAAGCCAGGTATATAGCTCAGTGGTGCAGAACTGCCCGGCAGGCATAAGGTCCTGAGTTTGATTCCCAGTATAAACAAAATAAAACCCTTAAAAAAGGATTATTGGGAGGAGCTTCATGTATGTCTCAGGATTGCACAACCATATAATTCAATATATCTCAGCAATAATCTGCCATAATGAAGATCATGTATTTCCATTTGAAGAGGGTAAGGCACTGAATTAGACACATCACCCTCCATGTGGATGAGAACATTCCCTCAGGTGGCTTGGGGCAAGAATCCCTGAAGGATCCCAGATGCAGGCATTATTGTAACATAAGCACTCAGGCAAACTCCATGAGAACTAATTTGTGATCGAGACAAGTGACACTTCCCTTGCTTGACTCCAAACACGGCAATCACTTCTACAGTTACAACTATCATTTAAAAATACATATAAATACTTTGAAATTATTCACAGTACACTAGGATGAGGCCCAAATTTACATCTGCAGCTCTTACCTGTCCCCCGAGATCCTGTTCTCAACTGCTACATAAGCTTAAGTGTTCCCTGATACCTAAAATTTGACTTGGCTACAACTAACTCATCTCCTCCAAATTATCCCATCTTCTTCATTATTTGATTCTTTTACAATAAAGTGCATCGGTAAGATCTTTTCAGCTAATCAGTTACTTATTGTCTAAGACTATACTGAATCATAACAGTACTCTGCTTTTGCCATGCTTGTATACTAAACTTCCTAAACTGCTGATTTGGTATCAGTCCTACTCCATAAAATTTGCCTGATTTCTCATTGTTTATAGTTTCCAACAGCTTCTGCTGGGAATCAATCCCATACCAGGTTTGCTACTTATAAAAATAATTTTTCTGGTCAAGACCTCATAGTCTAATACAGGGGAGAAAAGTTCAAAATGCTTCACCTGCTGAAAAGGTCTCTGGCCAATAAACTAGCTTTCTGGTTTACGGTTCTAGAAACTCAAGAGAAAGTTTTTTTTTCTGTTAAATAGGATTATACTCCACCATGTCTATATTTTACGTTCCCTGGCTATCCATGTTCCCAGACTGACATCCATCCATCCAATTCAACTGTTTTCTCTCTTTATCAAATCCTACGTATTCTTCAAGACCCAACTCAAACCCCATCTACTTGTCTAGCTACCATTTCTGGATACAGTGCCTTTTCTACTGCTACTTGACCTTCTTATTTCAAACATGTGACTATGCTAATATAGGTTGAGTATTTTTTATCCCTAATGCAGAAGTGTTTTTTGTTTCAGATTTTTAAATATTTGCATATACAAAATGAGGTGTCTTGGGAATTTAATCCAAATATAAACATGAAATTTATGTTTCATATATATTTAACGCACAAAGACTAAAGGTAACTTTATATACTGTTTTTAGTGTGCCTAAAACAGTAACTTATTACCTGAAATCAGGAGAACTTTCTACTGAGGCATCATGTCAGTGTTCAAAGTTTTAGCTTGGCAAGCATTTCAGGTTAAAGATTTCTAGATTAGGGCTATCGATCTATATTTAAGCTCTCACATAGTCACATATGGCCTGCCCCATTCACTTACAAGCCCTAGAAGGTGAGGCCTTCTTAGTGGATATCAAATCTCATTCTCACTCAGCAGCTTCCCTAGCCTATCATGGAGCTCTGTGCTTAAATAGTCAGTATGTATTCACAAAGGGTACTGATTTGACAAGATTGTGGAAAACCTAGTTGCTTGGTTTCAACAAAAATGAGTAGATTTAACAAGAAATATTCTAGGTTGCTTCCTCTTTTTCCAGATATAACAAGAAATATTCTAGGTTGCTGCCTCTTTTTCCAGATATACATTATCCCTACATCCTCCCACTCCTGTTGTAAGTAAAGGTCTAGTAATAATAGTAATATAGCTGTAAACAAGTTGCTACATTCACTTTTACACCAAATTTCTAATCATGTTCAAAGCTGATTTAATAGTTTACTTACCTGCCACCTACAGCAAAATCAGAGATTGCATAATAATAGGATTTGAGGACTTTGGGATCATTAAATACTTCATCTCCAAAAGTGTTCAGGCGATTCAGAGTTACTCTGATGTCAGTGGCAGTAACCCAGTCCTGTCAGGCAGCAAAAACAAAATATTAGAGAGAAGTAGATACCCAAGCACAAAGCAGTAAGTCATTACACTGGTCTTAGATCAGTGATGGCGAACCTTCCAGAACTTTAAATGATACAAACAGCCAGCTGTGGCACACATGCCATAGGTCCATCACCACTGGTCTAGACCAACCAAATGCAGTTTGTTTTTGTCTTCACCTCTCCTACATTATCACCTTCTCTGAGAGGTTTTCCTTTACCTAAAATTGCTATCCCTCCCCTACTCCTAATTTCCCTTTCCTATTTTAGATGTATTGTCTGTTTCTTTTTGTATTATAAAAAAGAAAAACAAAACAGAATTTCAAAACAAGACAATAGTAGAGTAACAATAATTAATACATTGCTAATGTATCAACTAGGGATTTTATGATGTGAATTTTTTTAAATTCTGTATTCTACTTTTTTCTCATCTTTTCTATTTTGTTTTTTAAATTTCCTTTTCTCTTTCTTTCTTTACATAAAATTAAAAAATTTTAAAAATAATAATAATAATACATTGCATATTTTATCTTCATAGTAGTTACTCAGGGTATAAGATATAAGCATGAGATATTGCACAAAAAATATTAGCACAAACCTTCCTTTTCAATGAACTAAGAGAAACTAGCAGTATATCTATCTTAGCTATCAAATTTATATATAAATTATATTATGGCATAATATATTTTAGTATATAAATATATATTTTTCTTTTCCTTTCCTTCTTTTCCCACTCCTCCATCACGGTTTCTTCTTTTGAATAGTTTCTTCCCTGTTTACAGTTTCTAATGTACCTTTTAGGTCCTATTTACTTTTCAGATTCTCACACTAGTGAGACTATATGATGTTTCAAGAGAAACACTAAATCTACTGGAAGAGAAAATAGGTAGAAGTCTTGAAGACATAGGTATACACAGAGACTTCATGAACTAACACCGACTGCATGGAAATACTACAAAGAGTGAACAAATAGGATCTCACCTTACTAAAAAGGTTTTGCACAATAGTCTCTATTTTCACACATCTTGCCCCTATAATCTGACTGCAAGCACCAAGTGGCAGGAAATGTGTATCTGTTTTCTTCAGTATAATTTCCCCCTACTGTTTACCACACTGTATGTGTGCAGTATTTGCTAAGTACATGAATTGGGGAGAAAAAAAAAAAAACCCTCTGAAGAATGAAAGTTATATAATTTCCTCCCAAGTTTTATGGGCACTAAGCCCTAATAATAAATGCCCTTTCACTGAGCTAATTTTATCAGACATTACATATGTGGTAGACTTATCACAATAATCCCAATGAATCACATCTGCTAGAACCACACCCTGTGCACACCCTGTGCAATCTTTTTCCACATGTTGTGTGACTGGTTTTGGAGAGAGAACAGCAGCAAATGTGACACAAGCAGAGGCTTGATAAGTACTTGTGCCCAGGGACTTGCCCTCCTGGAGCCCTTCCTCTACCATGAGGAAAAGCCTGGTCTTGTCTCTTAAGGATAATGACCAAGGGAAAAAGAAACCTGACCTTGGCTGACCTGCTGAGTAAGAGACCAGGCTAACAGCATCATTAGAAAGGACATACTATGGTGGTCTAAAAACACTAAGTTGGGAGTAGTATACTGCATATGACAATCCAAAGACACCATTTCTGTTCTTGGCCTCAGGGATCTTCCTGGGCACTACATGTCAGAATCACGTCTAGGGATATAAAACAAGCAAGTGCAGAGATAGAAGCATCTATGCTTTTAGCAGCTCAGTGAGACTGGAGGCACAACCCTGATTAAGAACTACTGCCTTAAACCACGCCAGACATCTGGCATACTGAGCAACGCAGAGAACTCATAAAAACTAATCTCCATGCAACTCCAGGTATAATTAGAAAGAAGAGATGATGATTTCACTGTCTCCAAACTTGGCACTCAATAACAACTCCCACTCATGGCCACAACTGTAGGAATCTTGGTCTTCTGTAATATGAATAGCTAAATATAATCTCTATTTAATGCCTACAATATCTTCTCCAGGCTTTATCTCTATCACAGCTCTCCTTGAATGGATCCTTTTTAAAGGCTGGCCTAAGCTAGTTTTTTTTCATAAAATGAGCAGACTCAAGCTAAACTTCACAGGCTGGAATCTCAGTTCTGTCACTTAAGACTTATACAGGGCAAGTTACATCTTCTCTGGACCTCCGATTCCTCATCTGCAAAATAGAGACAATAGAAATACCTTACAGAGTCATTATGAGAGTTGAAAGAGTTAATATATCTAAAGGGTTTAGAAGAGTGTTTGCCACATCATAGCACATTAAGTATATAATGAATGCTAATTATTATTCTACACAGTATCAACACATGCTTAGGAATACTCATACATAGTGAAACCAGAAAGGATCTTCTCCCGTGTCTCGGAGACTGCAGCTTTTGGAGGGAGAGGATGTCTGCCTGTCTCCTCATTGTCAGGTCAGCTAAGAGTCAAATCTACTCACCATCCTTGGCAATAGCATTATGAGAATCACAGCTCTCACACCCAGAAATACATCATTAGATCTCCCGCACAATGAAAGGAGCCAACCAATGTATTCAGGTATCCATTGCATTTTTACCATATGTAGTCTCATTAGTTTCTACAGCATAAAAAGTAGCAAATCTTAGAATTCCTAAAACTGGGCAAGATGTTCAAAACAGACTGATTGGGCAGACAGTTAACAAAGGCACAAGAAAATGAGTCTCTTTATAACACCATTTTTTTAATTGACTCCAGTACAATTTGTCTCCCCTGGATGTAAAAATATAACTTGTTGTAGGAAGAAACAAGGCTGATAAGTGTCTGCTCCATTACCTTTCCCTGAGGATTTCAATCCTCTGCTTTTTCATCTCTCCATCACTTATTTTGAACATACCTGATCTCCACTGCAAGAAACGTTTTTTTGAAAGGTCTCTGCAAACAAACTTATGTTCACCATAACCTCAGAGTTTACCAAGTACTTCCATATTGACCATCTCTCAGAAGTCAAAGAGGAAAATTGGACCCACAGAGAAATACAAGATGTTCTCATTTTTTTGGCACTATCCAAAACCACACAACCAAATCAGAAAACAAGTCCCTGAAAACAGGAAGTTCCAGAGAGACAAAATGGGAAAGCAGAAACAGAAAATCTAGAAAGACACGAGGATTTCCTTTTTAGAAATCATAACAACTTTTCATAAAATGTACACAGCATTTGCAAGCCTGTAGCTAGTATTTTTTCCTCAGTCAATGAATACAGGTTGCCCCCTCACTTAGATGCTAGCTTCAGCCCTGTGATATCATCTGGGTTCATTCTGGGTTAACACACTGAGAACAGCATGGGTCTCACTAGTTCCGACAGGTCACAGAGCTGGAACCAATGAAAATTCACAGTAATTTCAGCAACACCAAAGAATCCATGAAAGAGTACATAAAGAATGCACACACAGGATTGATTTTTAAAAGCAGCTTTTAGTTCTACAGTGAAGTAGAGAAAAACTTTCTATCATGATGCTCAAATACAATACCACAGGTGCTTAACTGGCACCTGTCACTAATACCTGCCTTTCCTGGTGATGAAGAATTCTCACAGCATTTGGCAACAGAGCCAGACAAACCCCATCAAAGTTTCCTTGCCTAATAATGAGAGAAGAGGGCCGGGGGTTTAGCTCAGTGGCACAAGAGTCTACTTGGCTAGCCTGAGGTCCTGAGTTTGATCCCCAGTACCAAAATAATAATAATAATAATGAAAGAAGGGCCAGTGAAGTACCTCAGTGGCACAGCACTGCCTGGCATGCGTGAGGCCCTCAGTTCAATCCCAGTATACACACACACACACACACACACACACACACACACACACAAAGGCAGCATTGTTTCTTTCCTTTTTTTGGAGAAAGGGTCTCGTTATATAGTTCAGGCTTGTCTTGAACTCACTACAGAGCCCAAGTTAGTCTTGAATTCATGGTAATCCTCCTGCTTCAGTCTCCATAAGGCTGGGACTTCAGGCATGTGCTATTATGCCCAGTCAGAAGGCAGCATTCTTAATATCTTGCTTTCAATTGCTCCCCCTAATTAAAAAATAATACTTTTTTATGTTATCAACTCAAAGAGGTAAGAAGTGCCAGGCCTACAACTCCAACAGTTTGGGAAGCTGGAGCAAGACTAAAAATCTGAGTCCAACCTGAGCAACTCACAGACTTAGTGACAGTCTGTCTGAAAACAAAAAATAAAGTAAAAA